>CM053029.1:194216252-194233836 GCA_028564925.1 Lithobates sylvaticus | reverse complement strand
TTAAGTTAGTGAGAGCAAAGTATGGTGAAAGTAAAGTATTAGAATGATTGGAAAGCAAGGTGAAAAGTAGAAAGTGTTGAAAAACCAAGGAAAATTGAGTAAAATGCAAAGTCCAAAGTGAAAAAAGTGAAAAAAAATTAGAATCAATTTACCTAAAACATTTCAATGTTGAGTGATCCACAAAGTGTGCAGATAAACAGGTTGGAACCACCATGTGAGTCAGTCTGCCCCAGAATGACTTATAAGGGCTGGTCTGCCACACCCACCAACGTCACGTAGGCGTGCACTGTGGAAGGATAGGCTACTGCAAGAGGGCGGAACCGCCCCAACCAAAGACAGTGCCAGAAAGTTCCTCCATCTGGCTGCTAGATGTAAAGAGGGCGATATTGAAACGGCGCCGCCAAAGACATGGCGCAGCGGTTCCATCGCATAGAGCGTGACGCCGATGCGTAGTACAGGGTGATCCACCCCCCCTTTTTTTAATAAGGAGGGGAGGAGGAAGACCCGTAATGCGCATCGCAGTTCCCAAGGTGATGGAGCAAATGCTTTGGTCTTCCTCCTCCCCTCCTTATTAAAAAAAGGGGGGGTGGATCACCCTGTACTACGCATCGGCGTCACGCTCTATGCGATGGAACCGCTGCGCCATGTCTTTGGCGGCGCCGTTTCAATATCGCCCTCTTTACATCTAGCAGCCAGATGGAGGAACTTTCTGGCACTGTCTTTGGTTGGGGCGGTTCCGCCCTCTTGCAGTAGCCTATCCTTCCACAGTGCACGCCTACGTGACGTTGGTGGGTGTGGCAGACCAGCCCTTATAAGTCATTCTGGGGCAGACTGACTCACATGGTGGTTCCAACCTGTTTATCTGCACACTTTGTGGATCACTCAACATTGAAATGTTTTAGGTAAATTGATTCTAATTTTTTTTCACTTTTTTCACTTTGGACTTTGCATTTTACTCAATTTTCCTTGGTTTTTCAACACTTTCTACTTTTCACCTTGCTTTCCAATCATTCTAATACTTTACTTTCACCATACTTTGCTCTCACTAACTTAACCCACCTTCACACTCATTAGCATCTTATTATCCTATCCTTTACCAAGTTTAGGACACAACTATATATTGTACCACACAATGAGTTCCCAACCTACTTTATATCTTATGTTTTGTTCTTAGCACACATGGTTATTTTTGACCATCCCTTCTTTTGGAATTTTTCTTTCTTGGAAATCATCTTTGCTCAGCCCTGGTCTGCCTTCACCACCTCAGTTCCCTCCAGTGATACCCCTCATGGGGTTAATCTGATCCATGTTGGCCCATTGCTGTTACTGCACAAAGATTATGTAAGTATATTTTTTGAGAGTGGTTTCAGGGGGTTTATCCTAGACATTATTATCTATAATTACCTTATTTTAAACCTCCTTCCCGTGACAGGGTCAGACCTTACAGATATCGCTACCATATCACAGCATTCAGTTTTCCACGTGCATGCTCCTGAAGAGTGGATGAATCCACGAAATGCATAGAGCTATTATATGCCATGTCTTATGCCAACTACTGTTTTATTTTTTTCTATGATCACTTGCAACTGATTTGTACTATTGTGGTCAATTGTCATCTTTGTATATTTATCCATTGAATGGAAAACATTGCTTTCCTTGGTGCACTCATGACTACCCTCATGCAACTTACCATTGATTGTTTGCTTGTTTTGCTTTTTTTAATAAATCTAAATGTTTTACACCTGCCTGCTTCATTTAAAGTCCCAACCCCCCCCAGTCGCCCAATTGCATTCATTAGATAGGGATGGAGGCAATCGACCTTACCAGGTCACAGCCTCATTTAAAGTCCCAACTTTTTCTCGTTAAAACGTTTTCTCGTTTTAACGTTCTTTTTCAAGTAATTAGGGATGGAAGCGGGCTTGTTGATATCATTTTTAGGTCTGAATAATACCCATTGTATTCATTCATTAATATTTAGACTATTCATAGGAATTCCCCCTTTCTCCACCTGGCTAATTGCCATGGGATGGGGCTTTCTATTCCCCACCCCTTATTAAATTCATTATTATCCCCAACAGTCGCATGTGTCGCATGCTTTAGATAGGAGCATTTGCTCCATCACCTTGGGAACTGCGATGCGCATTACGGGTCTTCCTCCTCCCCTCCTTATTAAAAAAAAGGGGGGGGGGTGGATCACCCTGTACTACGCATCGGCGTCACGCTCTATGCGATGGAACCGCTGCGCCATGTCTTTGGCGGCGCCGTTTCAATATCGCCCTCTTTACATCTAGCAGCCAGATGGAGGAACTTTCTGGCACTGTCTTTGGTTGGGGCGGTTCCGCCCTCTTGCAGTAGCCTATCCTTCCACAGTGCACGCCTACGTGACGTTGGTGGGTGTGGCAGACCAGCCCTTATAAGTCATTCTGGGGCAGACTGACTCACATGGTGGTTCCAACCTGTTTATCTGCACACTTTGTGGATCACTCAACATTGAAATGTTTTAGGTAAATTGATTCTAATTTTTTTTTCACTTTTTTCACTTTGGACTTTGCATTTTACTCAATTTTCCTTGGTTTTTCAACACTTTCTACTTTTCACCTTGCTTTCCAATCATTCTAATACTTTACTTTCACCATACTTTGCTCTCACTAACTTAACCCACCTTCACACTCATTAGCATCTTATTATCCTATCCTTTACCAAGTTTAGGACACAACTATATATTGTACCACACAATGAGTTCCCAACCTACTTTATATCTTATGTTTTGTTCTTAGCACACATGGTTATTTTTGACCATCCCTTCTTTTGGAATTTTTCTTTCTTGGAAATCATCTTTGCTCAGCCCTGGTCTGCCTTCACCACCTCAGTTCCCTCCAGTGATACCCCTCATGGGGTTAATCTGATCCATGTTGGCCCATTGCTGTTACTGCACAAAGATTATGTAAGTATATTTTTTGAGAGTGGTTTCAGGGGGTTTATCCTAGACATTATTATCTATAATTACCTTATTTTAAACCTCCTTCCCGTGACAGGGTCAGACCTTACAGATATCGCTACCATATCACAGCATTCAGTTTTCCACGTGCATGCTCCTGAAGAGTGGATGAATCCACGAAATGCATAGAGCTATTATATGCCATGTCTTATGCCAACTACTGTTTTATTTTTTTCTATGATCACTTGCAACTGATTTGTACTATTGTGGTCAATTGTCATCTTTGTATATTTATCCATTGAATGGAAAACATTGCTTTCCTTGGTGCACTCATGACTACCCTCATGCAACTTACCATTGATTGTTTGCTTGTTTTGCTTTTTTTAATAAATCTAAATGTTTTACACCTGCCTGCTTCATTTAAAGTCCCAACCCCCCCCAGTCGCCCAATTGCATTCATTAGATAGGGATGGAGGCAATCGACCTTACCAGGTCACAGCCTCATTTAAAGTCCCAACTTTTTCTCGTTAAAACGTTTTCTCGTTTTAACGTTCTTATTTCACTGACCTAACAACTAAACTAGTGAACGACTCCAACATCCCCCACCTCAAAGGGGCGACTTTAACTCGACCATTAATGACGGGGAAGATAGGTCCAGCCCAGACCATCACCAGAAACCAACAACATCGCAAACCCAATACTCATTCCTCTACCACATGCTCCATGCTCTCTGCTTAGTAGATATATGGAGACTGTCACATCCCCTGGATAGTGAATTCACCTTTTTCTTCCCAGTCCATAAATCTTTCACCAGACTTGACTACTTTGCACACACTCATTGATTCACAAGGTTAGAGAGTCTAGCATTCAAGACATGGTCATCTCTGATCATTCTCCTATCACAGTCACTCTCGACAATCTGAGGACCAACCCAGAATACAGACAATGGAGATTCCCTTCACATCTGACCAAAAATGACGATTTTACCCAGATGCTTGATGAGGCTTGGCGGGAATTTGCCCATAATAATAGCTCCCATATAGAAAATTCAAACTTGTATTGGGAGGCAGGCAAAGCATTTTTACGGGGAAGGATAATATCCTTCACTTCAGCTTATAGAAAAAAACACCCATATATAATACCTAGAAGCCAGCAATGAGATTAGGATAGCCCAGGCACGACTTAACAAACAGAACAATGCGGAAAACTTCAGACTATGGGAGAATGCCAGACACTGCTTCAACACCTGGGTGAACAAGCTAGAACATATGAAAATGTCTTATGTCCAACTAAAATACCACAATTATGGGAATAAGGTAGGGAAGTTATTAGCGAGACTCACCAAGAGTGCATACACCCCCACACATTTCACGGCCCTACGTGACTCAGACGGCACCTTGTCCACATCTCCTAAAGACATTAATACCACATTAGAAAAGTATTACACTAAACTATATGCCCAGGAACTGATAGACCCACAAACAGCATCTGACTGGCTTGATTCTTCTCCCCTTCCTCAGATCGACCCAAGTCACCTAAAAATGTTAAACGCCCCAATCACCGAAGAGGAGATTATGACGGTCATTAACGGTCTAGCAAATGGTAAATCCCCAGGCCCTGACGGGTACACACCTGAATTCTACAAACCTCTAAAAGACAAAATTACTCCCTCCCTTTTTGCAGTCTATAACTCCATCTGGAGCGGAGGACCCTACCTCCCAACAGGACACCAAGCAAATATAAAACTCATTGCCAAAAAAGGGAAGGACCCAGGGATCCGGGATCTTACCGTCCCATCTCCTTACTGAACATTGACTCCAAAATACTATCCAAGATTATAGCCTCCCGACTAGCAATTATTATGCCATCTCTTATACACCACGCACAATCAGGGTTCACCAAAGAAATATCGGCCTCTTCCAACCTTAGTAAAGTATTGACCGCCCTAGAATTTGCAAAACAACGACCAACGGAAGATATAGCAATCTTTACCTTAGATGCCGAAAAGGCTTTTGATAACGTTAGTTTTCATTGGCTATCCCTAGTGATGCAAAGATTCGGAATTACAGGCCCCTTCTCTCATTTTATTCTTGGTCTATATTCAGCCCCATCTGCCACTATAATAGCTGCAGGCATACAATCCAACCCAATACGATTACACAAGGGTACGAGACAGGGTTGCCCTCTCTCTTCCCTGCTCTTCAATTTGGCCATCAAACCCCTATCACGACACCTCAGCACCACATCTACCATTCATGGAATCCCATTCGGACAAGAAGACATGCGAGTAGCTTTATTTGCAGACGATATTCAGATTTTCACCACCTCCCCACACTCAGATATTCCCACTATCCAAGCATTGTTTGGATCTTTCCGTAAATGCTCTGGCCTGAAAATAAATATTACTAAAAGCGAACTCCTCCCTCTCAGCGCAAAGCCATCACAGTTATGGCTGCCACCCTCACCTTTCCGCATAAATGAGAAACATATCACCTACTTGGGCATAAAAATCGGTAGGGAACCTTCCTCTCTCTATTCTCTCAACTACTCCCCATTGATCTCAAAAATTGTGGGTGAACTGGAGACCTGGTCTGACCTACCGCTGTCACTCTTTGGGAGATGCGCGCTTTTCAAAATGGTTAGCTTTGCCCGACTTTTATATCCTCTCCAAAATTTACCGCGATTGTTAACCACATGCCGACCAGGCCATAGCCGAAAGACGGCTACAGCGCGCTCGGCTTATTCTGGGAGGACGTCCTATGAACGTCCTCCCAGAAACTTGCTCCCGCGCGCCCCCCTGGGGCGCGCACTCGGGAACATCCATGACCGCCGGGTCCCGACACATCACGGTAAACGGCCGCTGATAGCGGCCATTTACCACGTGATTGCTCAGTCAAATGACGGAGCGATCACATGTACACAAACCGGCGTCATGACGTCGCATGGACTTATTCATGGGTCGACCCATGAATAAGTCCATGCGACGAAACATGTCGGGAACGTGGCTACAGAGCAAATAAGACTGTATCTATATGAGACGCTACTCCATTTAGAAGCTACACAACCACCAGAGGTAGACACTAGGAAGACGGTGAGAGTTTTCGCTAGTGCGCATACTTCTGGTCTGCCGTGGCCGCAAAACACCTATATACCAGTTCAGTTTGGATTGCTGTGTTTTTATTGAAAGGCCTGCCTTTATCTTTTGAAATGTGAGTTTTACCATTGGAAGTTTTTTGTGTTTTTTTTACACTATGTGGAGCACTTATTTATTATTTTACATATGGAACCACACTGAGAGATAAACGAGCAAAGCAAGCCGATAATCATTATTAACCCCTGGAGTGGGTAGAACACGCTGTTGCCAAACACAAGAGTGTGAGGCACTGTGAGCTGGTGAGTGTGCTCTTCAGAGGGAGTGGTATCACTAACACGTGGTGTGGTGGCAGATTCAAGTTTTTTTTGAAGATTCAAGTGTGAAGTTATTTTGAAGACACATTGAAAATCATCCACTTTTATTTTTACAGTTTGGACTTGTATTTATGAACTTTGTTTTACTTGTCACTGGGTGAATTACATACAATGATGCTATTTAAATCACGTTTTTACTTATTTATATAGCACTTTGGAATTTGTATATTATATACTTTGATAGGTGTACACAGTATATAATACAGTGCAGTGTAACAAAAAAAAAAAAACGGAAGGCCACCAAGGAGAGGCAGATGCCCGCAGGCCACTAAAAGAGGGCAAGCAGCCTCTGTGTCTACAGTCAACAGTGGTGGTCGTTGACATGGTGCATCCTCTGCAGGTGGCCGTGGGGCACGCTTGTCCTATTTTTCAGCTAGTATATAATGTAGTATATAATGCAGTTAGTGCAGTATATATAATACAGTGCAAGGTATATAGTGCAGTGTAAAATATATAATATAGTGTATTGAAGTGGTTAAGGGCAACCCTATGACATAATTAAGAAAAAAAATGGCATGGGTCCCCCCCAGTCCAAACAAGGCCCTTTGGGTCTGGTATATATTTTAAGGGGAACTCCATGCCAAAATGTAAAAAAAAAAATGGCGTGGGTTTCCCCACAAAACCTATACCAGGCCCTTTGGGTCTGGCATAGATTTTAAGGGGAACTTTCAAAATTTTTAAGAAAATTGGCGTGGGGTCCCCCCTAAATTCAAACCAGACCCTTATCCGAGCATGCAACCTGGTAGGCCCCAGGAAAGGGGGGACGAGAGAGCGCCCCCCCTCCTGAACCGTACCAGGCCACATGCCCTCAACATGGGGAGGGTGCTTTGGGGTCTGCGGGCAGGGGGCTTATCAGAATCTGAAAGTCCCCATTAACAAGGGGGCCCCCAGATTCCCCCCCATGTGAATGGGTATTGGGTGCATTGTACCCCTACTCATTCACCCAAAAAAATTCCTTTATTAAAAAAAAAAAAAAAAAAATTCCCGCAATGTCCATCTATCTTCATGGCGCAGATGGACCCGAAAAATAGAAAAAAAAAAACTCTGCCTCTATGGGAGGTGTCCCGCCGACTGCTGTCTCTTGGCTGTGACAGCTGTTATATAGCCAAGGGTGGGGCCACCTGGTGATGTAACCATGTGACACGCCCTCTCCTGTTGTTTTTTTTACTTTTTTAGTAAATGAGTAGGGTACAATGTACCCGATACCCATTCACATAGGGGGCGCCCGCAGACCCCCACAACAACTGTTTGGCGACTCATATGTTTGGGAAAGGTTAGCTGGGATGTTCGTGCCTAAATAATGCAGTGCAGTTGTTGTCCATTTAAAGCGGAAGTCCGATTTCATCAGTGAGAGGGTTCGTAATGACACAGCTATTCCCATTGGTTCCGTGAAGTTTATCTTTAAATTAGATAAAGTGCCATAGATTTCAAATTGTTTAAAGAGATTTGGCAATAATACTGATGGATTTGTTAGTGAGAAGAGCAGGTCGTCGGCATAAGCTGAGACCTTGTGTTGTGCTTTACCAACTTTTAACCCCTGTATGTCAGGATTTAGTTTGACCGTGGGGAGGAAAGGTTCTAGGGAGAGTGTGTACAACAAGGGAAATAATGGGCAGCCCTGTCTAGTACCTTTTTTGATTGGGAAATGTTCCGATAGTACTCCGTTCAGTACTCCGTTCGCCTTTACCTGAGTCTTTGGATTGAAATAGATTCCAGCTATCCGGCTTAGCATCACCTCTCCCAGTCCAATATGTCTGAGGATGGAAAACATAAATGACCAGTTAACCCGGTCGAACGCCTTTTCCGCGTCCGTGTTCAAAAAGACGCATGGGGTATCTGTGGACTGGGCTACATGAAGAAGATTCAGTACTTTAGAAGTGATGTCTCTTGCTTCTTGTGAGGGGATAAATCCCACTTCATCTAGGTGGATAAGCTTTTGTAGGTGTTGAGCTAGCCGGGTAGCTAGAATTTTTGCGTATAGCTTGAGATCTACATTTAAGAGCTATATGGGTCTATAGCTCCCGCACACAGAGGGGTCTTTCCCTTCTTTATATATGACCGAAATGTGGGCCCCTAGGGTGCCCCCCCCCCCCCCAAAAAAAAATAAAAAAAATTAAACTATAACAAACACATTTTTTAGCAGTGCACATGTCTAAAGCCCATGTCATATACTATTAAATCAGTGTCAGTGTCTAAATGTAACCACACATAATTCTATGTGCATGCAGAGCTACAAAAAGCAATGGTATATTAATTAAAGCCAACATCAAGCTGGATGTTATAGCACTAGAAGTAACAACTACACGTAAAACTGCATGCTATATGTGCAATATTTGGTTCACTAGTTGGACATCCCTGTACCAGACTGAACCTTTATTTAATTTCCTAAACTATTGCAATTGTTATTTTGAAGAGCCAGTGGTGAACAAAACACTTGTCAGTTCAATCATTATTTTATGTATTTGTTAATTTTGTTACATTGGAAAAAGCACTACTACATGTTTGTTATGTTCTCCCATTCACACAACATACCCACAATTTAAAAAAATGGATCTCTATTCTTTTAGATGTTTCTCAGGAGAAGGTGTTGTGGCATGTGAGTGAGAACATGTAACAAATATAAAGCAGGTGTTATCCATATTAGGCTGCAAAAGTGGAAATAAACTTTCAGATGTGGCAAGAGTGTGTTCTCTGTCCACATACTTTGGGGTCAATTCACTAAAGGTATGCATAAATGATTGCATGTGGTAAAAAAATGTCCAATTCACGCAAAAAAATAACGATTATATGCAGTACTTAACACAAAATTAAAAATGTGTTGGTAAATATCGGAAAAAAATATGCGGTAAAGTAGTAAGGTAAGGTAGTCCAATTCACAAATGAAACAGAAAGTAAAAAAAGATGCAATATTTATCACAAGGGCTTTGCTGGCGGTTTCACATGCGGTATTGCTCACCCTCCAATAGCTGGTTGTTAAAGAGCTGATTGTTAAGGAGCTGGTTGTTAAGGAGCTCTGCCCCCCTCCCACCAAATCACCTTGTTCTCATGTTGATGGGGGCAAGGGCCTCTTCCCCACAACCCTGGCTGGTGGTTGTGGGGATCTGCAGCCCCCCCCCCCCATGTGAATGAGTAGGGGGGACATAGTACCCCCCCCCCCTACTCATTCACCAAAAAAGTGTAAAAAGTAAATAAAAACAGAACATGACTTTTTGACAAGTCCTTTATTTAAAAAAATAAATTAAATAAAAAAATGTCCCCCCCGGTGTAGATCCATCGTCAATCACAACTCGACGAAGGCTCCCGTTATCTGACAGCTTCACCGTCTGACATCTATTAAATAACTAAGGGTCGGTGACATCAGCCCTTAGTTATTTAAGAGCTATCAGATGGCGGTGCTGTCAGACAATGGGAGCCTTTGTCTGGACCAGGGTTTTTTTTTTTTCCGGGTCAGAGGGTGGCGTGATTGACAATGAATCTACACCGGAGGACTTTTTTTAAATAAAGGAATTGTCAAAAACCTGTCTACTGTTTTTATTTACTTTTTACACTTTTTTGGTGAATGAGTAGGGGTACTATGTACACAATACTCATTCACATAGAGGTGGGGCTAGGATCTGAGGGCCCCATTGCCAGATTCTGGGGAGCCCCTGTCTGCAGACTGTCCACAGAATGTACAACCACTATCCAGGGTTGTGGGGAAGAGGCCCTTATCTCTATCAACAACCCTAAAGCACCCCCTTTTTGAGGGCATGTGGCCTGGTATGGTTCAGGAGGGGGGGGGGGGTGATCACCCACCCACCTTTCTTGCATGCTCAGATAATGGTCTGGTATGGATTTGGGGGAGGAGAAGACTGCCGAAAAACATTGTAAAAACCTATTCCCCTCTCCCTTACTGGGAGAATTTTTTGAAGATGAGCTGAGTTGCTGAAAGCTGAAGTATAGCGCCTCATCCCTTATATAAAGTCAAAATTTTGTTCAATGAACAGATTTGGGACTTTTAGGGCGCAAAAATACAAAAAATATTGAATATGAAAAATAGTTTATTGAAAATCACAACATAACTTGATATTGCACTTTTGACATCATATGTCTATGAAAACATTTAAAAACAATACATCACTGAACAGAGATGAAGTTTTCATTTATTGCTCTCTTTCTCAACATGTTTCACCCAAATTTGGGCTTCCTCAGGAGAGTTAGATAATGTCATATAATATTTACTGAAATAGAGAAATACAATCAGACATTGAACACACAAAATTTACACTGCCTAGGTAGAATAGTATAGAAATGAACATCACGTAACAGGGGAGTGGGTGGAGCTTGTAGGCTCATATGCTAACCTGGGTGTTCCGGGAGAGAATTACGCAGTCCACATAAATGCTGAATGCATGGGGTTGGAATGAGTGCATCATAGAGAGGGAAATAATATCCAAAACTATATCAGTTTTGCAATCCATCTATGGGGTATATTAGTAAAGATGCTTGAGTTATTATGGTGTTGAAGAAAATAAATAGATATATATTATCCCAAGAAATGGGGAACCCACCTGGAAAGTATTTGCTTGATATGCTATTTTGAAGGTAATAAGAGCATATAGACAAAATGCTCATGACTGCCAAAGAGGAAGTCCAAATTTGAATCTATAAAATATTTTAAAGGGAGATTCTGTTAATCCATCAGGGAAATATCATACAGATATAATTGCCATCAACAAACCAAGAACAGATCACCATGCCCTAAACATATATTTACCTATGTTGAGGGTCTGCATCCACTCAGGGTGCCAGCCTGGATAGAAGACTATCCGGAAGATAAGGAGGTCAGAGTGAGGTACTTAAACCCCTTAAAATAGAATAAAAGAGGCATTTTAGTGATCAATTCCCGGTAGAGGCAGGTGGCAAATAGTCTGCTGAGATCTCTTACCTTTATCAAGCATCGTTTTGGGAGTGAACCTCCGCTGAGCTGCACAATTAGACAGCCCAAACAATTCCCCTTAAATAACCCTCTCCACCGCCGTTTTGGCGCCAAAATTTTGGCGCCAAACGGTCAGGTGAGGACAGATAGTGTCACAGCAGGTGCGCCAGGCGCACAGGAAGTGACGGCCGTGAAACCGGAAGTGCTTCTCTCAACAGGAAGCCAGACAAACTGACCTCAGTGCTGATAGCAAACAGGAATCACAGGATGTAAAGCCACATCTGATGAACTGTCAGCAAAGGGAGTTGTGGGGAAATGGACTGACAATGAATGTCAATACAAAACAGCAGAAGGATATAAAAGATCTATATCCCTAAGCTGGATGTGAGCAGTATTTAGGATTGATTTGGGTCACAAAACAAATCCATATCAACTAACCCTATTACCTTGGAACATAGTTATGTAGCCAAGAAAACGGCTGCAGTTTTCGCAAGCGTTTAACCCCGCAGTGACTAAAGCGGCGCCAGTTGGGGGTCAAAATAGACTTGTGAGGTCTAGAGACTCCCAGTTACGCCTCTAGTGTCCATATGAGGCAGTCAAGCCCCATTTCAAAACATTTTGCTTCACATGTATATAAGGCTGCAAAAATTGCTCCTTAAAGGGACCATAACAAAAATATGGCCAGTAATTGTACAATAATACAGTGGAGCGGTGGATCTTGCCATAAACCCTCAACCTCAACACCAAGGTCATAAAACACCGCACAAACCCAATACGTGATGAACATTAGTCTTTATGGACATGGAGTCTTTATGTCAACATTATTCCAGAGAGATTATCAATATTGATATTGATATTGAAAAACTGTATTTAGATAATGAAACCCTTTTTGCGGATGCTTCTTTCAAGGAGTCTGAGTTAGCCTTGGAAAAACATCTAGAGGTGTTTGTAGCTGAGATATTGAAAACCAAGGACAAAAAATACTATAGAGATAGACTCTCCTATGAGACAAGTACTGCCTACAAATGGCCTCTAGAGGGAGGGGGACGAAGGAAAAAGACATCGTTCCAAAGGAACACTAACTCTAATCAAGAACCATCTGACTCTGATGAATCTAACTTTTCCTCTGTTTCCTCCCAGCAAGCAGGTTCTTTCCAAGGCTCAACCACAGGCATTGATAAACGTAAATACAGTTTTTCATCACAAAAACCCTCTGGCAAAAGGAACCAGAGAGACAACGTCCGTTCTGGCTTACGATCTCAGAAAGGGACAATCGTGAATGATTCCCAACCTCTAGCAGAAGTAGGTAATTTTTCACAAACTAATGTGAATCATGCTGTTCTTCCCAAACATAGTCAGTCAACCTTAGTCTCCCTGTTGGGGGACCACTTGCAGGTTCCCGTGCTAGGGGAACAAAAAAACGCACCAATTTTCACCTCCCAAATGACCATGGATTCAAAGAAACCACCAAGTACTCAGGGACTAAATCCCAAGATAACAAACAAGACAGTTTCCAAATAATCAACCTATCCTCTTGCCCCTTATCAGATGAGCAGACACAGGTCCTAAGCCTTGGTCTGACCTTCTGTCCGGAACAAGAGGTGGATTCATTTGAGATTATTAAAGATGTCAACCTCTTTGCTCGTAGGCTTATGTTTAAGGCAATCTATGATAAACAACAGACAATACCGGAGATTGACCAATTCTCAGCCGAGATTTGGAAAAACAAAACTATAAATGAAGTCAAAGCGATAAATGATTTAATGGAATTATGGGAGGAGAGCAACCCTTTGGATCTTCCATTGGAGGATCCAACGGCTTGCCCTTTACCCTCCCTTGATACTGGCATAGGGACTGTGTTCCCTCGGCCCTCTATGTACAAACCTAAATCTAGGTGTTTTCCAGTCCTTCAGGGTAATCCAAATATCTGGGCGTTCACCCAACAGGTGTGTAAAGAGATTCAAAACACAAAATGGCGACCTTGGAATAGCAGATCCAATATAAGTTTGAAACAACGTCAAGCAATTAAATCATTACAAATGAATGATCAATTGATCATAAAGCCTTCCGACAAAGGAGGCAACATTGTCTTAATGGATCTAAAAAATTACAAAACCATGGTTTCGGACCTGCTATCCAATCGCCAATGGTATCGTCCCATCCCTGTATCTCAGGTTTCATATATTCAAACCAAATACAAACGCCTTATCACCCAGGCCTTTCTGAATGATCTAATTGATAAGAAAACATGTGAATTTTTACTTGTTGAAAATCCTAGATTGCCTACTATGTATGCATTGCCCAAAATACATAAGAATGCTGCTTTTCCCCCTGGGCGTCCAATTATATCGGGAAATGGATGCCTGACGGAATCAGCTAGTAAGCTTATAGATGACTATCTGTGACCGCATGTCAAGTCGTTGAGCTCATACATCCAGGACACAGCTGATTTGCTGAGATCCCTGGATGGGCTATGTCTACCTGATGAGGCCTGGTTGGTGGCCATAGATGTGGAGGCCCTTTACAACTCGATCCCCTACAAACTGGGGGCTCGAGTTGTGGACGGCTTCCTCTCTGAACGGGGGCCATCAGCCAGGCCATACAATAATTTCGTTTTAGAATTGTTGCTCTTCATTTTGAGCAATAATATCTTAATTTTCGACCGTTCCCACTACCTCCAGGTACAGGGGGTGGCGATGGGGACTAAATGTGCCCCATCGTACGCTAACCTGTATCTGGGGGGGTGGGAGCGGGAGATATTTTCGGCTGTTCAATTCAATCGTTTCTTTGAAAATATTTTAATTTGGAAAAGATTTATCGATGATATCTTTATTGTCTGGACCGGAACTCGAGATGAGCTATCGCAATTCTTATCATGCCTTGAAATTAATTCCTATAATCTTAAATTTACGATGACCTGTGATCAGGTCACTGTGAACTTTCTTGATATTAAGATCTATATTAATGAGGACAAAATCATTGGCTCTTCTCTATATAGAAAGCCTTCTGCAGGCAATACTATTCTTCACGCTGATAGTTCTCATCCCGAGTCCCTCGTCCAGAGCATACCATTTAGTCAGTACCTAAGATTGAAAAGGAACTGTAGCAAGGAGGCTGATTTTGAATTGGAAGCCAAAGCCCTACAGGCCCGCCTTCTGGAACGAGGCTATAGTAAAAATTGCCTTAAACGTTCGTACAATAGAGCAAAACAGAGGGATAGACATCAATTAATCCACCAAGCGAAGCCACGTAAATCTGAATCCAAAGTCCGCCTAATCACTACTTTTGTTGGTGAACACAAAAAAGTACGCCACATTTTTGAGAAATACTGGCATCTTCTTTCTACAGATGATGTCCTTTCAAAATATGTGGGCGCTCACCCACAAATTACCTACCACAAATCCACTTCTTTAAAAGATCGACTAGTTCATAGTCATCTTACTTTAAGAACTAAGACACATCGAAAAGGTACTTCTCCCTGTGGAAAATGTGAATTCTGTGACTTACTGATTAATTCCACTGAAATAATGCTGCCCTCTGGTCAAACCTTTAAGCCAAATTTCTATGCAACATGCAAGACGATTGAGGTTGTCTACCTCATGACATGTACGTGTCAGGCTTTTTACGTAGGGAAAACTAAACGACCCTTTTTTCACAGAATCAGAGATCACGTATCCCTTATTAAAAAGAAAAAGATGGAAACTCCCATCAGCCGACAAATGGGACTCTACCATTCATTCGATGTTTCACAAATGAAGTTTTTTGCGCTAGAATTTGTACCAGACTTTGATCATGGAGGTGATATTGATAAAACTCTATTACAAAGAGAATCAAAATGGATTCATAACCTTAGAGCCACTGTCCATCCTGGCCTGAATGAATCTCTGAGCTTCAAACCCTTTTTATAGGGTTAGGTCGCCATTGTCAATTTTTCTTTTGAGATTTTTTCTTCTCATTTAAAATTACAAATTAATTATGTGTATTAATTTTCATACTTTTTGAGTATTAATAAAAGGATTTTTCAAATGTTCATCACGTATTGGGTTTGTGCGGTGTTTGATGACCTTTGGCGTTGAGGTTGAGGGTTTATGGCAAGATCCACTGCTCCACTGTATTATTATACAATTACTGGCCATATTTTGTTATGGTCCCTTTAAGGAGCAATTTTTGCAGCCTTATATACATGTGAAGCAAAATGTTTTGAAATGGGGCTTGACTGCCTCATATGGACACTAGAGGCGTAATTGGAAGTCTCTGGACCTCACAAGTCTATTTTGACTCCCAACTGGCGCCACTTTAGTCACTGCGGGGTCAAACGCCTGCGCAAACTGCAGCCGTTTTCTTGGCTACATAACTATGTTCCAAGGGAATAGGGGTAGTTGATATGGATTTGTTTTGTGACCCAAATTTATCCTAAATACTGCTCACATCCAGCTTAGGGATATAGATCTTTTATATCCTTCTGCTGTTTTGTATTGACATTCATTGTCAGTCCATTTCTCCACAACTCCCTTTGCTGACAGTTCATCAGATGTGGCTTTACATCCTGTGATTCCTGTTTGCTATCAGCATTGAGGTCAGTTTGTCTGGCTTCCTGTTGAGAGAAGCACTTCCGGTTTCACGGCCGTCACTTCCTGTGCGCCTGGCGCACCTGCTGTGACACTATCTGTCCTCACCTGACCGTTTGGCGCCAAAATTTTTGCGCCAAAACGGCGGTGGAGAGGATTATTTAAGGGGAATTGTTTGGGCTGTCCAATTGTGCAGCTCAGCGGAGGTTCACTCCCAAAACGATGCTTGATAAAGGTAAGAGATCTCAGCAGACTATTTGCCACCTACTTCTACCGGGAATTGATCACTAAAATGCCTCTTTTATTCTATTTTAAGGGGTTTAAGTACCTCACTCTGACCTCCTTATCTTCCGGATAGTCTTCTATCCAGGCTGGCACCCTGAGTGGATGTAGACCCTCAACATAGGTAAATATATGTTTAGGGCATGGTGATCTGTTCTTGGGTTGTTGATGGCAATTATATCTGTATGATATTTCCCTGATGGATTAACAGAATCTCCCTTTAAAATATTTTATAGATTCAAACTTGGACTTCCTCTTTGGCAGTCATGAGCATTTTATCTATATGCTCTTATTACCTTCAAAATAGCATATCAAGCAAATACTTTCCAGGTGGGTTCCCCATTTCTTGGGATAATATATTTCTATTTATTTTCTTCAACACCATAATAATTCAAGCATCTTTACTAATATACCCCATAGATGGATTGCAAAACTGATATAGTTTTGGATATTATTTCCCTCTCTATGATGCACTCATTCCAACCCCATGCATTCAGCATTTATGTGGACTGCGGAATTCTCTCCCGGAACACCCAGGTTAGCATATGAGCCTACAAGCTCCACCCACTCCCCTGTTACGTGATGTTCATTTCTATACTATTCTACCTAGGCAGTGTAAATTTTGTGTGTTCAATGTCTGATTGTATTTCTCTATTTCAGTAAATATTATATGACATTACCTAACTCTCCTGAGGAAGCCCAAATTTGGGTGAAACATGTTGAGAAAAAGAGCAATAAATGAAAACTTCATCTCTGTTCAGTGATGTATTGTTTTTAAATGTTTTCATAGACATATGATGTCAAAAGTGCAATATTAAGTTATGTTGTGATTTTCAATAAACTATTTTTCATATTCAATATTTTTTGTATTTTTGCGCCCTAAAAGTCCCAAATCTGTTCATTGAACAAAATGGAGAGCATCTGTTAATATTAAGAAAGAGACTGAAAGTCCTCAGAGAATATTACATGAGCTAAATCTGTGCTGGTGCATTCAGCTAAACATAATACAAAGATACAATTGTTCAAATTCATAATGAGTTCACTGCTGTGAATACATCTAGCAAATACTATTTATAGCAGGAATGGCTTTCCATGGTAGAGAAAAACCGTACTTAAAAATATGGAGGCTTCCATTGTTGATCTCTATTTCTTAAAATGCTAGTTCACTTGCTGGCAATTTTGATCCAATGGCTTCATTACTTTATGATTTACCACCCCAGAATACATACTGTATGCAGATTAGGTGTTCCTAACATCAGCCTGATTTTCCTGATCTGCATTCTGGTTCTAGAACAATGACTTTTAATTATTAAATAGGAACAAATGGCAAGAGGCAGGGCTTTAAATGTGCCAAAACAAATATACAACTTATTTAAAACAGTATATACATTTTTATTAAATATCAATTTC
>CM053029.1:194187771-194215763 GCA_028564925.1 Lithobates sylvaticus | reverse complement strand
GTGAATTTAAGCTCAAATCATCCATAAAGTTGGTCATTTTATTTGTTTGCAGTTTACTGGAATCACTTTCAAGGCTTTGATTAAGTCTCCCGTTTGCAATGAAAACAGCATCCTGTATTTTGGGGCTGTAGTTCCCATTGCGATCTGTACCATCAGGCGAAATCACATTGCTCGGTGTGTTTCCGTGCTCCGGCACCTCCATTTCCACTGTACGAGTCATGGCCGAGACCTAGGACGGTACAACAAGCGCTCAGCGATAACACCAATGTGTGCTCACTTCTCCCGCTACCGTCTCTGAACTAATCTGAGAGGAAAGTTCCAGAACGGGTTATACAACCGAGTTCGGAAGGCGTGGAATACAACCGGAGCTTCATGATTGGTCGTCCCCCTTATATTTGTACACCCCCACTCATTCTTAAATCAATGTCTCACTTTGCCCCTGCATCAGTTTTACATTAGTACCCCACCTTATTTCAGTGTGCGCACTCCCACCTTAAATCAGTGCCCCCTCTTACCTCAGTGTCTCCACTACCCCCTTGCATCAGTATTTTTGGTACTCGGAAATACTGTTTTTTGGTTTTCTCAGAATCCCATTCTCATCAGGGCAGTAGCTGGAAGGTAGAACCAGGGCCGATCCTAGGGTCACAGGCGCCTGGGTGCAGAAATATTTCTGGCGCCCCTACGTGGGTGTGGTCATCTTACTAACTCCTCCCCTTTACTAATGTTTCTATGGCAACAACTCCACCTCTCCATCTGTAAGCCCAATACAATAACTTAGTTAACGGCTTTGACAAGTCAAAATAAATGTTTTATTTATTGACAATTCTGTGTCAAGTGCATGTAAATCAAATAGTGTAGCAGAAAAAAAAACGGAATATAAATATGAACTGAACAATATTAAACTTTTGAACATAAAATGAGGTAGCAGAAAATCTATAACTACAGATGCAAAATATGCAAGATAGATTGATTCTGTACTTTTAAAAATTTCCAATAAATACAATCACTAAAGTGCAAATAACAGATCTGCATAATGCATACGATCACAAAAGTGCAAATATCAAATTAAATAAAGTTAAAGTGGCTGGCTTCCCATCCTCCTTAGCAACCAGCCATATACAGTGTGTTTAAAGAGAAAAAAAAACTGCAAAATGCATGAAAACTGCATGCAAAAACAAGGGTTTAAAAGTGCAAAACGTGCCTGAAAAATGCTTCAAGCGCAGCAGCACAGATGTGAACCTAGCCTCAGAGTGCTCTGATTAACCCCAAATAAAGTTCAGCTGTTCTAGTAGGTCTTTCCTGACATTTTCTTAGTTGTATCCTACAGCAAAAGCCATGGTCCACAGAGAGCTTCCAAAGCATCAGAGGAATCTCATTGTTAAAAGTTATCAGTCAGGAGAAGGGTACAAAAGAATTTCCAAGGCATTAGATATACCATGGAGCACAGTGAAGACCGTCATCATCAAGTGGATAAAATATGGCATAACAGAGACATCACCAAGAACTGGACATCCCTCCAAAATTGATGAAAAGATGAGAAGAAAACTGGTCAGGGAGGCTGCCAAGAGGCCTACAGCAACATTAAAGGAGCTGCAGGAATATCTGGCTGTGTGCTACATGTGACAATAATCTCCTGTATTATTCATATGTCTGGGTTATGGGGTAGAGTGGCAAGCTTTTTCTTAATAAAAACATTCAAACCCAGCTAAATATTGCAAAAACACATCTGCGGTCTCCCAAATTTTCTTGGTACATTAACTTCCAGTTGTGAAACACTAGGGAAGGATGCAGTGTGTACACATTTTTTTTTTTTTTTTTTTTTTTTTAAATTTTCAGATATTTATTTGTAAAACAATTTGAAAACTATTCATCATTTTCCTTCCACTTCACAATTATGTGCCACTTTGTGTTGGTATATCAAATAAAATCCCAATAAAATACATTTACGTTTTGGTTGTAACATGACAAAGTGTGGAAAATTTCAAAGGGTATGAATACTTTTTTTTTTTTTAAATCAATGTTTTTTATTGAAATTTCACAGTTTTACATGACAAAACAGTACACAGGGGAAAAATAAAAACGTAAGAAGGGAAATACAGTGAATATACCGTGTTTACAGCGAGTACCATCCACGTTTGAGATAACAGAATATCCATAACATTCGAAAAACGATCAACTTCAATTAACTTTAAATCTATCAGTCCATATTTTCCATTCGCTATCAAATTTTTTACAGCGAAGCGAGTTAATTGCTAATAACCTTTCAAAGGAGTGATTCCTATTGACTAATGCGACAACTTCTGATATATTAATGGCGTTAGTGCTCTTCCAATTGCGTAGAATCAGATTTCTGGTTGCCAATAATATGTGTGTTACCATTGCCCTGTCTGCATGTGGAAAGAGTTCCACGCCTATGTGTAACAGTGCAAGGGAGGGGTTAGGAGGGGTCAGTATACCCGTAAGGTCGGAGATTAATTGGAAGGTTTTGTTCCAAAGGCTAGTCAGGCTTGGGCAGCTCCAAAGTGTGTGTAGAAGATTGCCTATCTGCCCACAGTTTCTCCAGCATAGTGGGGATGAAGATGGGAAGAAAATTGAAAGCCTATAAGGAGTGTAATGCCATCTATTGATAATTTTCAAGGTCATTTCCCAATGGTTCTCACAGTGTGATGCCTTCTGAATAGTTCGGAATGCGAGTAACCACTGGTCATCAGAAAAGCAGGTGGCTAAGTCCGTTTCCCACTTACTGAGGGCTGTAGATTTGGAAAAGTTGCGTTTGTTATTTATAAGGTTGTAGAATAATGATATACCCTTAGTGGTATGGGTGGTGGAGGAGTAGAAACTCCAAGCCTTAGAGGGTATAGAGATAGTGGGCAGTGGATGTGCTCTCAGGAAGTGGGAAATTTGCATACATGAGAACCATAGTTCCCTAGGGAGGTCGTATTCAGTCATAATTGTTGTCGTTGGTTTAGGTACTTGGCCAGTGAACAAGTCTTGTACGTGGTAAATTTTGTAGTCTTTTAACCGTGTTATATTTAGGTGAGGAATTTTAGCCCCTAGAGTTTCAATCGGGAATTTGTATAAGATCGCCTTATGTTCTGTGGGAGTACATGTCTGGAGAAATCTCCAAGCCTGAAGGGATATCTGTAGGGTAGGGGATAAACCTCCAGGGTCCCATGGGACCCATATGTCTGTCATTAGGAAAGTAGTAAGGTCATTCGTAGGTGTAAGAGCCTTTTCAATGTCAACCCATAGTGGATGATCTGCTTGAGAGAACCAGTGTCTCAACTGATCAAGTCTGGTGGCCCATAAGTAGTCTTGTATGTCCACATACCCTGCTCCCCCTACTGATTTGTGAGGTAAAAGGTTGTTTCGTGGGCATCTGGCTCTTTTGTCTCCCCATGTAAATTTCCAAGTAGCTTTGGAAATGGAGGTAACATAGTGTGCGGGTATAGGGATTGGAAGCGATCGGAAGATATATAGGATTTGTGGCAATATTGACATTTTGAAGGCCGCAATCCTGCCTAGCCAAGAGATTTCATTCTTACTCAAGTCCTTGAGTTGTTTCTCAAGCTTGACTAACAGCGGCTTGAAATTGAGGTCCGCTAGGGAAGATGTATTGGTGGACACCTGAATGCCTAAGTATGTGATGCTTTTGTTGGTCCACGAGTACGGTAGGGAGTTTTGTAATCTGTGTTTGATGTGTTTATGCACTCCTAAATCTAGGATCTGGGATTTGGTGAAGTTTACTTTATAGTAAGAGACTGCCCCGAAGTCCGTGAGTGTCTTGTGTGCCTGTGGTAGGGAGGTCATGGGGTCTGTCAAAAGCAGTATCACATCGTCAGCAAAGAGGTTAATAACCTGTTTGGTGTTGCCTACCTGGAAACCTTTAATGTCGTCATTTGTGCGCATAGCTTCCGCTAGGGGTTCGATCATTAAATTGAAAATGGTCGGAGAGAGTGGGCACCCCTGCCTGGTACCGTTCGATATGGTAAACGGTTTGGATAACAGTCCTGAGGTGTAAACTTGTGCCGAAGGGCAAGAGTAAAGGGCCATAATCGCCTTGAGTATTGAACCGGTGAACCCAAATTTTCCTAGCACAGCTTCCATATATTTCCAGTGCACTCTATCAAACGCCTTCTCTGCGTCTATAGATAGAAGCAGAGAAGGCGTTCTCGAGGTTGTGGCAAGGTGTATAATATTGACAATGCGCCTTGTGGCGTCTGAGGTCTGCCTCCCCCTTACAAAGCCCATCTGGTCTCTTGGTATGATATTTGGTATTATATTAGACAATCTGTTCGCTAAGAGTTTTGCGTAAATTTTTACATCTGAATTTAAGAGAGAGATTGGTCTAAAATTTGCTGGGGTGGTAGGCTCTTTACCAGGTTTCGGAAGTGTTATGATGTGGGCTTTCAGCATCTCGGGTGGGAAGGATGAAGTTTCACTCGCCTTATTGAATACCTGTAGCATGTGTGGGGTAAGTTGTTCTTTGAAGACCTTGTAGTATTCGTTTCCGAAACCATCAGGTCCTGGGGATTTACCATTTGGCATTGATATTGTGATTCTATTAATTTCCTGTGTTGTGAATGGAGCGTTGAGCGTTGATAACTGTTCTTCTGACAGTGACGGGAGATTGAGGTTCCGTAGGAAATTTTGGATGCTATCTGGGGATGGTTGGGGTGTGGAGGTGTCTGCGTGTAAATTGTAAAGGGCTCCATAAAAATCGGCAAATTGGTCAGCAATCACCTGGGGATTCAAGATCTTATCTCGTGTATTGGGATGGATCAGGTAAGGGATTTTAGTTCTGACATGTGCCGCTTTGATTCTATTTGCCAGGTATTTCCCCGCCCTATTGGCATTTGCGTATGTGTTGAGTTGCAGCTTCCTGAGGTGTTTGTCGTATTGGTATGTGAGGAGTTCCCTCAGAGTTTCCCTGAGTTCGGTGAGGGTAGCTGCTGTGATCGGATTGGGGAGTGATTTGTTTTGGGTTTCTAATGTGTGTATTGAGGTTAACGTGTCATTAAGCTTAGTATTGTATTTTTTTTTCTCTATTGCTCCTAATTGAATGAGTATGCCCCTCATAAATGCTTTATGAGCGTTCCAAATGGAGAACGGGTTTGCGTCAGGTGTGTTGTTGGAGTGAAAGAATTCTGTGAGATGTTGAGATAGAATGGGGGACAATTTGGGTTCCTGAAGTAATTTTACATTGCATCGCCAGATAGGTGGAGAGGGGGAGGCACCCTGTGTATGAAGAGTCAATGTGATTGCAGCGTGGTCAGACCACCCGATATCATGTATCGTGGAGGACCGAACACGCTGCAAAAGCCACTTGTCAGTTACAAACATGTCTATCCTAGAATACGAGCAATGCCTCGTGGAAAAAAAAGTGTAGTTTCTTTCGCTAGCATGCATACACCTCCAAGTGTCGAACAAATCATGCTTGTGGAAGAGGTTGAGTAGCTTGGACGGTCTTCTAGGGTCCACAGTAGTAGTATCTAGTTTCGGGTCAGCTATGAGGTTAAAGTCACCGCCAATTATGAGGCGACCATATAGCATGGAGTTTATTTTTCTAATCACCTGCTGAACAAAACGCATCTGGTGCGTATTGGGTGCGTAAAGAGTCACAATTGTGAATGGCTTAGCGTCCAAGTCTCCTGTGACAACTATGAACCTTCCACTGTCTGCAATAAAGGAATCTTTAAGTTGGAAGGAGACAGTATCTTTAATGGCCAGCATGACACCCCCTTTTTTGCCATCCGGTGTGCAGGCTAAAAAGACATGCGGGTAGTTCTTGTTTGTGCAAACAGGGGTTTTAAGTGTCTGGAAGTGAGTTTCTTGTATGAGGAGTACATCCGCCTTGTGTTTGCGGGCCTCCTTCCACATGGAGAACCTCTTAGCGGGATGATTCAAACCCCTGACATTCAGGGATAGAAAGTTAAGGGTCATTCCTGGCAATGGGGGTCTGTGTGTGTGGCGAGGTGCTTGGTGTACTCACTGTGGTGGCGGTTCTCCTGACCGTTGGATGTCACAGAAGACTTGGTGGTGGTGATCTTCGCTGTGCAGTTGGAAAGTTGGTCCTGAGTTGGGTATTCACTGTGGTCAAAAAAAGAGTAAGGAAAAAAGAGGAACAAAAGCAAAGGGTAATGCAAACATGTAAAAAGGGATCTGATAACTGATCCGCGTGCAGGCATAGCTGCTGAACTAGGTGTCAGGGTGATAGGAGTCTAGGTACGAACTCCTTCAGCCAGAGAGATTTGAGAGTGACTAATTAGACATGTTATGAGCTGCTCCCAGCTTGTTTCTTATTATTGCGATTGTGTGAAACCACCTGCCAGTCCTCCTGGATCTGTTGGGGCTGTGGCGGTGGCGACGGGTACGCTGCCTGGTCAGGAAGAATCCCCCATTGTTGTAGGGTGGCAATGCCGTCATCCAGCGTGGTAACTGATCTTGTTACACCATTGTGTGTGATGATGAGGGTGGCTGGGTACTTCCATTTGTGTGGAATCCTATGGTTCCTCAGAGCTTTTGTTATGGTGGCCAGGTTTCGCCTCCTCTGGAGCGTAAATCTAGATAGGTCTGGTAGAATTTGCAGGTCTGCATATTGCGATGGGACCTTGTCTTGTTTACGTGCTGCTTGAAATATCTGTTCCTTCACATGGAAGAAATGGATTCGTAACAGGGTGTCCCTTGGTGTGCCCTCCGGCAGAAAGGAGGGTTTGGGGAGCCTGTGGATCCTATCTATGATCAAGTCCTGAGCTGTGAGGGTAGGCACAAGTGTGGAGAATAGGGTTTGGGCATATTGCAGGAGCTGAGGTGCTGGGACAGATTCAGGGATTCCTCTCAATTTAATATTGTTGCGTCTGCTTCTGTCCTCAAGGTCTGAGACTTTGTCTTTCAACCATGCAATATCCTCCCCCTGGGCTGTGTGAGCATCCACCATTACATTATATGTGGTAGTGAATTCTTCCATTCTGTGCTCAATCCTGTCCACTCTGCCCCCAATAGCTTGCACTTCCTTGTGGCACTGATTTATCCCTCTCACCATGTCAGTATGCAGTGCAGATCTGAGTGACAGTAACATTTCCTTCAGCATGGTGTCTGAGATGGGCCTATCTGCTGTGGGAAAGTCTGCTATGGGGTCAGGAGTGTGAGGAGATGCTGCAGCTTCCTGTGTGCTTACCTCAATTTCGTGTGGAATCTGAGGCCTATCTGGGGAGGTCAGCCTGGGCTTCGATTTTGCTGGGCTCCTCGTGGAGGGGCTGGAGGAACCGGATGGCGGATCGCTGTGGGAGATGATGTGTCCCTGAGACGAGCGGATGCCTCCCCCTCCGTTCCTGAGGTGAGCGGCCTGGTCAGCAGTGTGCGGTTGTAGCGGCCCGCCGCCGCCATTTTGCGTAGGCCCGCGGGACTTGGCTGAGAAGAAATTTGCCATCTTCTGGGGTTGCGGCGCTGTTTTCCTCCGCTTGGTCATCCCCACGGTGTTCCGTCGGTCACAGATGGTGGTTTGGGGATATTTAGATGGTCGGTGCGCTCGGATGTTTTTTGATCTCCCTGGCTGGCGAGCGGAGCTCCAAGATCAAGCGTCCATCTTAGGGCTCGGTCGCCACGCCCCCTCGTGTGTACACATTTTTTGATTATTTAATCAAACAAAACGAACTCTTCGAGCCTTGGCAACAGCAAAATTTCTAATGACATCATGTATATCCAAGTCTTCGCAGAAGGATTTTTCAATGGATATTATGGATAAGTTGGAAAGTCTTGCCTGGGACATTGTGGAACGGAGATAATTTTTTATCAGCTTTAGTTTTTGAAAATGAACGTTCCCCAGCAGCTACACTTACAGGAAGTGTCATCAATATTCTCAGTGAAATAGAGAGGTTAGGGAATGTGTTGGTCAAGTTATTCTCCACTAGATACTGCAAGATGTTGGTAACTGTCATCTCCTGAGTTAGAAAAGGTCTAATGGTGTCCAGTTCATCACAAAGATCCATTCCATTAATGTCAGAGTGGGATAACTGGCTGTCAGTTAACTTGTTTTGCAGATCCATGGAACATTTCATTATATAATCTCTGTCCATTGCAAGTTTTGGGATTTCATATAAAAACGCAAATGTGTCACAGTGGCTCTGAAGTAGCGTGAATCTCTCCTTTATGGACTGGATGGATGTATCCAAAACTGCAAAGAAAAAATTCACTTTAAAAGATTGTGTTGGGTCTGCAAGAGACTCATCTTCATGTTCATAGTCAAAACTCTTCTTTCTCCGTCGAGGTCTAATTGTAACGGCATCAGGAAATCGTGCTTCACAATCAAGCTTTTCAGCTATTTCTTTGGCATCAGATAGCACAGTCTCAAAGCCTTCATCAGACCTGTATTCCACCAAGTGCTTGATCAACTTTTCCAGTTCCTGTACACAGCCTGATAGGTTCAATGTTGTTTGCTGCAGTATTTTGCTGATTACGTTCACCTTTGATAATAATTCATACCAAATGACAATGGAACAAATGAATTTGAATGATTTAATTTTCATTGCCAAAGATTGAGCCTGATGTTTGGTGTTAATATCCCTGTTGTCATCATCTGAGATCTCATACAGTGCATCAAATACCTCAGGTAGGAAATAGCGCAAGGGTTTAATTGCTGCAACTCTGCTTTCCCATCTGGTATTGGAGAGTGGTTTTAAAGTTAGATTTGTAACGTGCTCCTTGAGTACTTGCCATCGTTGGGTGGATGAGACAAAGAACACATAAAGTTCTTGAATGATGCCAAAAAAATCTATTGTCAGGTATGAAATCTTTGCAGCGTCATTCACAACCAAGTTAAGAGTATGTGCACTGCATGGAACAAAAAAGGCTCTTGGGTTGATATTGAGTATTTTTTGTTGCAAACCATTATGTTTTCCTTTCATATTGGCGCCATTGTCATAGCCTTGGCCACGCATATTCTCAATTGCAATCTGATTGTTCTTTAAGTAGCCCAGTAAAAAGGATGTCAGTCCTTCAGATGTCGTATTGTATACTGGGCAAAAATCCAGGAAGTGTTCTCGAATTTCAATTTTTTTTGCACTTTGATCTAGAACAACAAATCGGACAACAATGCTGATCTGCTCTATGTGGCTCACATCAGGAGTACAATCCAGGATAATGGAGAAATATTTGGACTCATTCAGGCTTTGTATAATTTTTTCTCGTATTTTTGTTCCAACTATGGCAATTATCTCATTCTGAATCTTGTAACCGAGATAATGTGGCATTTGTGAATGCTCTGAAATGGAGCACTGAATTCTCTGAATGTGTTCAGATATGATGGGATCAAATTTCCCTATCATTTCAACCAATTTCAGGAAGTTACCATTATTGTTTTGAAACAAACGGGTATCACAGCCACGAAGCGCCAGATTTTGTCCAGCTAAATATTGGATAATGTAGATTATTCGCTGTATTACAGAATACCAGCGTTTCTCTTCTTGTTTAATGATCTTTTGATTGATATGATCAATGGTTGTTCCCTTTTCCAGAGCTCTTGAAAGATCCATCCATTTCTTATAATTTGTGACATGGATTTGGGTTTTTTCATGTCGGTTTAAATGTCTTGACAGATGCTGCCAATCATTAAAGCCTTGTTTTGAGGCCAAAGCCATATTGCCACTGTTAAATATCCTGCAAGCAAAGCACTGGACTGAATTATTACATGTAGAATAGATCAACCAATTTCTTGGTATCTTCTCTCCATTATCCAGTACTCTTTGGTAGTAAGTGATAGAAAAGCTCCTGTTGGTATCATCTTTTGGAAAAGTAGAAGCCTTTTCTTGAACAGGACCAATTTTTATCAGAGTTATTCTGTGTTGGTCATCTATATTTTCAGGCCAGAAAGCAGGATCACTTGAGATTCCACTTAATGATGTTGATGGCTGTTCAAGTTCCATTTCGGTTTCTTCATCCATCAGTACAATAGACTCAGTGTCTGAGTTAGAGGAAACATCAGATATATCTTCCTCTTCAATGTCAAAATTCTCTGCTGCTGATACAATGTAACCTGAAGTTACATCTCCAGTTGTTATTGGCTCAGTGCCACACTCGGGATCCGCGGGGACCAGATCATCATCACAGTCTGATGATTCGGCCAATTCTGTATTTTTTTCACATTCTCCACCATGTGAAATGTCTGTGACACTGGACCTTAACTCTTTGCTTGATGTTGATGCATCTGTGCAAAGGGAATCTTGACCACTGCTTAATGCAGACTGTGGCTGCAAGAAGCTTGTGATGGAAGAAGTAATTTTTTTCAAAGCTTCTTCCTTTCTTTTCCGGCGTTGCAGGTTTTGATATCCTGATAACTTTGTTTTTTTGCTAGCCATCTAAGGGGAAAAGTACACTACACTGATCAGCCACAACATTAAAATGACTAACAGGTGAAGTGAATAGCATTGATTATATCATTACAATATCACCTATCAAGGGGTCGGATATATTAGGCAACTACACTGAGGTCTAATCGGATCTGGAGGGGGGGGGGGGTCTCTTTACCAGAGGCCCTCTTGGTGTCCATTAGAGAGTCCGTTGGAGCCCCCACCAGGCCAAACAGGGATATGTAATTAGTGGACCTCCAGCTGTTGCAAAACTACAAGTCCCATCATGCCTCTGGGTGTCATGTTTGTGGCTGTCAAAGTCTTGCTATGCCACATGGGACTTGTAGTTCTCCAACAGCTGGAGATCTTCTAATTGCATATCCTTGATGTAAAAGAACAAAGAGTGGTCATTGTGTGCATGTGACAACAATATCACAGATTTTACACTAATGTGGCTTGTTTAGGAGGGTTGCAATACAAAAAAAACACTCCTCAAGAAAAACCATGTGCATTTACTTGAGCCTTGTCAAAACACACCTTGAAGATTCTGAGGCCACATGGAAAAAGGTGTTACGGTCAAATGAGATAAAATTGAATTATTTGGCCTCAATACCAAACAAGATATCTGCCAGAAATCCAAATACAGCTCAGACTCCAAATAACACCATTCCTATAGTAAACCACGGAGGTGATAATATCCTGTTATGGAGGTGGTAATATCCTGGTATGGGGGTATTTCTCTGCAGCGGAAAATCTGCTGCTCGCTGCCAGAAGGTTGTCAATTGGAAGAAGGTTTACCTTCCAACATGACAATGACCCAAAGCACACAGCAACAATGACCACACAGTGATTGAAGGAGAAAAAGGTGAGTGCCCTTGCATGGCCTAGTCAGAGCTCAGACTTAAACGTCATTGAAAATCTGTGGAATGACTTGAAGATTGCAGTCCACAAACAGTCAGCATCAAATGTAACTCAGCTTGAGCAGTTCTTGCAGTGGAATAACGTCCTCACAGGATGTCTCCAACTTACAAGCCAACCTCAATGCTCTGTTTTATTGAGCAACTATGTGGCAAAATGAGGTTTCATGTTGATAAATGTACAGTTATGCACTTGGGTCTAAGAATATGCATGCATCATACATACTAGGAGATCATCTGGGGTATCAATGGTGGTGAAGGATCTGGTATATCATAAGCTTAATAATAGCATGCAATGCAGGGTGGATTTTATTTAAATCACTAGTAAAAAGGCTTGATTTAAATCCACTCGATATAAATCATAATTTTTAAAGAGCAACTGTCATCTCTGTCCCCCACCAGCTCCTCCTTTGACTCACCGACAGTCCCATTCATTTTACTGGGACTGCTGGTGATGCAGCAGTGACACAACAAGGTGAGGGACATGGCGGCAGCAGGTGATTGGACGCCCCCTGCCATGATGGATCTGAAATGACAGGTGCTTTTTTAATGTAAGGACTCATTCTTGTTGGTAGTTAGAATCTTTAATATTTGCAAACAAAATTATTTACTTATTTCCTCTTCAGAATAATAAGCTGTCAGGTTAGTAAAACAGCAATATCAGAACGGATTCAATCATACAGTTTGTAGTGTACACAGATTTGCAAAACAATGGGGTAAAGGAATATTCCTGAACTTTGTTTTATCTCATGTTTACTGTGACATTGTGTGAATGCATCAATGCAGGGCATGTTATCTCAACTTTCAGAGCTTGGATTTATTGAGCCTGGATTCACACATATGCAAACACAGACTTTGCATGTGATAAGCACCGCATTGATGGTGTGGATCACATACGATATCTGTGCAATGCAAATTCAGCCATACAGTTGTATGGCTGAACTCGCATTGGATTCGCACAAAAAAGGGGCAGGGACTTTATTTTTCCCACACTGAAATTGGATCGCATGGATCGAATTCAAAGTTCACACTGCGATCTGTGAACTGATCTGGGGGTGTCATTAACATTGTATTGACACCTGCAGCGGTTTGCAGAGGGTGGTGTGAACTGCCCTCTGGGGGAGAGATGCGACGAGGGAACTGGCACTGCAATTGTGCTGGTTCCTGCATTGCTTTAGTGTGAACCCGGGCTAAATGAGTTTACCAAAAATGTAAATATTCTAGAATATACAGCCTCTTGCTACATAACTAAACTCCATTTTCATGCTGAATCAACAACATTTTTAATGTATCTTAAATACAATTTTTTATAAATCATTGATTTATACCCACCCTGATGCAATGACAAGCAGCGGTTTCCAAATCGAACATAATCATTTTTTGTATTAAGCCCCCGGCTAGATCATAGTGTATTTGTGAGAATGGTGAGTGAGTTTCAGTATTAGGCTCGGTTCACACTGCTGCGATGCGGGAACGCTGCAAATCTACTGCGGGTCCTGCATCGCATGTCTCCCGGCGGCAGTTCACACTGCCCTATGCAAACTGCTAGGAGTGTCAGTTAAAAGTTAATAACACCCCCAAATCAGTTCGCGTATCGCAGTGCGACCTGCAAACTCGGACAGGAATCGCATCGCATGGTGTGAACACCCATGTGATCCGATTCTGCTGCAGACCAAAAAAAAAAAAAGGGTCCTGTATGACTTTGGTCCCAATGCGATGCAAATTCAGCCATACTATCTGAATGGCTGAAATCGCATCGCACAGAGATTGCATGTGATTTGCACTGCAGTGTGGTGCGAATCACATCTGATCTCGGACATCGCAGCAGTGTGAACCTAGCCTTACTGACGTACTGATGGACTCACTGTCCATATAAAATATATATACGCGATACTTAGTGTTGCCAACCCCTACGACTTTTTTTTAAACCTAGAAAATGCACTGACAAGATGCAATTTTTACTTACAACATGAAATTTGACAGAAACTATTCAAAACTATTGACCTTTAAACTATATGTAAACTGTTTACAGTAAACATTATACAGTCAGCTTGATAAAAAGTGGAGTGTGACTAAAATGATGAAAAACCTAGGAATAATTCTGGATGGGGAAGGAAAACACATGCAGAGATTCATATAGCACATGGTGAAAAAGCGTTATTATGGTCAGAACTTGGGCCTAGTCGCTTTATACACTGCACTCCTATGCCATATTTACCCACAAAATTCTCCTAATTACTGTGCCACAACTGACAGCCTCACAGCCACACATACACCTAGGACTAGAGAATCATTTTTTAAAGCATTTTCATTTTCAATAACATTTGCACAAAGAATGATATCACTTTGTCTGAGCCTACCTTACAGAAGATCTTTGTTAAAATCAGTAACTGTTGAGAGAATGAACACTTGTTAGGACTATGCAACATACAACATGGAATATGGGAACGAGGGGGGGGGGGGGGGGGGGGAGATTTATGTATTATGTGATATGACACTCTCTGGGGAGTGCATGCGCGCCACCAGCGACCCACTCCAGGTGTAATTACATACAGTGGGAGCTGATCTGTGGATACCGCAGACTTGATGCCCACCAGGAACTGTTGATCATTAGACAGAGAGCCAGAAAGGCGTTCTGCATATGTAAACAAGGCAGATCGCCATTCTGTCTGTTTGCAAGAACACAGGATCCATTCCTTCCCCTAGTAAAAGCACTTCCTACACAGTGCACAAGAAACAGCTAGGCACACAGTTAACTAGGGGTGCAACGGATCAAAAAACTCACGGATCGGATCGATCCTCGGATCAGGAGTCACGGATCGGATCATTTTTCGGATCAGCAAATAATAATTGAATTTGCAAAAACCTGTGAAAATTCCGCCACCATATAGTCCCCACTGTAATATCCACGTCATCTCCCCCACTGTAATATCCACGTCATCTCCCCCACTGTAATATTGGCTGGGTATCGCAGAGTATTTGGCTGGGTATCGCAGAGTATTGGCTGGGTATCGCAGAGTATTGGCTGGAGTAATGCAGAGTATCGCAGAGTATTGGCAGGGTATCGCAGAGTATCGCAGAGTATTGGCAGGATATCGCAGAGTATTGGCTGGGTATCGCAGAGTATTGGCTGGGTAATGCAGAGTATCGCAGGAGTATTGGCTGGGTAATGCAGAGTATCGCAGAGTATTGGCTGGGTAATGCAGAGTATCGCAGAGTATTGGCTGGGTAATGCAGAGTATCGCAGAGTATTGGCTGGGTAATGCAGCGTATATGCAGGGTATTGGATGGGTAATGCAGAGTATCGCAGAGTATTGGCTGGGTAATGCAGGGTATTGGCTGGGTAATGCAGGGTATTGGCTGGGTAATGCAGGGTATTGGCTGGGTAATGCAGGGTATTGGCAGGGTAATGCAGAGTATATGCAGGGTATTGGCTGGGTAATGCAGGGTATTGGCTGGGTAATGCAGCGTATATGCAGGGTAATGCAGAGTATATGCAGGGTATTGGCTGGGTAATGCAGGGTATTGGCTGGGTAATGCAGGATATTGGCTGGGTAATGCAGGATATTGGCTAGGTAATGCAGGGTATGTTTACAAGTGATCGCTCCGTCATTTGATGAAGCGATCACATTGTAAACAGTGGCCGGGTGTACCAAGATGGCCGCCGCTCCGGAGCTAGGCCGAAGCCGCGGCCTTTCCTAAGGCCGCCGGGTGTACAAAGATGGCCACCGCCTCTCCGGAGCTAGGCCGAAGCCGCGACCTTTCCTAAGGCCGAGGCCGCAGAGCCCTCCGCGGATCGCGGGGTGTGCCGATCCGAACGGGGTGGCCCATTCGGATCACGGATCGGCGACGATCCGTTGCACCCCTACAGTTAACCCTTTAATCACGCTTTAGCCACCCCCTATTCAGGCACCTAGCCCCTTTTCTGATGCCGGGCTCCAGAATTACAACAGCTGGGGGTGTTTTTAAAGCACCTGATTAGAGCCATAGGCTCTAATAGGCTTCAAAAAAGGTGAACTGAGAGCGCAAAGCAGTTCACCCAGCTGTGTTAGAAAAGCAAATCAATATTCGCTTTCCTAACACTGAACCGCCTCTCAGGCAATCAGATGCGCGGGTCTGTTACCCGTCACCTGATTGGCTTAAACGTCAGGCACTATGATTGGACGCCTATCGGGACGAGGGGGGAGACGCATGGAGGAAACAGAGCCAATGTCTGACATGCTGCAAGGTCCCACCACTTGCCACTGTCACCTGCCGCCACCGAAACAGGGTAAGTGTCGGGCAGACGGCGAGTGGGTGTAGTGGCACAATTTGATGGGCACAGTGGCTGCGTTTGATGGGCACAGTAGCTGTGTTTGATGGGCACAGTGGCAGCGTTTGATGGGCACAGTGGCAGCGTTTGATGGGCACAGTGGCTGCTTTTAATGGGCACAGTGGCTGCTTTTAATGGGCACAGTGGCTGCTTTTAGGCGGGGGACAGTGGCTGCATTTGATGGGCACAACAGTGGCTACGTTTGATGGGCACAGGGCCTGCGTTTGATGGGCACAGTGGCTATGTTTGATGGGCACAGTAGCTGCTTTTGATGGGCACTGTGGCTGCGTTTGATGGGCACTGTGGCTGCGTTTGATGGGAACTGTGGCTGCGTTTGATGGGCACAGTGGTAGCTTTTGATGGCACAGTGGCTGCACAGTGGCTGCCTTTGATGGGCACAGTGGCTGCCTTTGATGGGCACAGTGGCTGTGTTTGATGGGCACAGTAGCTGCTTTTAATAGGCACAGTGGCTGCGTTTGATGGGCACAGTGGTAGCTTTTGATGGGCACAGTGGCTGCGTTTGATGGCACAGTGGCTGCCTTTGATGGGCACAGTGGCTGCCTTTGATGGGCACAGTGGCTGCCTTTGATGGCACAGTGGCTATGTTTGATGGCACAGTGGCTGCGTTTGATGGGAACAGTGGCTGCGTTTGATGGGCACAGTGGTAGCTTTTGATGGCACAGTGGCTGCGTTTGATGGGCACAGTATCTGCTTTTAATAGGCACAGTGGCTGCGTTTGATGGGCACAATGGCTGCGTTTGATGGGCACCGTGGCTGTGTTTGATGGGCACAGTGGTAGCTTTTGATGGGCACAGTGGCTGCGTTTGATGGGCACAGTGGTAGCTTTTGATGGGCACAGTGGCTGCGTTTGATGGCACAGTGGCTGCCTTTAATGAGCACAGTGGCTGTGTTTGATGGGCACAGTGGCTGTTTGATGGGCACAGTAGCTGCTTTTAATAGGCACCGTGGCTGCGTTTGATGGGCACCGTGGCTGCGTTTGATGGGCACCGTGGCTGCGTTTGATGGGCACCGTGGCTGCGTTTGATGGCACAGTGGCTGCTTTTAACAGGCACCGTGGCTGCTTTTAACAGGCACCGTGGCTGCGTTTGATGGGCACCGTGGCTGCGTTTGATGGGCACAGTGGCTGCGTTTGATGGGCACAGTGGCGGCGTTTGATGGGCACACTGGCGGCGTTTGATGGGCACACTGGCGGCATTTGATGGGCACAGTAGCAGATTTTGATGGGCACAGTGGGCGTTTGATGGGCAGAGGCAGCTTTTGATGGGCATGGTGGGCGTTTGATGGGCACAGTGGGCATTTCATGGGCAGAGGCAGCTTTTGATGGGCATGGTGGGCGTTTGATGGGCACAGTGGGCGTTTGATGGGCACAGTGGGTGTTTTATGGGCACAGTGGCAGCTTTGGTTGGGCACAGTGGGCGCTTGATGGGCACAGTGGGCATTTTAGTGGGCACAGTGGCAGCTTTTAATGGACACAGTGGGCGCTTGATGGGCACACTTACTTCCAGTTCCTGGTCCGGTGCAGTGGGTCACTCACTCGTCTCGTCTCGTCTCGTCTCCTCTCCCCAGTCTTCAGCGCTCTCTAAGCTCCGTTCACTCGTCCGCCCCCTCTGAGCCACGCTGCCTGAAGAACATTGCAGCGGTGGGGGCGGAGCTTGTACACTAGCCGCAGAGGCGGCGCGCAATGGATCCTGGGGAGGCCGCGGCGCGCAATGGATCCTGGGGAGGCCGCGGCGCGCAATGGATCCTGGGGCGGCCGCGGCGCGCTCTGAATGCAGGGGCGGCCGCGGTCTCTCACTGACGTCACTGGCTTCTAGCAAGCCAGTGCGCTTAGCGTCGGCCGGCGCGGCGGCGCCCCTCTTCTAAATTAAAATACAGCGCTGGGGTGCCGGGCACCCGCTGCACCCCGGGAAGGATCGGCCCTGGGTAGAACACTAGAAGTAGGTCTGGAAGAGGAAGTTCCATCATCCTCCTTTGAATACTGGGGCCTGGAGAAGCATGTAATTGGTTGCTAGTATTCCAGGCTGTCCTATCAACCAATAACCTTGACAGTGATGGACAGCAGTGGTGGGAGTGTAACTGCACTGGAGTCCTGGAGACTACAGGGGGCGCCAGCCAAGGTATTTTCACAGAAAGATTCTCTCTTTCATGGACATTTACAGATGGGAGAAATGGTGGTGTTTTTACAAACTATCAGTGAAAATGGGGATGGCTGGCAACCCTGTTTATGTATGTGTAAAGAATATATGTAGTCATGTACAGTATAATTATAAAAAAAGAAACATATATATATATATACTGTATGTATAAAAAAAGAAAGAAAATATATAAAACTATACTGTACATGAAATGGAGATCTATACGCATAGAAAGACTATATGGGTAAAGTTTGTCAGAAGAGACCCTTTATATGTACAGATAAATGTCCTAATAGGTGCGATAATGAACCCTTATCAAACTTCAAACTAAATATACTGTTTTATATATGTTGCAACAAAAGTAGAGGAGGGGGGTATTGAATGTTGTATTGGAAACGGACTAAGGAAAAACTCCTAGAGTCATACTGATTATATTTTGATACCTATTTTGAATGGTGCATGTCAACTTACAACCTAAAACATTTCAAATATTTAAATCCAGCCTAACAGCTGAGGCAGTGAAAACAATTGACAAATTTTAATTACATGTTTTTACCACGTTTATGAATTCTACACATTAATTTTGATTTATTTTTAAAATATTTGACAGATTTCTGATTATCTGCACTAAAAGCCAAAAATATTTTGTAATTGGCAATTATAGGACTTCACTCAAGAATATCTACACTTCTTCACATCCCAGTGACAGATAATGGTAACGTGTTAGATGTGTTCATGTGGAAAATATGCTTTGTTTTTAGTAATTAGTATTATATTATCAGTAAAACAATACTACTACCGTAAGAGGTCATGTAATTTATTCTATAGGCAAGAGTGACTTTTATCAGGGGTGCAATACAAGCTAAAGATCTACAGATCAGTAGATCACCAATGCAAAGTGTTTGGGTACAGCACCGAAAGGTTGTAGTAAGGTCCCACCTAAACATTTTTGAGGACCACATGTTAGTCACACTTCTGTTCAGTTACATCATCCAACTCACTGTCCTGACTAAGGAATATCAATCACTCTGTTGCAGTTTTCTGTCCTCGTATTCCAATTTCTGGTTGTTCTTGAGATGGAAATTGCCTTTAGGCCAGCAAGGGACTAGTCTATGAGTACATCAAGAATGCTAGACTATGAATCCTCATCTATTCACTCCACTGCCTTGGTGTAGATGGGGTTTTTATTACTGACCTCAAGGCCAGTGCTTATATTCCTTGCAGGTGTATAGTATGAGTAGCCTTGAGTGTTCAAAGATTATGAATCAGGCAGGGCTGAGCAATCAAATATATTCACTCAAAATTGGCAATGTTGGAAAATGAAATGCCACAGCTTCAATAACACATTCGGCTAATTAAAGTAGTTCTCAAGGCTTAAAGCGGAGTTCCACCCAAAAGTGGAACTTCCACTCATTTGTCTCCTCTCCCCTTCTGGTGGTACAAATGGCACCTTTCGGGGAGGGGGGACAGGATACCTCTTTCAGGTATCCTGTTCCCACTTCCGGGAGTCTGGGCCCCAGCCGTTTCATCACCCCAGGGCTCCCTCCTCCTCCCTCTTCCTCTCCCTGTCGCCAGGCCAGTAGGAGAGAGGAGCGGGGCCTTGTGCATCCGCAGTAGGATTCCCGGCGTGAAGCCGTAAGGCTACACTGCCGGGTACCCTTACCCGCAGTGTACCCGGCAGCCCGGTACTGAATTGTTTAAAGTAAAACACATTCTGTGCTGCAGGATCCCCCCAGTCCCCCCTTATACTTACCTGAGACCGATCCTGAGCTAGCGATGTGCATGAGAGCAGCAGCTCTCCCTTTTCACTGAGCAGATTGCTGCTATGACAATAGAGCAGGGGGTGAGGGGTGGGGGCGAGGGGTGGGGCCGGCCACCCAGTCTGTGTCAATGGGGCGGCTTGGAAGCAAGCCTGCACAACTGCCCCCATAGAAGGCGGCTTTCTATAGGGGCACTCACCGAAGGGGTGGAGCCTGAAGATCCGGCGGGGGATCCCAGAGGAGGAGGATTAGATCAAAACCATTGCACAGAGAAGGTAAATATAACATGTTTATTATTTAAGCAAAAAAAAAAAAACTGACGGTTTAATGTTACTTTAACCGCTTGCCTACTGGGCACTTAAACCCCCCTCCTGACCAGACCAATTTTCAGCTTTTGGTGCTCTCACATTTTGAATGAAAATTACGCAGTCATGTAAAATTTAATTTTGGTCCTTTTTTTCACACAAATATAGCTTTCTTTTGGTGGTATTTGATCACCTCTGGGTTTTTTATTTTTTGCGCTATAAATTAAAAAAGACCGGAAATTCGTTTCTGTGATAAAATTTTGCAAATGATTAATTTTTCTTCATAAATGTTGGCCACAATTTATACTGCTACATATCTTGGGTAAAAATAACCCAAGTTAGTGGATATTATTTGGTCTTTGTGAAAGTTATAGAGTCTACAAGCTGTGGTGCAAATCATAAAAAATTGATCACAGCTGATGTACTGGTGGCCTATCTTATTTCTTGCGACCCTAACAAGCCAGGAAAGTACAAATGACTCCTTTTTTGAAAGTAGACATTCCAAGGTATTTAGTAAGATGCATGCATTTTTGATGTTGTAATTTTTTCCCATAATCATTTGCAATATTAAGATTTATTTTTTCACAAAATTGTCATTGTAATAGATTATTTCTCTCACATGACATGTGTATGCCACAAATAACACCCCAAAATACATTCTGCTACTCCTCCTGAGTATTACGATACCACATGTGTCTGACTTTTTCACAGCCTAGCCACAAAGAGAAGCCCAACATGCAGGGAGCGCCATCACGTGTTCTAGGAGCATAAATTACACATCTAACTTATTGACTACCTATTACACTTTTGAAGGCCCTGGAGCACCAGGACAATGACACGTGACACTGACGTGGCACTGATGACAGATGGCACTGATACATGGCACTGATGGCACGTGACACTGATGTGGCACTGATGACAGAAGGCACTAATACGTGGCACTGATGACACGTGACACCGATGTGGCACTGATGACAGATGGCATTAATACGTGACACTGATGACAGATGCACTAATACGTGGCACTGATGACACGTGACACTGATGTGGTACTGATGACAGATGGCACTGATACGTGGCACTGATGACACATGACACTGATAACAGATGGCACGTGACACTGACAGGTGGCACTGGGAACAGGTGGCACTAGGAAAAGGTGGCACTGGGGGCAGGTGGCACTGATAAGTGGCACTGGGGACAGATGGCACTGACAGGTGGCACTGGGGACAGATGGCACTGACAGGTGGCACTGGAGACAGGTGGCACTGACAGGTGGCACTGGGGACAGGTGACACTGACGGGTGGCACTGGGGACAGGTGGCACTGGGGACAGATGGCACTGTGGGCATCTGTGTTTGTGTGTGTGGGCACTGTGTGGGCTCCCTCCTCACACGCAGTCTCTGTGCAAGGAGGGAGAGCCGGCGATGAGAGATGATCTCATATGTTTACATATGAGATCATCTTTCATTGGACACTCAGATCGAGTGCTAAATGGCCGTTGTAAATTGCCATTTAGCACGATCTGTGGATCTGTGATTGGCTGTGTCCAAGGGACATGGCCAACACAGATTTCCCCCCATGCGTGCCCGCGGCGGCACACAGGGAGGATGTAAACAGGAGGACGTCCAGGGACGCCCTCCTGGCAATTGAGCGCTGCGCTGTAGATGTCTTTCATCTATAGCGCAGGTGCGAGGTCGTTAAGTAATTTCATTACAGTACAAATTTTTTCATGTTACAAACAAAACGTAAATGTATTTTATAGGGATTTTAGCTGATAGACCAATACAAAGTGGCACATAATTGTGAAGTCGAAGGAAAATGATAAATGGTTTTCAAACTTTTTTTACAAATAAATATGTGAAAAGTGTGACGTGCATTTGTATTCAGCCCTCTTTACTCTGATACCCCTAACTACAATCTAGTGGAACCAATTGCCTTCAGAATTTACCTAATTAGTAAATAGAGTCCACCTGTGTGTAATTTAATCTCAGTATAAATACAGCTGGTCTGTAAAGCCCTCAGAGGTTTGTTGGAGAACCTTAGTGAACAAACAGGATCATGAAGACCAAGGAACACACCAGACAGGTCAGGGATAAAGTTGTGGAGAAGTTTAAAGCAAGGTTAGGTTATAAAAAAAAATGCCAAGGTTTGAACAGCTCACGTAGCACTGTTCAATCCTTCATTTGAAAATGGAAAACGTATGGCACAACTGCAAACCAAGACATGACCGTCCACTAAGGATGGGCCTGGTGCTCGATTCGAACCCACGTTCGAATCGAGCACCGGGCGTTCGCTCGCTCGGCGAGCCCAGAACTATTTGGGCCGTTCGCATCACATTCGTGTGATGCGAGCGGCCCCGCAATGCATTGCGGCCGGCACGGCCGGCGCAGTGCATTGCTGGCTGATGATTGGCCAAGCATGCACTGTGACCCCCCGCATGCTTGGCCAATCACAGCGCCGGAAACTCGGAGAGCAATAATTGGCTACAGGCAGGACGCCTGTAGCCAATTAAAGCTCAGGGGCTTTAGTACACGCCCCACCATTTAAAAGGCCGCCACGCCGTCGGCCCCGGTCACATGAGTTCCGGCTTTAGGAGAGATCAGTCTGCTGATTCTGTCTTTGCTTGATTCATTGCTACAGAAAGATTTGCTCTTCTTTGCTAAACCATTGGCTATTTCTTTGCTAAACCATTGCTACCTGTCATTGATCGTCCATTGCTGCTGATTGCACAGTTAGTGTGTTATTAGCTGCTGCTGGGGATTAGTCTGGTGCGTGCTTACTGTTAGTACAGTATTGCAGTAGTACCAACCGCAGTGCTGTTAGCACAGCATTGCACCCCAACAGCACCCATAGGACTTCTAGTGTGTTAGTGGCAGCAAACAGAGCTCCTATATTTTCTTCTCAGCAGCACCCATAGGACTTCTAGTGTGTTAGTGGCATCACACAGAGCTCCCGTATTTTCTTCCCAGAAGCACCCATAGGACTTCTAGTGTGTTAGTGGCATCACACAGAGCTCCCATATTTTCTTCCCAGAAGCACCCATAGGACTTCTAGTGTGTTAGTGGCATCACACAGAGCTCCTATATTTTCTTCCCAGAAGCACCCATAGGACTTCTAGTGTATTAGTGGCATCACACAGAGCTCCCATATTTTCTTCCCAGAAGCACCCATAGGACTTCTAGTGTGTTAGTGGCATCACACAGAGCTCCCATATTTTCTTCCCAGAAGCACCCATAGGACTTCTAGTGTGTTAGTGGCCTCACACAGAGCTCCTATATTTTCTTCCCAGAAGCACCCATAGGTCTTCTAGTGTGTTAGTGGCATCACACAGAGCTCCCATATTTTCTTCCCCAGAAGCACCCATAGGACTTCTAGTGTGTTAGTGGCATCACACAGAGCTCCCATATTTTCTTCCCAGAAGCACCCATAGGACTTCTAGTGTGTTAGTGGCAGCAAACAGAGCTCCCATATTTTCTTTCCAGAAGCACCCATAGGACTTCTAGTGTGTTAGTGGCATCACACAGAGCTCCCATATTTTCTTCCCAGAAGCACCCATAGGACTTCTAGTGTGTTAGTGGCATCACACAGAGCTCCTATATTTTCTTCTCAGCAGCACCCATAGGACTTCTAGTGTGTTAGTGGCATCACACAGAGCTCCCATATTTTCTTCCCAGAAGCACCCATAGGACTTCTAGTGTGTAGTGGCATCACACAGAGCTCCTATATTTTTTCTTCCCAGAAGCACCCATAGGACTTCTAGTGTGTTAGTGGCATCACACAGAGCTCCCATATTTTCTTTCCAGAAGCACCCATAGGACTTCTAGTGTGTTAGTGGCATCACACAGAGCTCCCATATTTTCTTCCCAGAAGCACCCATAGGACTTCTAGTGTGTTAGTGGCATCACACAGAGCTCCTATATTTTATTCTCAGCAGCACCCATAGGACTTCTAGTGTGTTAGTGGCATCACACAGAGCTCCCATATTTTCTTCCCAGAAGCACCCATAGGACTTCTAGTGTGTTAGTGCCATCACACAGAGCTCCTATATTTTCTTTCCAGAAGCACCCATAGGACTTCTAGTGTGTTAGTGGCATCACACAGAGCTCCCATATTTTCTTCCCAGAAGCACCCATAGGACTTCTAGTGTGTTAGTGGCATCACACAGAGCTCCTATATTTTCTTCCCAGAAGCACCCATAGGACTTCTAGTGTGTTAGTGGCATCACACAGAGCTCCTATATTTTCTTCTCAGCAGCACCCATAGGACTTCTAGTGTGTTAGTGGCATCACACAGAGCTCCTATATTTTCTTCCCAGAAGCACCCATAGGACTTCTAGTGTGTTAGTGGCATCACACAGAGCTCCTATATTTTCTTCTCAGCAGCACCCATATGACTTCTAGTGTGTTAGTGCCATCACACAGAGCTCCCATATTTTCTTCCCAGAAGCACCCATAGGACTTCTAGTGTGTTAGTGGCATCACACAGAGCTCCCATATTTTCTTCCCAGAAGCACCCATAGGACTTCTAGTGTGTTAGTGGCATCACACAGAGCTCCCATATTTTCTTCCCAGAAGCACCCATAGGACTTCTAGTGTGTTAGTGGCATCACACAGAGCTCCTATATTTTCTTCCCAGAAGCACCCATAGGACTTCTAGTGTGTTAGTGGCATCACACAGAGCTCCTATATTTTCTTCTCAGCAGCACCCATAGGACTTCTAGTGTGTTAGTGCCATCACACAGAGCTCCCATATTTTCTTCCCAGAAGCACCCATAGGACTTCTAGTGTGTTAGTGGCATCACACAGAGCTCCCATATTTTCTTCGCAGAAGCACCCATAGGACTTCTAGTGTGTTAGTGGCATCACACAGAGCTCCCATATTTTCTTCCCAGAAGCACCCATAGGACTTCTAGTGTGTTAGTGGCATCACACAGAGCTCCCATATTTTCTTCCCAGAAGCACCCATAGGACTTCTAGTGTGTTAGTGGCATCACACAGAGCTCCCATATTTTCTTCCCAGAAGCACCCATAGGACTTCTAGTGTGTTAGTGGCATCACACAGAGCTCCCATATTTTCTTCCCAGAAGCACCCATAGGACTTCTAGTGTGTTAGTGGCATCACACAGAGCTCCTATATTTTCTTCCCAGAAGCACCCATAGGACTTCTAGTGTGTTAGTGGCATCACACAGAGCTCCTATATTTTCTTCCCAGCAGCACCCATAGGACTTCTAGTGTGTTAGTGCCATCACACAGAGCTCCCATATTTTCTTCCCAGAAGCACCCATAGGACTTCTAGTGTGTTAGTGGCATCACACAGAGCTCCCATATTTTCTTCGCAGAAGCACCCATAGGACTTCTAGTGTGTTAGTGGCATCACACAGAGCTCCCATATTTTCTTCCCAGAAGCACCCATAGGACTTCTAGTGTGTTAGTGGCATCACACAGAGCTCCCATATTTTCTTCCCAGAAGCACCCATAGGACTTCTAGTGTGTTAGTGGCATCACAAAGAGCTCCTATATTTTCTTCTCAGCAGCACCCATAGGACTTCTAGTGTGTTAGTGGCATCACACAGAGCTCCCATATTTTCCTTCCAGAAGCACCCATAGGACTTCTAGTGTGTTAGTGGCATCACACAGAGTTCCTATATTTTCTTCCCAGAAGCACCCATAGGATTTCTAGTGTGTTAGTGGCATCACACAGAGCTCCCATATTTTCTTCCCCAGAAGCACCCATAGGACTTCTAGTGTGTTAGTGGCATCACACAGAGCTCCTATATTTTCTTCCCAGAAGCACCCATAGGACTTCTAGTGTGTTAGTGGCATCACACAGAGCTCCTATATTTTCTTCTCAGCAGCTCCCATAGGACTTCTAGTGTGTTAGTGGCATCACACAGAGCTCCTATATTTTCTTCTCAGCAGCACCCATAGGACTTCTAGTGTGTTAGTGGCATCACACAGAGCTCCCATATTTTCTTCCCAGAAGCACCCATAGGACTTCTAGTGTGTTAGTGGCATCACACAGAGCTCCTATACTTTCTTCCCAGAAGCACCCATAGGACTTCTAGTGTGTTAGTGGCATCATACAAAGCTCCCATATTTTCTTCCCAGAAGCACCCATAGGACTTCTAGTGTGTTAGTGGCATCACAAAGAGCTCCTATATTTTCTTCCCAGAAGCACCCATAGGACTTCTAGTGTGTTAGTGGCATCACACAGAGCTCCTGTATTTTCTTCTCAGCAGCACCCATAGGACTTCTAGTGTGTTAGTGGCATCACACAGAGCTCCTATATTTTCTTCCCAGAAGCACCCATAGGACTTCTAGTGTGTTAGTGGCATCACACAGAGCTCCTATATTTTCTTCCCAGAAGCACCCATAGGACTTCTAGTGTGTTAGTGGCATCACACAGAGCTCCTATATTTTCTTCACAGAAGCACCCATAGGACTTCTAGTGTGTTAGTGGCATCACACAGAGCTCCTATATTTTCTTCCCAGAAGCACCCATAGGACTTCTAGTGTGTTAGTGGCATCACACAGAGCTCCTATATTTTCTTCCCAGAAGCACCCATAGGACTTCTAGTGTGTTAGTGGCAGCACACAGAGCTCCTATATTTTCTTCTCAGCAGCACCCATTTTTTATACTATATACACTACCGACTACAATGGCTGGAAGACCGCCAAGGAGAGGCAGAGTGTGCCGAGGCAAGAACACAGGGCAGGCAGGCTCTGTTTCTAGAGACAACAGTGCTGGCCATGGACGTGGTCGTGCATCGCCATCAGCACGTGGCCATGGGACACGCTTGTCTTTGTTTTCGGCAGCTGGACATGTGGAGCCGCATCATGCCGAAGGCTTGGTAGAATGGATGACCAAGCCCTCCTCATCCTCCTCATCCTCTCTCACCCAGGCTCAGGGTACTGGCAGAGCAGCTGCCAACGCGTACTCAATGGCATCATCAGCCACCCCTTCCCTAGACCCACCATGTCCTCCTGAGGAGTCCCCCGAACTCTTTGAGCACAGTGTTGGGTACATGCTCCAGGAGGATGCCCAACGATTCGAAGGCTTGGATGATGATACCCAGCTTGAGGAAGGCAGTAGTGTGCGCGCAGAGAGAAGGGATGCTGAAGGACAGCAATCTGGCAGTACTGTTCCACCAGCTGCAGCTTACTGCCAGGTTTGCTCTAGTGGTGAAGAGGGAGGGGATGATGAGGTCACTGACTCCACGTGGGTGCCTGAAGGGAGAGAGGAGGAGGAGGAGGAGGAGGATGCGGCGTCACATGTCCAACGAGGCAGGATGCCCCCTGGAGGCCAGCTAGAGGCCAGCACAGCAACTGTACCACACCGCAGAGCTCCGCCTGTGCAGGGCGCTGCCTCTGCACGTTATCACAAAAGTTCTTTGGTGTGGGCCTTTTTTGAGACGAGTGCATCAGATCGCACCACTGCTATTTGCAATATTTGTCTCAAGCGTATCTCGCGTGGCCAAAACATCAGCCGCTTGGGCACCACAAGCATGAGCAGACATATGTCGACCTGCCATGCAGCTCGTTGGCAAGCACACATAAAAGACCCACACCAAAGAACAAAGCGGACCTCTCCTTGCTCCTCATCAGCTGGGATCTCCATCCCCACTATATCTTCAGTCCTCTCTGAAAGCTGCTCTGAGAGGACTGAAGGTGTAGAATTAGGTGTGTCACAACCAAGTACTTGCAGTACACCGACGTCCGATTGTAGCAGGCAAATTTCCCTGCCCCAGCTGCTGGACCGTCGAAAGAAGTATACTCCCAGCCATCCACATGCCCAGCGGTTGAATGCTAGCTTGGCTAAATTGCTAGCACTTCAACTGCTGCCTTTTCAGTTGGTAGACTCGGCCCCCTTCCGTGAGTTTGCCAGCAAAGTCTGTGTGCATTTCCGCCGATCTTATAATGCCAGTGCTCGGCTGACTAAGCAGCAAAAGGAGCTGAACCTTCCCAAGAACCGCCTAATATGTGACATGCCCACCAGGTGGAACTCAACGATGGCCATGCTGCATCGACTGCACACGCAGCAGAGGGCCATCAATGAGTACCTTTGCGACTACGGCACCAGGACAGGGTCAGGGGAGCTTGGCTTTTTTTCCCCACGCCAGTGGAGCATGATCAGGGATGCATGCACTGTCCTCTCACCATTTGAGGAGGCCACGAGGATGGTGAGCAGTGACAGTG
>CM053029.1:194166850-194187271 GCA_028564925.1 Lithobates sylvaticus | reverse complement strand
CCGGCCACTGTTTACAATGTGATCGCTCCGTCAAATGACGGAGCGATCACTTGTAAACATACCCTGCATTACCCAGCCAATATCCTGCATTACCCAGCCAATATCCTGCATTACCCAGCCAATATCCTGCATTACCCAGCCAATATCCTGCATTACCCAGCCAATACCCTGCATTACCCAGCCAATACCCTGCATATACGCTGCATTACCCAGCCAATACCCTGCATTACCCAGCCAATACCCTGCATATACTCTGCATTACCCTGCATATACGCTGCATTACCCAGCCAATACCCTGCATTACCCAGCCAATACCCTGCATTACCCAGCCAATACTCTGCGATACTCTGCATTACCCAGCCAATACTCTGCATATACGCTGCATTACCCAGCCAATACTCTGCGATACTCTGCATTACCCAGCCAATACTCTGCGATACTCTGCATTACCCAGCCAATACTCTGCGATACTCTGCATTACCCAGCCAATACTCTGCGATACTCTGCATTACCCAGCCAATACTCTGCGATACTCTGCATTACCCAGCCATTACTCTGCGATACTCTGCATTACCCAGCCAATACTCTGCGATACCCAGCCAATACTCTGCGATACCCTGCCAATACTCTGCGATACTCTGCGATACCCTGCCAATACTCTGCGATACTCTGCATTACCCAGCCAATACTCTGCGATACCCAGCCAATACTCTGCGATACCCAGCCAATACTCTGCGATACCCAGCCAATACTCTGCGATACCCAGCCAATACTCTGCAATACCCAGCCAATACTCTGCGATACCCAGCCAATACTCTGCGATACCCAGCCAATACTCTGCGATACCCAGCCAATATTACAGTGGGGAGATGACGTGGATATTACAGTGGGGAGATGACGTGGATATTACAGTGGGGACTATATGGTGGCGGAATTTTCACAGGTTTTTGCAAATTCAATTATTATTTGCTGATCCGAAAAAATGATCCGATCCGTGACTCCTTATCCGAGGATCGATCCGATCCGTGAGTTTTTTGATCCGTTGCACCCCTAGTTAACTGTGTGCCTAGCTGTTTCTTGTGCACTGTGTGGGAAGTGAATGGATCCTGTGTTCTTGCAAACAGACAGAATGGCGATCTGCCTTGTTTACATATGCAGAACGCCTTTCTGGCTCTCTGCCTAATGATCAACAGTTTCTGGTGGGCATCAAGTCTGCGGTATCCACAGATCAGCTCCCACTGTATGTAATTACACCTGGAGTGGGTCGCTGGTGGCGCGCATGCACTCCCCAGAGAGTGTCAGATCACATAATACATAGATCTCCCCCCCCCCCCCTCGTTCCCATATTCCATGTTGTATGTTGCATAGTCCTAACAAGTGTTCATTCTCTCAACAGTTACTGATTTTAACAAAGTTCTTCTGTAAGGTAGTCTCAGACAAAGTGATATCATTCTTTGTGCAAATGTTATTGAAAATGAAAATGCTTTAAAAAATGATTCTCTAGTCCTAGGTGTATGTGTGGCTGTGAGGCTGTCAGTTGTGGCACAGTAATTAGGAGAACTTTGTGGGTAAATATGGCATAGGAGTGCAGTGTATAAAGCGACTAGGCCCACGTTCTGACCATAATAACGCTTTTTCACTGTGTGCTATATGAATCTCTGCATGTGTTTTCCTTCCCCATCCAGAATTATTCCTAGGTTTTTCATAATTTTAGTCACACTCCACTTTTTATTAAGCTGACTGTATAATGTTTACTGTAAACAGTTTACATATAGTTTAAAGGTCAATAGTTTTGAATAGTTTCTGTCAAATTTCATGTTGTAAGTAAAAATTGCATCTTGTCAGTGCATTTTCTAGGTTTAAAAAAAAGTCGTAGGGGTTGGCAACACTAAGTGTCGCGTATATATATTTTATATGGACAGTGAGTCCATCAGTACGTCAGTAAGGCTAGGTTCACACTGCTGCGATGTCCGAGATCAGATGTGATTCGCACCGCACTGCAGTGCAAATCACATGCAATCTCTGTGCGATGCGATTTCAGCCATTCAGATAGTATGGCTGAATTTGCATCGCATTGGGACCAAAGTCATACAGGACCCTTTTTTTGGTCTGCAGCAGAATCGGATCACATGGGTGTTCACACCATGCGATGCGATTCCTGTCCGAGTTTGCAGATCGCACTGCGATACGCAAACTGATTTGGGAGTGTTATTAACTTTTAACTGACACTCCTAGCAGTTTGCATAGGGCAGTGTGAACTGCCGCCGGGAGACATGCGATGCAGGACCCGCAGTAGATTTGCAGCGTTCCCGCATCGCAGCAGTGTGAACCGAGCCTAATACTGAAACTCACTCACCTGTTCTCACAAATACACTATGATCTAGCCGGGGGCTTAATACAAAAAATTATTATGTTCGATTTGGAAACCGCTGCTTGGCATTGCATCAGGCTGCATTTGATGTTCGATTTGGAAACCGCTGCTTGGCATTGCCCAAATCTGCCCGATTCGCGACAAAAAAGGGTCCGGAACTTGTGAGCTTCAGGCGTAGGGCTTCAATGATGTATAAAAAATTGTATTTAAGATACATTAAAAAATTGTATTTAAGATACATTAAAAATGTTGTTGATTCAGCATGAAAATGGAGTTTAGTTATGTAGCAAGAGGCTGTATATTCTACAATATTTACATTTTTGGTAAACTCATTTAGCCCGGGTTCACACTAAAGCAATGCAGGAACCAGCACAATTGCAGTGCCAGTTCCCTCGTCGCATCTCTCCCCCAGAGGGCAGTTCACACCGCCCTCTGCAAACCGCTGCAGGTGTCAATACAATGTTAATGACACCCCCAGATCAGTTCACAGATCGCAGTGCGAACTTTGAATTCGATCCATGCGATCCAATTTCAGTGTGGGAAAAATAAAGTCCCTGCCCCTTTTTTGTGCGAATCCAATGCGAGTTCAGCCATACAACTGTATGGCTGAATTTGCATTGCACAGATATTGTATGTGATCCACACCATCAATGCGGTGCTTATCACATGCAAAGTCTGTGTTTGCATATGTGTGAATCCAGGCTCAATAAATCCAAGCTCTGAAAGCTGAGATAACATGCAGTGCATTGATGCATTCACACAATGTCACAGTAAACATGAGATAAAACAAAGTTCAGGAATATTCCTTTACCCCATTGTTTTGCAAATCTGTGTACACTACAAACTATATGATTGAATCGGTTCTGATATCGCTGTTTTACTAACCTGACAGCTTATTATTCTGAAGAGGAAATAAGGAAATAATTTTGTTTGCAAATATTAAAGATTCTAACTACCAACAAGAATGAGTCCTTACATTAAAAAAGCACCTGTCATTTCAGATCCATCATGGCAGGGGGCGTCCAATCACCTGCTGCCGCCATGTCCCTCACCTTGTTGTGTCACTGCTGCATCACCAGCAGTCCCAGTAAAATTAATGGGACTGTCGGTGAGTCAAAGGAGGAGCTGGTGGGGGACAGAGATGACAGTTGCTCTTTAAAAATTATGATTTATATCGAGTGGATTTAAATCAAGCCTTTTTACTAGTGATTTAAATAAAATCCACCCTGCATTGCATGCTATTATTAAGCTTATGATATACCAGATCATTCACCACCATCGATCCCCCAGCTGATCTCCTAGTATGTATGATGCATGCATATTCTTAGACCCAAGTGCATAACTGTACATTTATCAACATGAAACCTCATTTTGCCACATAGTTGCTCAATAAAACAGAGCATTGAGGTTGGCTTGTAAGTTGGAGACATCCTGTAAGGACGTTATTCCACTGCAAGAACTGCTCAAGCTCAGTTACATTTGATGCTGACTGTTTGTGGACTGCAATCTTCAAGTCATTCCACAGATTTTCAATGGCGTTTAAGTCTGAGCTCTGACTAGGCCATGCAAGGGCACTCACCTTTTTCTCCTTCAATCACTGTGTGGTCATTGTTGCTGTGTGCTTTGGGTCATTGTCATGTTGGAAGGTAACCCTTCTTCCCATTGACAACCTTCTGGCAGCGAGCAGCAGATTTTCCGCAGCAGAAAAATACCCCCATACCAGGATATTACCACCTCCATAACAGGATATTATCACCTCCGTGGTTTACTATAGGAATGGTGTTATTTGGATTCTGAGCTGTATTTGGATTTCTACCAGACATCTTGCTTGGTATTGAGGCCAAATAATTCAATTTTATCTCATTTGACCATAACACCTTTTTCCATGTGGCCTCAGAATCTTCAAGGTGTGTTTTGACAAGGCTCAAGTAAATGCACGTGGTTTTTCTTGAGGAGTGTTTTTTTTTTTTATTGCAACCCTCCTAAACAAGCCACATTAGTGTAAAATCTGTGATATTGTTGTCACATGCACACAATGACCACTCTTTGTTCTTTTACATCAAGGATATGCAATTAGAAGACCTCCAGCTGTTGGAGAACTACAAGTCCCATGTGGCATAGCAAGACTTTGACAGCCACAAACATGACACCCAGAGGCATGATGGGACTTGTAGTTTTGCAACAGCTGGAGGTCCACTAATTACATATCCCTGTTTGGCCTGGTGGGGGCTCCAACGGACTCTCTAATGGACACCAAGAGGGCCTCTGGTAAAGAGACCCCCCCCCCCCTCCAGATCCGATTAGACCTCAGTGTAGTTGCCTAATATATCCGACCCCTTGACAGGTGATATTGTAATGATATAATCAATGCTATTCACTTCACCTGTTAGTCATTTTAATGTTGTGGCTGATCAATGTAGTGTACTTTTCCCCTTAGATGGCTAGCAAAAAACCAAAGTTATCAGGATATCAAAACCTGCAACGCCGGAAAAGAAAGGAAGAAGCTTTGAAAAAAATTACTTCTTCCATCACAAGCTTCTTACAGCCACAGTCTTCATTAAGCAGTGGTCAAGATTCCCTTTGCACAGATGCATCAACATCAAGCAAAGAGTTAAGTTTCAGTGTCACAGACATTTCACATGGTGGGGAAGGTGAAAAAAATACAGAATTGGCCGAATCATCAGAATGTGATGATGATCTGGTCCCCGTAGATCCCGAGTGTGGCACTGAGCCAATAACAACTGGAGATGTAACTTCAGGTTACATTGTATCAGCAGCAGAGCATTTTGACATTGAAGAGGAAGATATATCTGATGTTTTCTTCTAACTCAGACACTGAGTCTATTGTACTGATGGATGAAGAAACCGAAATGGAACTTGAACAGCCATCAACATCATTAAGTGGAATCTCAAGTGATCCTGCTTTCTGGCCTGAAAATATAGATGACCAACACAGAATAACTCTGATAAAAATTGGTCCTGTTCAAGAAAAGGCTTCTACTTTTCCAAAAGATGATACCAACAGGAGCTTTTCTATCACTTACTACCAAAGAGTACTGGATAATGGAGAGAAGATACCAAGAAATTGGTTGATCTATTTTACATGTAATAATTCAGTCCAGTGCTTTGCTTGCAAGATATTTAACAGTGACAATATGGCTTTGGCCTCAAGACAAGGCTTTAATGATTGGCAGCATCTGTCAAGACATTTAAACCGACATGAAAAAACCCAAATCCATGTCACAAATTATAAGAAATGGATGGATCTTTCAAGAGCTCTGGAAAAGGGAACAACCATTAATCATATCAATCAAAAGATCATTAAACAAGAAGAGAAACGCTGGTATTCTGTAATACAGCGAATAATCTACATTATCCAATATTTAGCAGGACAAAATCTGGCGCTTCGTGGCTGTGATACCCGTTTCAAAACAATAATGGTAACTTCCTGAATTTGGTTGAAATGATAGGGAAATTTGATCCCATCATATCTGAACACATTCAGAGAATTCAGTGCTCCATTTCAGAGCATTCACAAATGCCACATTATCTCGGTTACAAGATTCAGAATGAGATAATTGCCATAGTTGGAACAAAAATACGAGAAAAAATTATACCAAGCCTGAATGAGTCCAAATATTTCTCCATTATCCTGGATTGTACTCCTGATGTGAGCCACATAGAGCAGATTAGCATTGTTGTCCGATTTGTTGTTCTAGATCAAAGTGCAAAAAAAATTGAAATTCGAGAACACTTCCTGGATTTTTGCCCAGTATACAATAGGACATCTGAAGGACTGACATCCTTTTTACTGGGCTACTTAAAGAACAATCAGATTGCAATTGAGAATATGCGTGGCCAAGGCTATGACAATGGCGCCAATATGAAAGGAAAACATAATGGTTTGCAGCAAAATATACTCAATATCAACCCAAGAGCCTTTTTTGTTCCATGCAGTGCACATACTCTCAACTTGGTTGTGAATGACGCTGCAAAGATTTCATACCTGACAATAGATTTTTTTGGCATCATTCAAGCACTTTATGTGTTCTTTGTCTCATCCACCCAACGATGGCAAGTACTCAAGGAGCACGTTACAAATCTAACTTTAAAACCACTCTCCAATACCAGATGGGAAAGCAGAGTTGCAGCAATTAAACCCTTGCGCTATTTCCTACCTGAGGTATTTGATGCACTGTATGACATCTCAGATGATGACAACAGGGATATTAACACCAAACATCAGGCTCAATCCTTGGCAATGAAAATTAAATCATTCAAATTCATTTGTTCCATTGTCATTTGGTATGAATTATTATCAAAGGTGAACGTAATCAGCAAAATACTGCAGCAAACAACATTAAACCTATCAGGCTGTGTACAGGAACTGGAAAAGTTGATCAAGCACTTGGTGGAATACAGGTCTGATGAAGGCTTTGAGACTGTGCTATCTGATGCCAAAGAAATAGCTGAAAAGCTTGATTGTGAAGCACGATTTCCTGATGCCGTTACAATTAGACCTCGACGGAGAAAGAAGAGTTTTGACTATGAACAGGAAGATGAGTCTCTTGCAGACCCAACACAATCTTTTAAAGTGAATTTTTTCGTTGCCGTTTTGGACACATCGATCCAGTTCATAAAGGAGAGATTCACGCTACTTCAGAGCCAATGTGACACATTTGCGTTTTTATATGAAATCCCAAAACTTGCAATGGACAGAGATTATATAATGAAATGTTCCATGGATCTGCAAAACAAGTTAACTGACAGCCAGTTATCCCACTCTGACATTAATGGAATAGATCTTTGTGATGAACTGGACACCATTAGACCTTTTCTAACTCAGGAGATGACAGTCACCAACATCTTGCAGTATCTAGTGGAGAATAACTTGACCAACACATTCCCTAACCTCTCTATTTCACTGAGAATATTGATGACACTTCCTGTAAGTGTAGCTGCTGGGGAACGTTCATTTTCAAAACTAAAGCTGATAAAAAATTATCTCCGTTCCACAATGTCCCAGGCAAGACTTTCCAACTTATCCCTAATATCCATTGAAAAATCCTTCTGCGAAGACTTGGATATACATGATGTCATTAGAAATTTTGCTGTTGCCAAGGCTCGAAGAGTTCGTTTTGTTTGATTAAATAATCAAAAAATGTGTACACACTGCATCATTCCCTAGTGTTTCACAACTGGAAGTTAATGTACCTAAAAAATTTGGGAGACCGCAGATGTGTTTTTGCAATATTTAGCTGGGTTTGGATGTTTTTATTAAGAAAAAGCTTGCCACTATACCCCATAACCCAGACATATGAATAATACAGGAGATTATTGTCACATGTAGCACACAGCCAGATATTCCTGCAGCTCCTTTAATGTTGCTGTAGGCCTCTTGGCAGCCTCCCTGACCAGTTTTCTTCTCATCTTTTCATCAATTTTGGAGGGATGTCCAGTTCTTGGTGATGTCTCTGTTATGCCATATTTTATCCACTTGATGATGACTGTCTTCACTGTGCTCCATGGTATATCTAATGCCTTGGAAATTCTTTTGTACCCTTCTCCTGACTGATAACTTTTAACAATGAGATTCCTCTGATGCTTTGGAAGCTCTCCACGGACCATGGCTTTTGCTGTAGGATGCAACTAAGAAAATGTCAGGAAAGACATACTAGAACAGCTGAACTTTATTTGGAGTTAATCAGAGCACTCTGAGGCTAGGTTCACATCTGTGCTGCTGCGCTTGAAGCATTTTTCAGGCACGTTTTGCACTTTTAAACCCTTGTTTTTGCATGCAGTTTTCATGTATTTTGCATTTTTTTTTCTCTTTAAACACACTGTATATGGCTGGTTGCTAAGGAGGATGGGAAGCCAGCCACTTTAACTTTATTTAATTGATATTTGCACTTTTGTGATCGTATGCATTATGCAGATCTGTTATTTGCACTTTAGTGATTGTATTTATTGGAAATTTTAAAATGACAGAAACAATCTATCTTGCATATTTTGCATCTGTAGTTATAGATTTTCTGCTACCTCATTTTATGTTCAAAAGTTTAATATTGTTCAGTTCATATTTATATTCCGTTTTTTTTGTTTTTTTTTTTCTGCTACACTATTTGATTTACATGCACTTGACACAGAATTGTCAATAAATAAAACATTTATTTTGACTTGTCAAAGCCTTTAACTAAGTTATTGTATTGGGCTTACAGATGGAGAGGTGGAGTTGTTGCCATAGAAACATTAGTAAAGGGGAGGAGTTAGTAAGATGACCACACCCACGTGGGGGCGCCAGAAATATTTCTGCACCCAGGTGCCTTTGCAAAAAACACCTAATCATGTGCAAGGTAAATAAAAAAATAACAGTGATTTTGTTTGAATACGCCTGGATGATGGAAGTCAGCAGAGTTTTACCTCATTCACTAAGCTAAAGGAACATTCCCTTACAAAGTGAAAATTCCTTTTGCTTATTAGCTTTTAGTAAAACAATCCCAATTTCTTCACTGGCCCTTGGTAAACCTTTCGCTAGGTGTAAATACTGCATCCTGTGTAACTACGATAATGTCCAATATTATAAACCAAACAGACCTTTGAGTTATGTGATGTTACTGCCTCCAGGAGGATATTGCTTCACCTAAACTTTAGTAGTAATTAGTGTTAAATGAATTTCTGACAGCCTTTTTGAAAAGTTATAGGTTAACACATTAATAAATAAGCACAACTATGTGGTTGCATCTGCATTGTAACTGCAGACAAGGGCTGATAACAAGAAAGACATCTGCTCAATATACCATGCTTGGTGGGATTGATTTTCTAAAGGAGTAGAAGTAAAACATTAAAGACATTAGGACATAAATATCAGACCTGCCAGTGTTGGCTTGTTTTCCAAGGTGCAAAATATATTTGGGTCAAAAAATCACTAAGTACTGCAGCAAGTATAAAGATACCAGCCCCAGTGCATGAACCTGCAATAGCTGCTCTCATATGTAGCAGGAAAAAGGTGAAGATGCCATGCTTACAAGGAAGAGATATACATTGCATGTAGGGATGAGCTCGATGTTAGAGTCGAACGTAAATTTCACTGGAACATTGGGTGTTCGCCTGTTAGCCGAACAGCGAACAATATGCAGTGTTCGCGGCAAATTCGAAAAGCTGCCGAAACACTGTTAAAGTCTATGGGACACTAACATGAAAAATCAAAAGTGATAATTTTAAAGGCTTATATGAAAGTTATTGTCATAAAAAGTGTTTGGAGACCTGGGTCCTGCCCCAGGGGACATGTATCAATGCAAATTTTTTTTTAAAAAGGCAGTTTTTTCGGGAGCAGTGATTTTTTTAATGCTTAACGTGAAACAATAAAAATGAAATATTCCTATAAGACCCCTTTCACACCGAGGGCGTTTTGCAGGCGCTATAGCGTTAGAAGTAGCGCCTGCAACCCGCCCTCAAACTGCTGCTCCATTGTCTGCAGTGTGAAAGCCCGAGGGCTTTCACACTGTAGCGGTGCGCTGGCAGGACGTCAGGAAAAGTCCTGTCAGCAGCATCTTTGGAGCGTTAAAGGAGCGGTGTGTTTACCGCTCCTCCACCGATCCTCCACCGATGCTCCCCATTGAAATCAATGGGGCAGCGCTGTAATACCGCTGGCAAAACGCAGCTATTGCGGTGTATTGCGGGTGGTCTTAACCCTTTCTCGGCCACTAGTGGGGGGTAAATACATCCCGCTAGCGGCCGAAATGCACCCCAAATCCGACGGTAAAATTCCGCTAAAAATAGCGGAGTTTTACCACCGACGCTATAGGCAGCTTGGTGTGAAAGCCGTCTAAATATTGTGCCTGGCGGGTGTCTATAGTATGCCTGTAAAGTGGCACATTTTTCCTGCGTCTAGAACAGTCCGAGAGCAAAATGAAATTTCTAAAGGAAAAATTGTCATTTAAAACTGATCGCGGCTGTAATGAATTGTCGGGTCTCGGCAATATAAATACAGATAATAAAAAAAAAAAAATCCCCCCCCCCGTCCATTACCAGGCCCTTTTTGTCTGGTATGAATAATCAAAATTTAAAAAACATACCAGGCCCTTCCACACGATCGGAATTTCGGCCAGCAAAAGACTGATAGCTTTTCGTCGGAAAATGCAACCGTGTGTATGCCCCATTTGACAGCATGTTCCCACTTTTTCGGTCGAAAATCTGTAGCAATTCCCACACGCAAAATTCCTACGCATGCTTGGAAACAATTTGAAGCATGCTCGCAAGCATTGAACTTCATTTTCTCAGCTCGTCTTAGTGTTGTACATCACCGCGTTCTTAATGGTCAAAAGTTCAGAGAACTTTTGTGTGACCGTGTGTATGCAATCCAAGCTTGAGCGGAATTCCGTCAGAAAAAACATCCAAGATTTTTCGAAAATCCGCTCGTGTGTACGGGGCATTATATGCAAGTTATTGCCATAAAATTATATGGGGACCCAGGTACTGCCCTAGGGGGCATGTATCAATGCAAAAAAAAGTTTTTAAAACAATTGTTTTTAAAGGAGCAGTGATTTTAACCACTTCCCGCCTGGTCAATAGCAGATTGGCATCTGGGAAGTGGTTTCGTTATCCTGACTGGGCGTCATATGACGTCCTTCAGCATAACAGCTGCCGCGTGCCAGTGGGGGCGCACATCGCGGCGATCGGTGTAGCGCTGTGTCAGTCTGACACACCGCTCCACCGATCTCAGTAAAAAGCCTCCGGCGGAAGCTCTTTACCACGTGATCAGCCGTGTCCAATCACAATGTAAATAGGAAGAGCCATTGATCGGCTTTTCCTCACTCGTGCCTGAAGCCCCCAGCATGTAGATGGCCATGTACAGTGCCGCCTATCAGTGCCCATCAGTGCCACCTCATCAGTGCCCATCAGTGCCGCCTTATCAGTGCCCATCATTGAAGAAGAAAACGTACTTATTTACAAAAAAAATTAACAGAAACAAAGAAAAAAAAATTGTTTTTTTTGCAAAATCTTTGGTCATTTTTTATTTGTTGCGCAAAAAATAAAAATCACAGAGGTGATCAAATACCACCAAAAGAAAGCTCAATTTGTGGAAACAAACAAAAAAAAATTTGTTTGGGTAAAGTGTAGCATGACCGCGCAATTGTTATTCAAATTGCGACAGCGCTGAAAGCTGAAAATTGGCTTGAGCAGGAAGGTGTCTAAGTGCCTGGTATTGAAGTAGTTAATGATGCTTAAAGTGCAACAATAAAAATGTAATATTCCTTTAAATATTGTGCCTGGGGGCCCCGTTAGTCTGCCTGTAAAATGACGCATCTGTACAATGTATAGAACATTGCCGCAGCAATAATGAAATTTCTAAAGGAAAAAATTTCATTTAAACTTGCTCACAGCTGGAATGTATTGCCGACTCCCAGCAATATAGATGAAAAAAAAAAAAAAAGAAAAACGGTCCTCCCCCAGTCCATACCGGGCCCTTCAGGCTTGGATTGTTTTTTCAGGGGAACCCCATGGCAAAATTTTAAAAAGAATTGGAGTTGGGTCCTCCCCAAAATCCATTCCAGACCCCTATTCGACCATGCAGCCTAGCAGGCCAGGAAAGGGGGGGACGAGCAAGCGCCCCCCAAAGCACCTTGTCCCCATCATGATGGGGACAAGGCCCTCTTCCCGACAACCCTGGCTGGTGGTTGTCAAGGTCTGTGGGCGGGGAGCTTATCGGAATCTGGAAGCCACCTTTAACAAGGGGGCCCCCAGATCGTGCCCCTACCCATTCACCAAAAAGTTGTCAGAAAAGTAAAAACCACAAGAGACAGTTTTTGCCAAATCCTTTGTCCCGCGATGTAAATCCACCATCAATCATGCCACCCGACAGACCCGAAAAATTGCAAAATTGAAAATGCTCCGCTTCTATTGGAGGCCTCCCGCAGATTTCTCTCTCTTTGCTTTGACAGCTCTAATGGCCCGTACACACGGTCGGAAATTCCGACCACAAAATCCGTCAGGTTTTTGCCGACAGATTTTGTCCGACACTGGTGTTGCATACACACGGTCGGACAAAGTTGTCGAAAATCCGATCATTCTGAACGTGGTGATGTTCGTTGCGTACGACAGAACTACGTAGTGGCTAGTAAACAATATATTTGGTCTCGTAATTTGATCTGAGCTTGCGTGGCACTTTGTCCGTCAGAATTCTCTACACACGATCGGAAAAAGTCCAATCGGATTTTGTTGTCGGAAAATTTGAGAGCAGGATCTCATGTTTTGTCTGTCGGAAATTCCGACGGACAAAGTCAGATGGAGCCCACACACGGGCGGATTTTCCGACAACATGGTCCGATCGCACATTTTCCATTGGAAAATCCGACCGTGTGTACGGGGCATTATACAGGCAAGGCAATAAACGAACACCCCATGTTCGACTTGAACATCGGCCCATCTCTAATACTCATAAACAGATGGCTTTGCTGCTAAATAAAAAAGACTGGGGAAAAATAACAATTAAAAGGTAAATAAACAATAAACTCAAATATGGTCTAAATTGTGAGCTTTACTGCATTTTCTTTATGAATGTATACAGTACAAACAAAATATATTACTTGTACTTTATTCACATATACAGTTTGATATACATATGTCATAAAGAAGGTTATATCTAAATGCTGAATGCTATTTGGCAGGGGACAATAAATGGAAATTCAGTCTGTTTTATTATACTGTATCCTCTTCTTCTATCATATCATCTCTAACCTCAAACATCGTAAGTAGAAGTTAAGCTGTATGCACAAAAACATAAGATGGTGAACCACTATTTGGGTCCTGCAACTCACCAGAATGCAAAAATATTTGGATCATGTGACCTACAACTACTAGCATCTTTAAAGTGCACAATAAAGTATTTACATATTCTGATAGGCAGAATCTCTAGTCTGCAGTTTTTTCCATACGATCAATTATATGACTATGTGCATTCAGACACACTTGGGAAATTATTTTCAATGTATGAACATGACCTCTTGTAAAAGTACTGTGCACAAGGCTTGCAAGCTCACCCTTCTGCTCCCCACCAGTTTTGTTTTCGATTCAATATCTCAAATTGCATTAATCATAATCTGTTGCTGTTCATGACAGCACCAAGCCAGTTCTAACAAAGAACCCATTTTGTCTGCCAGGGGACAGCCAATAGAAAATATACGTTGAGCCACTGCAGCTCCTCTGCCAATCATACAACCCTTCTCATTTCACCAACAGCAAGGCAGTACTCTTCCATAAGACCCCCTAGCAGCAGTTGATAAGCCAGTTCTCACACCAATGTACCAATCTAAAATTATCAAGAGTAAAGAGATTACCTTTTATCGAATTCATTTTTAAGTATTGAAATCCAACACAGATGCATGACAGCGTTCAGCTTCCAGTCCCATAGCAAGGCTTAGAAAATGGTTGAGAGATCTGTGTACATGTGTATATTTCTCCCTTGTGAACCAACCATTAAAAAGGAAATATACAGCTACCCGAGCGCTTTTCTCATAATTACTCTCTAATTCACTGACCTGTAACAAGAGTAAAGTTAAAACTTCTGATGCATACTTACGGTGTATCAGAAACGGTGGAAACCATTCAGGTCCAAAGTCTTTTATCTCTAAACAGCTTCTGAAATTGGCTGGCAATGAATGATGTATCTTCCATGCAAGCATGCCAGAGTTACTTCAGTCCCACACCATTGTTTTAAAAATGTGACTTAAGTTTAATTTTAATGCTCTCTAATTCCAGAATAAAAGGAAACCTACATTCACCTACATTCTTCCATTTCATACAATATTTCTAGAAAAAATTAGAGCATAATGCAGAGGTAGCATTTCTAATATTTTCAAATATATGATATTAAAGGAACTCTATGGTCACAACATAAACTTTCATTTTATAGCATCAGCACTGTAATAACTAGGGTGTCAATCGGTGCCAAAACTGATCATTTGCACAAGTACTTGTACTTGTGCAAATGCTCCGATGCTTGACCCGATACCTGTCAGGACCAGTACACCTGGCGTCCTCAGTGTAGCAGTGTCACAGATGATCGGTGCGGCGGTGGGGGCAGTTACAAGCACCATTCTCCCTGTATAGCTTTTCTGACAGCCGCTTCTCCTCCTCTCCCTCCCACGGCTGTCATGGAGATCAGTGCTTGTAACTGCCCCCACCTCTGCACCAAATATCCCCGATTGTCCCCTGTGTCCTCCCCGGCTCCCCGGGTCCTCCTCTGGCTCCCCCCTTGTTCTGGATCTGTCAGGATGGAGAGCTTAGGAAGGAGTTGGTAAATATGTAATTTACTGCCTCCTTTCTTTTCTGAATGAACAGAGTCAGTGATCACTGACTCTGTCTATTCATAACTGAGCATTGTACGATGCTTCAGTTTATGAATGAACAGGAGCCTTTGTCTCCTGTCCATTCATTTGCAGTGCAGCAGAGGCTACAGAGAAAGGGACTGGGGAATCTGTGTCCCTTTCCCTGTCTCAAAGGGGAGATGTCAGGGGTCTGTTTAGAGTCCTGATATCTCACCAAAGCCCCCCCCCCCCCCCCAAACAGGGTCGATTCAAAAAAAGGAAAATTTGTAATAAATACATTTTTAAAAGTACAATTGTAAAAATTATAAAAACTAAAACAAAATCACCACCATTGTCCACTCCCCCCCCCCCTCCCACAAAAAAGAAGGCATTGTAAAAAAAAAAAAAATCAACAAAAAAAAAAAAATAACAAAAAAAAAAAAATTGTAAAAATAAAAAATAAAAAACTACTGACACAGTCCACACCTCATCAGTGCTCATCAGTGCCACCTATCAGTGCCTAACAGTGCCTATCAGTGCTGCATATTAGTGCCACTGTCAATTTTAGAGCAATGACATTAAAAATCATTGGTAATCGGTATCAGCTAGTACTTAAAAAAAAGTATCAGTACTTGTACTTGGTCTTAAAAAAAGTGGTATTTGTGCAACTGGTTGTTAAAAGCTGAATAAAAAAAAATAAACATTTGCCAGTAAAAAAAAAAGTAAAATAACCCTGCCAAAAAAAAAGGTCCTGCCCAAAATCCATATCAGATCCTTATCCAAGCATGCAGCCTGGCAGGTCATTAAACAAGGAGGCCCTCAGATCCCCCCCCCCCCATGTGAATAAGTATGGAGTGCATACAGTCAGGTCCATAAATATTGGGACATCGACACAATTCGTTTTTTTTTGGCTCTATTCACCACCACAATAGATTTGAAATTAAACGAACAAGATGTGCTTTAACTACAGACTTTCAGCTCTAATTTGAGGGTATTTACATCCAAATCAGGTGAACGGTGTAGGAATTACAACAGTTTGTATATGTGCCTCCCACTTTTTAAGGGACCAAAAGTAATGGGACAGATTAACAATCATCCATCAAACTTTCACTTTTTAACACTTGGTTGCAAATCCTTTGCAGTCAATTACAGCCTGAAGTCTGGAACGCATAGACATTACCAGAGGCTGGGTTTCATCCCTGGTGATGCTCTGCCGGGCCTCTACTGCAACTGTCTTCAGTTCCTGCTTGTTCTTGGGGCATTTTCCCTTCAGTTTTGTCTTCAGCAAGTGAAATGCATGCTCAATCGGATTCAGGTCAGGTGATTGACTTGGCCATTGCATAACATTCCAATTCTTTCCCTTAAAAAAATCTTTGGTTGCTTTTGCAGTATGCTTCGGGTCATTGTCCATCTGCACTGTGAAGCGCCGTCTAATGAGTTCTGAAGCATTTTGCTGAATATGAACAGATAATATTGCCCGAAACACTTCAGAATTCATTCTGCTGCTTTTGTCAGCAGTCACATCATCAATAAATATAAGAGAACCAGTTCCATTGGCATCCATACATACCCGCGCCATGACACTACCACCACCATGCTTCACTGATGAGGTGGTATGCTTTAGATCATGAGAAGTTCCTTTCCTTCTCCATACTCTTCTCTTCCCATCACTCTGGTACAAGTTGATCTTGGTCTCATCTGTCCATAGGCTGTTGTTCCAGAACTGTGAAGGCTTTTTTAGATGTTGTTTGGCAAACTCTAATCTGGCCTTCCTGTTTTTGAGGCTCACCAATGGTTTACATCTTGTGGTGAACCCTCTGTATACACTCTGGTGAAATCTTCTCTTGATTGTTGACTTTGACACACATACACCTACCTCCTGGAGAGTGTTCTTGATTTGGCCAACTGTTGTGAAGGGTGTTTTCTTCACCAGGGAAAGAATTCTTCGGTCATCCACCACAGCTGTTTTCCGTGGTCTTTCCGGGTATTTTGGTGTTGCTGAGCTCACCAGTGTGTTTTTTCTTTTTAAGGATGTTCCAAGCAGTTGATTTGGCCACACCTAATGTTTTTGCTATCTCTCTGATGGGTTTGTTTTGTTTTTTCAGCCTAATGATGGCTTGCTTCACTGATAGTGACAGCTCTTTGGATCTCATATTGAGAGTTGACAGCAACAGATTCCAAATGCAAATAGCACACTTGAAATGAACTCTGGACCTTTTATCTGCGCCTTGTAAATGGGATAATGAGGGAATAACACACACCTGGCCATGGAACAGCTGAGCAGCCAGTTGTCCCATTACTTTTGGTCCCTTAAAAAGTGTGAGGCACATATACAAACTGTTGTAATTCCTATACTGTTCACCTGATTTGGATGTAAATACCCTCAAATTAAAGCGGAAAGTCTGCAGTTAAAGCACATCTTGTTTGTTTAATTTCAAATCCATTGTGGTGGTGTATAGAGCCAAAAAGATTAGAATTGTGCCGATATCCCAATATTTATGGACCTGACTGTACATAGTACCCCTACCCATTCACCAAAAAAGTTTCAAGAAAAAAAAAACACAGAGACAATTTTTGACAATTCCTTTATTAAAAAAAATAAAAAAACAGTGTCCTCCGATGTAAATCCATCATCAACCACGCTACCCATCGCACTGTTGGACCCAAAAAATAAAATAAAAATGCTCCCGTCCTCCATGGAGTTCTTATATAGGTAAGGGTGGGGCCACCTTGCAATGTCACCTGGTGGCACCTCCCCTTGTGATGTCACCGACCTCTGGTCCATGAAGTCACAAGGGGGGCGGTGCCACCAGGTGTTGTTGCCAGGTGGCCCCACCCTTACCTATAGAAGAACTGTCAAAGGATGGAGCCTACAGCAGGCAATCATTCATCATGAACAGCTTTTTTTTGGTTCGGGGGCGGCGCGATTGATGATGGATTTACAGCGGGAGACACTGTTTTTTAATTTTTTTAAAAAAGGAATTGTCAAAAACGGTCTCTGTGTTTTTATTACTTTTTGACACTTTTTTGATGAATGGGTAGGGGTACCCCACACTTATTCACATGGGGGTGGGATCTGGGGGCCACCTTGGTAATGGGGGCTTCCAGATTCTGATAAGTCCCCTGCCCGCATACCCCACAACCACAGCCTAGGGTTGTGGGGAAAAGACCCTTGTTTTTATTACCTTTTGACACTTGTTTGGTAAATGGGTAGGGGTACTATGTACCCCATACTTACTCACATGGGGGGCTGGAATCTGGGGGCCCCCTTGTTAAAGGGAGCTTCCAGATTTCGATAAGCCCCCTATCCGCATACCCCCAAAACCACAACCCAGGGTTGTGGGGAAGAGACCCTTGTCCCCATCAACATGGGGACAAGGTGCTTTGGGGTGGATGCTTTGGGGGGGCCCTGCCGCACCCACCCACCTAAAAGCACCTTGTCCCCATGTTGAGGGAATGTGGCCTGGTATGGTTCAGTAGGGAGGGGCGCTCGCTCATCCCTCCTTTCCTGACCTGCCAGGCTGCATGCTCGGATAAGGGTCTGGTATGGATTTTGGGGGGGGACCCCACGCCGTTTAAAAGCAAAAATTGGCATGGGATTCCCCTTGAAATCCATACTAAACCTGAAGGCTCTGGTATGGACCGGGAGGGGACCCCGCGTAATTTTTTTTTTCATTCTTTTTTTTTTTCAAAAGCCGGGTTCCGGCAATTGCAACCAATCAATTTAAATGTTATTTGACTTGTTTTTTTCTTTAGAAATACAATTTTTGCTGCAGCATCTTCTATATGTGATACAGATGTGCCACTTTAGAGGCAGACTAAGGGGACCCCCCAGGCACTATATTTAAATGAATGACCAGGCCATTTTTTGAGATTCGGCACTGCGTCACTTTAACTGACAATTGCGCAGTCGTGCAACGCTGCACCCAAACAAAATTGACATCCTTTTTTTTACACAAATAAAGCTTTCTTTTGGTGGTATTTGATCTCCTGTGCATTTTTTTTTTTGAGCTGTAAACAAAAGAAGAGCGACAATTACATTTAATTAAATTTAATAAAAAATTTAAATTTTTTAATTTAATTTAAAAAAAAAATGTTTCCCTAGTTTAGGCCGATATGTATTTATCTACATATTTTTGGTAAAAAAAAAATCGCAATTAGCGTTTATTGTTTGGTTTGCACAAAAGTTATAGCGTCTACAAAATAGGGGATAGATTGTTTGGCATTTTTTATTTTTTTTTAATTTACTAGTAATCGCGGTGATCAGCGATTTTTATAAAGACTGCGATATTTCGGCAGACAAATCAGACACCTTTGACACATTTTTGGGACCAGTGACATTTATACAGAGATCAGTGCTATAAAAATGCACTGATTACTGTATAAATTACACTGGCAGGGAAGGGGTTAACACTAGGGGGCAATCAAGGGGTTAACTGTGTTCCCTAGGTGAGTTCTAACTGTAGGGGGGATGGGACTGACCAGGTGAAGAGAGAGATCAGTGTTCATACTTAGTATGAACACACGATCTGTCTCCTCTCCCCTGAGAGAACCGGAATTTGTGTGATTACACATACACCTGTTCTCGTTTTGTAACGAGCAATCGCGGGTGCCTGGCGGGCGCAATGACTCGCATCGGCTCCGGGGACACGTTTCGTACACGCCCTGACGGAGGCGTCTTTAAGAGCGAACGTACAGCTGCGATGGCTCGCGCAGGGTAGCCAACCTGCTGCAGTATAACTGGTCCAGAAGCGGTTAAAATCACTGCTCCTGAAAAAACTATTGTTTTTAAAAAAGTTTTTTGCTTGGATACATGTCCCCCCAGGACAGAACCCAAACCTCCATACCCCTTTTTTGGCCAATTACTTGCATATAAGCCTTCATAAAGGGGACTTTAGATTTTTCCTGCTCGGCACCCATAGATTTCAATGGGGTTCGCCATTCATGTTAGAACTTTTCCCCTGTTCGGGAGTTCTGCTGCAAACCAAACAGGGGGTGTTTGGCCCATCTATACTTCCTGGATTCCCAGCATGATTTGCAGCTTCTCCTCTGCTGTTTACTTTGAATTCCTAAGCACTACACATCCCATGGTACCTTGCTGCCTGCAAGCAGTGTTTCCTGTACTTACTCCACCTCTTGAAACTCCTACTCTCATCACGACTGAAGTTCAGACAGCAGGCTCTGTGAAATGAGTGCCTACTCACAGGGCATAGTGAATGCATGTCATGGAATTCAAAAAAGTAAATGTGTAGGGATCAAGATTGTTCAGATTAATAAGAATAGGATAGAAATAATTTAAATACAGAAATTAATAAATTATTTTACATTTTGACCATTGATATGCTTTAAATAAACCCATGAAAGCTCATTGTTCCAGATTTATAAAATATCTCATTCATTTTAGAACTTTTACGTACATCAGATTTTAAGGCAGGTCATTTCATAGTAAAATGCAGTTTTCCTTTTATATTAGTCTACTAAATGCAAAATCACAACAAATGTAATATGTTGATGCAGATATCTACCTTTCTACTTGCAATCCGTTTTTTTCAGAAGGGCAAGAATTCTGTACTAGAAGTCAGACTTATCAGCCATCTACTATTTTTAGCATTCACCCAAAATCTCACTAGCAGCAATTCAATAACATGCTATTACGGCAATAATGAACATTCAAACGAGTCAGAATTAATGCCAACACAAGAGGCTGACCTTTACAGCAATACAATGAACACTGTCCTCTGAATT
>CM053029.1:194138833-194166350 GCA_028564925.1 Lithobates sylvaticus | reverse complement strand
ATTTGCCAAATTTGTTGGTTTGCACTTTTTATGTATTAGATTGGCATAAGTGCTTGATCATTAACTTTCGTTGTACACATTGTGATACAAGGTACAGGGTCTGTTATATTTATATTATTTAATTTAAATAGAGCTCGGTCAGCTCTATTTTGTGTGTTAATTATCTTTGGGGTAATAATTAATTTATACCTCACTGGGTCACGCTAGGTGTCTGGTGTTATTATTGTTTGTATAAACACACTCTAACCAATTTTTATTATTCACATTATAATGGTTGTAATGTATGAGTAACCAAATGTGGTTCACTATTATCACTTTAAATAGTTATTAATTAGCTTAGTTCATGGTAGATCTATATTGTGTCTGCACACCTTTTTTTCAATAAGCTCTTAGTCTCTACTATACAGTTCAGAATATACAATTAATTAACCTATTAATTAATTTAGTATCTCTTGTTGGTACTAGCGCCCCTCATTTAATTAAACTACCAATTAAATCATCTAGATTTCATAGGAGCAGCTGTACTGGGTTTACATTATTAATATTAGTATAGACCTTTTTTGAATTATCCTAAGCGCGGAGCTAGACAAGCCAATGTGAGTGGCCGTCTACAATTCTTCATTCTTTTGGTATTGTACTACATTATTTGTTTGATACAACACTAATAGCTCAAGCAAGCATGGATATATTTAACTTTATGCAAGAAAGGAACATCAACCTAGAGGAAGTGTTCCAACAGGCACCCGCCCCTAACCTTGACCTTGAGAGAGGTTTTAAACAACTCCAAATAGACATGGAGAAACAAATCAGGTTATGGTGGGATGTGGCCTCATTGGAAATGTACATAGGTCACAATTTAACCCCTCGAAGACTGAGGTGGGATATTAACCCCAATGAAGGGCCCGAAGACCTCCAGTCTTTGGATGAATGGTATCAGTTTTTTAACGGCTGTGAACAAAAGCTTATGCAGCTTATGGTAAGGAAACGTAAGGCTAAGGCAGGGATTCTGCAATCCAAAATCGCAGAACTTAAAGAAAAAATGGGGCCTTTTAGCACTTCTAATGACTACACAGAAAAGGCCAAAATATTACAAAATCATCTGGCCAAATATGATGGAGAAATAAAAAATTAAAAAATTAAAAAATACCAAAGAGACATCAAAGATTTTGAAGAAAATAAGGTTTATAAATGGCAAGAAAATATGCTGGTAGGGTCTGAACCCAATACTCCAGAATCCAAGGGACCAGCCTCAGTTCCCATAGCCACTAAAATGAAAGTGGCCAATATAAACAAATCGGGGACTAAACCGGGGGGAGGAAAATTATCTGGGAATTTGAAAGGCCCTAACCAAGCCCCACAAAATGGGTATCCCCAACCACCCCCATATCCAGTGTCGACATATAACAGATATGGCCCGTTAGATAATAGACCTCCAGAATATAATTATTATGGATATGATCGCAATCAATATCCACAGAGACCTCCCAGGGGAGCATTCAGAGGGAATTTTAGAGGGAGACCGGGCCCCTATCAAAATCAATACCCCAACCAATACCGGGGGGGGAATGGAGGGGATGGAAGGAACATTACCGTATCCCACCCAATTCACCTCGGGGGTTACAAGACCCAAGAGAAAAAGAGGTAAAAGAGGATGAGGGCGAAAGAAAAAGGAAAAGGGACAACTAAATAAGGGACTATTCAATTTAACAGATGTAAAATTTACGGATAATGAGTTAGAGGTACTTAATCAAGGACTCAAATATGCACCAAGTAAAAGTGCTGACAAATTCGAACTGTTTGTTGATGTAGAAAAATATGTGAGAAAATTAAATATCAAAAAACATTTCGCTAATAGAACTGAAAGGGAAGGGGACCCCCAGGCTATACACCCATATAAACATACCAATTTAAAAAAATAATTCAACGTTTAATCCACAAAAAGGAAAACACCACCATATAGAAGTATTCAAAAATATGGTACAGAATGACATAAAAAAGATGGAAATTAAAAAATATGGAGATACAGTCAAAATATGGGAAGGAATCAAACAAATAGAGGAGAACAAACAAATAGTAATACGAGGTGCAGACAAAGGCGGGGGGTTAGTTGTAATGACACGTGAGTACTATTACAATGAAATGAGTAGACAGCTGAGGGATCCAAATACATATTTGAAACTGAGAGGTGACCCTACTTCCAAACTAAAAATGGTTTTAAATAGTTGGGTGACAGAGGGATTACGTAAAAACTTTCTAAATAAAAAAGAGGCTGATTATCTGATCCCTCTAGCCCCCAAAATTCCCGTTCTATATCTGACACCCAAAATACATAAAAATAAAGAACAACCCCCAGGACGTCCAATCATAAGTGGTATAAATTCTCTGTTTTCTCGTATGGGTGAATACCTAGATTGTTTTTTCAAACCACTAGTCCCATGTAGTCCCTCCTATTTGAAGGACAGCCGTGAATTGATAGTCCTTCTTCAAGAATTAAGAGCAACACCTAATACCATTATGATTACTGTAGATATTGAATCACTATATACAAATATTAGACATATGGATGCTGAAGTGGCAATAAAATGGGCATTAACTAAAGATTCTCAATTAAAACAAGCACAGATCAACCATTTAGTTAAAGGGTTAAGTATGACAATGAAAAATAATTTCTTTTGGGCTAACAGTGAGTACTATAACCAAGTTGGGGGTGTAGCTATGGGGGCTCGCTATGCCCCAAGCGTGGCCAACATAGTCTTAAACAAGTGGGAAGCTGAAACAATTTTTTTCGAACGGAATGAGTCGCTGGTGTTCTATAAAAGATATATAGATGATATTATTGTTTTCTGGAGAGGGCCCGTGGAGGAATTTAATGAGTACCTAACCAGTATGAATAATAATCTATATGGTCTAAAGTTCACCAGCGAACACATGGGACAGGAGGTAAATTTTTTGGACCTTACTATCACCATTAAGCAGGAGCAATTCATTACAAAAACCTACTTTAAAGCAACAGACAGGAATGGGTATGTACCTACAAGTAGTTGCCACCACCCAAGGTGGATAGGTGCGGTCCCAAAAGGCCAGTACATGCGTATAAAACGCAACTGTGCAACACAAATTGACTTTCAGGAACAAGCACAGGTGCTAACTGAAAGATTTATTGAGAAGGGATACAAAGAGGACACCCTCAAGAAAGCATTATCACAAGTATCCAATCTAGATAGGAGCTCCCTACTCACTACTAAAGCTAAACCAGAATACGTGGGTGGTCTAGCCTTTATAACAGGCTACAATAGACAATATAGAGAGGTAGAAGCCATTATCAAAAAACATTGGCCCATACTCAGACAAGATCAAGATCTAAAGCTAAATATCCCAAAGGTACCAAAATTTATTTACACCAGAGCTCCTGGACTCCGGAACAAGATAGCCCCCAATGTGCCAGACCCCCCCAAGAAACCGCCCACTTTTTTGGATGGATCAGGGTTTCATTACTGTAACAGATGCAAAGCATGTAAAATAACGAGACAACCAGGCACTAGCAAAAAACTAACCCATTTCCAATCATGTGCAAATAAAAGAACTCATAAGATTAAACCCCTTATAACGTGTGACTCTGAATATGTCACTTACGTACTACAATGCCCATGTCCTATGCAATATGTAGGGCGTACCACGAGAAAGCTCAAAGTACGCATAAATGAACATTTGACCAATATTAAGAAAAAATTTCCCAACCATAGTGTGCCCAGACACTTTGAGAGATATCACAATAGTGATCCTTCACTGTGCAAGTTCTATGGAATAGATAGAGTATCAAGACATTGGAGAGGGACGGATATGAAAAAAGCAATATCTCAAAATGAGACTAAGTGGTTATATACATTGGACACGATGCAACCTTTAGGGATGAATATAGATTTAGACCTGAATTGCTTCTTGTCCAATGAATAGTTAACTGAGGGAAGGATAATTATAACTAGATGAAAAATTAAGTCGTTTTTATCTACTGTCAACGGTGTTGGGGGGAACTGGCAGGATAATTGTGACAGATTTTGTGCTGTGAGATGGAGGGATTGTTATCGCCCGTCTGTGGAGTGGGTGATCAAAAGATCTGTTCAGATTGCCCCATATGGATTATATCCCATGTATTAACATTTGGTAAAGAGTTAATTAATAGAAAATACACTCATGCATAGAATGGAGGCAGGAGATATATATAAACTGTCTGGAGTGAACATACCATATGTAGTGACATCTTGTGGACCGTATGAGTAATACAGACGCCATATCCCATAGAGAATAATATAAAATTCAATAAATTTAAAAGCAATATGCCACAACAACCAGTTTGTGAGCAGTGAATGGTTTTATATAAAAGTTGATCTAATGACCAAATAGATATATACATCTGCATCTAGGTAATTAAAATAGTCAAATGTTGATTGAGAGGGTGATTTATAAGCTATCCCATCTTACTATATGAAAGATGTGGTTCCATAGATAGTAAGACACAATAGTGACATCTTGTGGATTTAATGAGTACTGCAGATTCTATACGCCATAGAAAAATAAAATAAGCCAACATATAGTTTTTTAATTATAGTTGGTGGTTAGACATGGGCAGGTTTACCTCCGCCCTTTACTAATCAAATAAGACAGAAAAAATCTGTGCCTATTACAAAGATTTATATTAGTCCCAGGATTAGACGTTGAAAAGTTATTTATTTAAAAAGTTATGCAAATGAAGTCCCATATTTAAATAATACCCAGAAATATAAAATAAAGCCCCGTCTGGAGTCAGGGATTAATGAGGCAAAGTAAGATCTAAAACATAGATAATTTATATTCCTAATGTGGGGGTTAATACTTATCCATTATGTATAGATTTTTTTTCAGCTGTGTTGTGAGCTTAACTGGGACTGAGGCTGTGCACACACTAAGTCGTCATTGGTTGGCCACTAATGAGGATCAGTATATTAATCAGGTTATTCAGTGATCAGGTACGCCACCCTGAAGACGTGACAAACACGAAACGTACGTCGGTAGGCGGTACCTGATCACTTTGTATCTTTGGATGCACTATTGCTGGACTTCCTGTGATATTGGCTCCGGCTGTCTGGTGAGTGGAACGCACGCTAGAGACGCACGCCAGGAGGGAAGGATCCGCTGCTCCATCGAATCTTTTAACATATCGCAAGTAGCCTCAGTGCCGGGTAGGCACTGGAAAATGTAAGTGAGCAATTGGCTGCTGTGTTTTTTTTATGCTATTTTTTAAATAAAACGTTATTACGCTATGAGGTGCGCCTCTCTTTATATTCCCACATATGTTTCCAATCCATTCCATCTGAGCTGGTCTGATAGAGGGAAGAGAGCCCTTGAGTGAGGGTGTGTCACTCAGTGTACAGGCACAATCCTGTGAAAGCGCATTTGATTGCTTCTAAACAAAGTAATCAACTCCATTTGGTAAGAGGCCATTTAATACTGCTGGTTCTCACATTGGGTGGATCGAGAATTTGTCTGGTGATGGTGCACAAGCTATATCTACAGGAGTGATTGTGGCGTTTTGCAGCAAGGACTACTATATGAACTTTGCGTTATATCAATTAACACTGTCTAATTTATATTAATATTTTTCACGTTTTTTGGATGCACCCAAGATATTGGGATTATTTGCCAATTTTGTTGGCTTGCACTTTTTATATACTACATGAACTTTGCGTTATATCAATTAACACTGTCTAATTTATATTAATATTTTTCACGTTTTTTGGATGTACCCAAGACATTGGGATATTTGCCAAATTTGTTGGTTTGCACTTTTTATATATTAGATTGGGCATAAGTGCTTGATCATTAACTTTCGTTGTACACATTGTGATACAAGGTACAGGGTCTGTTATATTTATATTATTTAATTTAAATAGAGCTCGGTCAGCTCTATTTTGTGTGTTAATTATCTTTGGGGTAATAATTAATTTATACCTCACTGGGTCACGCTAGGTGTCTGGTGTTATTATTGTTTGTATAAACACACTCTAACCAATTTTTATTATTCACATTATAATGGTTGTAATGTATGAGTAACCAAATGTGGTTCACTATTATCACTTTAAATAGTTATTAATTAGCTTAGTTCATGGTAGATCTATATTGTGTCTGCACACCTTTTTTCAATAAGCTCTTAGTCTCTACTATACAGTTCAGAATATACAATTAATTAACCTATTAATTAATTTAGTATCTCTTGTTGGTACTAGCGCCCCTCATTTAATTAAACTACCAATTAAATCATCTAGATTTCATAGGGAGCAGCTGTACTGGGTTTACATTATTAATATTAGTATAGACCTTTTTGAATTATCCTAAGCGCGGAGCTAGACAAGCCAATGTGAGTGGCCGTCTACAATTCTTCATCCAAGTCTGGTGCGTCCTTTGATGTAATCGAACGCACCTTCTGCAACTTCCCACTTTAGCTCAAGCCTGTTGCTCCTGCCCTACCCCTACCACCCCTGCGGAAGGGCCTGCCTCTTCCTCTGCCTGTCATTTTTTTAAATGACCCTGTGACAAAAGTCTCTAGAGAAGTGCAGTATATGTGGAAGAAGGTATATAACACCCCACTTCAATCTGTCGTTTTGGGGGGCCACTGCTGGTCTATCACACCAGTTATAATACTTTTTTCTAATTGTGTTTGTCTCTCTTTGTAGTATCGCTGCAGAACCACTTAGCAGTCACAATGCTGCACAGTAGAAATGCACTATACTATGCTTTCTATATTTGAAAGTATTTTATTATATAAAGTATATTATCAGTGTGAAAACCTCTATATACTGTACACCTTAAAAGGACTTTTGTGGACTTAATAGTAGCTAGCTTGTGTATTACAGACTATCCCTGCTCCAAACGCCAACCTTTCCCTACACTGAGAAATGACAGCTGCACAATCGATGAGCACTGCACTATAATATGCTTTCTATGTTTGAAAGAAAGTATATTATCAGTGTATTTCACCTCTATATACTGTGTACACCTATACCAGTCCTTAAAAGGACTTTTGTGGACCTAAGACCGCGTACACACGATCAGACTTTCCCGCCTTCATTCAGAACGTAACTCCAGGTAGACAAGACTAGCGAAGAAAGTCAATGCCGCCACGCTAGCCCCGTCACCTGGTATGGATTTAAAGGGGAATCCCTACACCGAAAAAATGGCATGGGGGGGTCCCCCCAAATCCATCTCAGACCCTTATCCGAGCACGCAGCCCGGCCGGTCAGGAAAGGGGGTGCGGACGAGCGAGCGCACCCCCTCCTGAGCCATACCAGGCCGCGTGCCCTCAACATGGGGGGTTCCCTGGGGAAAGGGTGGCCCTGCGGCCCCCCCCACCCTAAAGCACCTTGTCCCCATGTTGATGAGGACAAGGGCCTCTTCCCGACAACCCTGGCCGTTGGTTGTCGGGGGTCTGCGGGCGGGGGGCTTATCGAAATCTGGGAGCCCCCTTTAATAAGGGGCCCCCCCAGATACCGGCCCCCCACCCTATATGAATTAGTATGGGGTACGATGTACCCCTACCCATTCACCTAAGGAGAAAAGTGTAAATAAAAAAACAACACAATTTTTTAAAAATACTTTAACTGGCAGCACAACATGTCGGAGCCATTAGAAGAGAAGACAGCGCCGAGTCAACATCGGAAGAAGAAGAAGCAGAAGCAGACAGCGACGGTAACACAAGCCCGGGCCACCGCTCATAAAAGAGCTGAAAGAAGAAAGCGGAGGCCCGGCAAGAAGAACAGAAGAGACCACCGAAGGCTCCTGAAGTCGGAACAAGACCCCCAGAAGGCGGCGGCGACGAAGAAGAAAGCCGGGCTCCTCCGCTAGTGAAAGAGCTAGTAAAAGAGCAGAAGATAGCGGAGGAGTCCGGCGAGAAGACCCCCGGAGCTGTGCAATAAAGTATTTAAAAAAAATTGTGTAGTTTTTTATTTACACTTTTTTTCCTTAGGTGAATGGGTATGGGTACATTGTACCCCATACTCATTCACATAGGGTGGGGGGGGGGGCCGGTATCTGGGGCCCCCTTATTAATGGGGGCTCGCAGATTACGATAAGCCCCCACCCGCAGACCCCGACAACCAACGGCCAGGGGTTGTTGGGAAGAGGCCTTTGTCCTCATCAACAATCCCGCCGGAAAGTCAGAGCGTGTGTACGCCGCATAATAGTAGCTAGCTAGTGTATTACAGACTATCCCTGCTCCAAACGCCAACCTTTCCCTACACTGAGAAATGACCAGCTGCACAATCACTGAGCACTGCACTATAATATGCGTTTTATGTTTGAAAGAATGTATATTATCAGTGTGGCGCTTTCATCCAGGCCAGGAAACCAATCCTAAGGGGGAAGAGGCTCCAAAGAAGGGTTCCACAGAAGCGTCTATTTATTGAAGTCAATATTCCAATAGGTATTAAAGCAACGTAATGGACCGTGCTATACCCATAATGTATGAGATAATTCACATAAACACATCCAAGGTGAAAAAATATTACATAAATAAATTCGTGAAATAAATAAATATAAACAATTGTGACAATAATTAATGAACTGTGAAATTCAATAAAAGTGTATACTATAATATAATAATAAAAATGTAACAAGTTGGGTGTGACAATAAAAATGTGATGGGGGAGGGGTGGGGGGGTTGTTAATCCTAATAGTGCAAAAAATGCAAAATTAACAAATGAATGTGTAAGCAAGCATGTGAAGACAATAAACACAGCTATATAAAAATGTGAAAGTCCAAATAGTTACAATGTTTACTAAAACGTCCAGTGTGTAATAAATAAATAAACTACAATAAAGTGTCCAGTGCAAAAAAAGTTGCCAATCAAAATTTAAATCCCATACACGATACAATCGACAACTGTGCAATGATTCCTTCTACCCAGGGTGCACTCCTTGTGTGGTTGTAGTGATCCTTTTTCATGCAAAAAGGTGCCGACAAAATGTTTTCCCCAGCCTCTTACCTTTAGGCGAGAGGGTAACAGCCTTTCAATGTCAGAAGGGAAGGAGACAAATCACTTCCGTGTGGTTTCTCCAGACATGTATCCTTGCTGCCCGTTTACACTCTCTCCATAGGTCCCGCAGACATGGGGGCAGAAAGAGGGAAACATTCCATTGTGCAATATTCAAAAATTGTTTTTATTATAGATAAAATGAACTTACAGTTTAGTAAATTAAAAAGCAGCAGTAGTACACAGCACGTATCCCGGCCGAGATCGTACTTAGGTCACCTGACTCTGACTCCTCACGCGTATCGCCACGCCCACGTGGCTTTCTCAAAGGATTTGGTGACCTAAGTACGATCTCGGCCGGGATACGTGCTGTGTACTACTGCTGCTTTTTTAATTTACTAAACTGTAAGTTCATTTTATCTATAATAAAAATATTTTTTGAATACTGCACAATGGAATGTCTCCCTCTTTCTGCCCCCATGTCTGCGGGACCTATGGAGAGAGTGTAAACGGGCAGCAAGGATACATGTCTGGAGAAACCACACGGAAGTGATTTGTCTCCTTCCCTTCTGACATTGAAAGGCTGTTACCCTCTCGCCTAAAGGTAAGAGGCTGGGGAAAACATTTTGTCGGCACCTTCTTGCATGAAAAAGGATCACTACAACCACACAAGGAGTGCACCCTGGGTAGAAGGAATCATTGCACAGTTGTCGATTGTATCGTGTATGGGATTTAAATTTTGATTGGCAACTTTTTTTGCACTGAACACTTTATTGTAGTTTATTTATTTATTACACACTGGACGTTTTAGTAAACATTGTAACTATTTGGACTTTCACATTTTTATATAGCTGTTTTATTGTCTTCACATGCTTGCTTACACATTCATTTGTTAATTTTGCATTTTTTGCACTATTAGGATTAACAACCCCCCCCCCCCCTCCCCCATCACATTTTTATTGTCACACCCAACTTGTTACATTTTTATTATATATTATATTATACACCTATATTGAATTCCACAGTTCATTAATTATTGTCACAATTGTTTATACTTATTTATTTCACGAATTTATTTATGTAATATTTTTTCACCTTGGATGTGTTTATGTGAATTATCTCATACATTATGGGTATAGCACGGTCCATTACGTTGCTTTAATACCTATTGGATTATTGACATCAATAAATAGACGCTTCTGTGGAACCCTTCTTTGGAGCCTCTTCCCCCTTAGGATTGGTTTCCTGGCCTGGATGAAAGCGCCACACTTTCTCATGTAATTTATGAATTATTCTTATCAGGATTTTATCGCTTTAAGCATTTGATTTTATATTATTATATTTCCTATACCTATTTTATCATTACCATATTATTTTACATAATCTAGTTTTAGCATTGGTTTTCATCCTGCAAGCGCCACATTTTATATATTTATATATATATATTTCTTCATTTACTATTGGTGTGGGAACACTTTAATGGTGGCTGCGGCATTTCTATTTTTATTCAGATTTTTATATTGATCCTCCCCTTTGGTGGTTTGCGCATTTGGTCTGCCCCCTCCCCCCCTTAGCAGCAACAACTGCAACCAAGCGTTTGCGATAACGTGCAATGAGGCTTTTACAGCGTCCTGGAGGAATTTTGGCCCACTCATCTTTGCAGAATTGTCCTAATTCAGTTACATTAGAGGGTTTTCGAGCATGAACGGCCTTTTTAAGGTCATACCACAACATCTCAATAGGATTCAGGTCAGGACTTTGGCTAGGCCACTCCAAAGTCTTCATTTTTTTTTCTTCAGCCATTCGGTGGTGGACTTGCTGGTGTGTTTAGGATCATTGTCCTGCTGCAGAACCCAAGTTCGTTTCAGCTTGAGTACACGAATAGATGGTCGGACATTCTCCTTCAGGATCTCTTGGTAGACAGCAGAATTCACAGTTCCTTTTATCACGGCAAGTCTTCCAGGTCCTGAAGCAGCAAAACAGCCCCAGACCATCACACTACCACCACCATATTTTACTGTTGGTATAATGTTCTTTTTCTGAAATGCAGTGTTCCTTCTACGCCAGATATACTTGGACACACACCTTCCAAAGAGTTCCACTTTTGTCTCATCGGTCAACAGAATGTTGTCCCAAAAGTCTTGGGGATCATCAAGATGTGTTGTGGAGAAATTGAGACGAGCTTTGATGTTCTTTTTCTCAGCAGTGGTTTTCTCCTTGGAACTCTGCCATGCAGGCCATTTTTGCCCAGTTTTTTCCTGATGGTGGAGGCATGAACGCTGACCTTAACTGAGGCAAGTGAGGCCTGCAGTTCCTTGGACGTTGTTGTGGGGTCTTTTGTGACCTCTTGGATGAGTCGTCGCTGCGCTCTTGGGGTAATTTTGGGCGGCCGGCCACTCCTGGGAAGGTTCACCACTGTTCCATGTCTTCGCCATTTGTGGATAATGGCTCTCACTGTGGTTCGCTGGATTCCCAAAGCTTTGGAAATGGCTTTATAACCCTTTCCAGACTGATAGATCTCAATTACTTTCTTTCTCAATTGTTCCTGAATTTCTTTAGGTCTCGGCATGATGTGTAGCTTTTAAGGATCTTCTGGTGGACCTTACTGTGTCAAGCAGCTCCTATTTAAGTGATGCCTTGATTGTGAACAGGTGTGGCAATAATCAGGCCTGGGTGTGGCTAGAGAAATTGAACTCAGGTGTGGACAACCACAGTTATAGTATGTTTTAACAAGGGGGGCAATCACTTTTTCACACAGGGCCATGATGGTTTGGATTTTTTTTCACCTTTAATAATAAACATCTTCATTTACAAATTGCATTTTGTGTTTACTTGTGTTGTCCTTGACTATTGTTTAAATTGGTTTGATGTTCCGAAACACTTAAGTGTAACAAACATGCAAAGGAACAGGAAATGAGGAAGGGGGCAAACACTTTTTCACACCACTGTACTGTACACCTATACCAGTCCTTAAAAGGACTTTTTGTGGACCTAATAGTAATAGCTAGTGATTACACACTGACTGCCCCTGCTCCGCATAGCGTCCTTTCCCTACACTGACAAAAGACAGAATGTAAAATGGCCGCCAGATCAGGTCTCTTTATAAGGTAGGGGGTATTTCCATGTGCTGAAATGTCTCAATTGGCTGTCCTGTACCCCATGATGGATGTGTCATGGGTCAAAGTTCTTCACAATGTAAATGAATATGGCTGCCGCGAACTGCGCCATAAGTCCGCCGGTTTGGCGAATTGCTAACCGCCATCTCTAGTCTTTGGCACATAAGCCTTAAACAGGCTTAGCGATACACTCAGCACATAAGCCTTAAACAGGCTTGGCTAAATTGCAGTGGTCTCCATCTCTGTCTTTTTACCTTGTGTGTTTCCTCTGGCAGTCTTCCTGGGCGTGGCTCAGGCTGCAGTTTTAAAAATGGATTTCAGTGAATTTGTCTGTGTACTTGTACCCAGACTCTGGATTGCCAGTATTCTGACCTTCCTTACAAAACTTTCATCGATCCTGCTTAGGTGAGTGGATACCTGTTACTATACTAATGTTTGCTGCATGTCTGCTGTGCTCTTTCCTACCTGCGTTCCCTATACCCATTTTTGACACTGTGTATCTGCTTAGGCTTGCCTTATTTCCTTTCCATGGAGACCACTGCCCTAGCAGATCACCGTCAGCACTTTAGGTTAGGGGGGAGGATTTACATTGGTAAGTAGTGAAGATTTAAAAAAGAGAGCAATCCTAACGCTGCCTAAATGGTTAGCCCTACCAGGTCCTCAAAATCATCCGAATCAAGGCACAGAGAGACCTCACACAGGAGAAGCCATTTCGGCCACAAGCGGGGCTGCTCAAGTCGCAAGAGAAGTCACTCAGGTCACAGAGGGAGTCACAGGAGAAGTCGCTCCAGATCATATTCTAGACACAGCTGCTCCTACCATAGAAGATCTCCTGTGCATAGACAGCGATCCCCAGTGCGACCCTCTGGAAACGCATGCTGCATATGCAGGGCCGCAGCTCTCCCTGACAAACTGGCCTTTCGTAGGTGCTTAGAGGAGGCTACTAAGGAAAGAGAACCACAGTCTAAAGAGCCTGTAGCTCCACAGATACTTACTCCGGAAACAGAATTGTCGACGCAAAGTGCCTCACCTGCTCCTCCCGGTACATCAAGAGAGCAGGATTCCCCATCTGACAATGAGGGGTTGAAAGCATCTGGAGGTTTTGACTTTGCGCTAATAGAACCATTTGTCAAATCGGTTAAAGAAGGGATTGGTTGGGAGGAACCCCAGGAGGCCCAACCGAAACAGAAGAAATACTTCCCGAACCTCAAAAGGGACTTTTCTGTTCATTGAAGAATTGGCTGATTTAATTAAGGAAGAATGGCAAGGACCCGAGAAGAAATCGAGTCTGAATAACAGGCTTACCAAATTATATCCCCTCAAGGGGCCTAAAGTGAGTCCTCTCAGCTCTCCTCCTATTGTAGACGCATCTCTCATGCGGTTAGCCAGGCATGTGACACTGCCGATTGAAGACGCTGTGACATTCAGGGATGTTCTGGATAGAAGGATCGACACGGATATGAAAAGGGCCTACCTAGCGGCAGGAGGCACTTGCAGACCGGCAGTGGCACTTGCAGCCGTAGGTAGGGCCATCTCCAGCTGGTTGACGAACACAGAGAAGTTGGTCTCAGAAGGCGCGGAACAGGAGAGCATAGTAAAAGCTCTAGAGGAGCTGAGTCTCGTGGGGGACTTTGTGGCAGAGGCCTCGGTAGATGTGATTAAATCGGCATCAAGGGCCATGTTGGCCTCTGTAATGGCCAGGCGGGCAATGTGGCTGAAACCCTGGTCGGCGGACCCTGTCTCTAAATCAAATTAATCCTGCATCCCGTATTACAGCGAAAATCTCTTCGGCGCTGTAATGGAAATTTGTAAGTTCTGTATATAATTGTATTCTATTTTGTATGTATTGCACACTGCCCTCACTGTTCACACTGCACTAATAATGTTTTCAGTACATGTTTACATTCTTTCGGGTCCTGATTAGAATTAGCCTGCCTATGATACGCCCCTTGTTACCATAAATGTACAATTGTAATATTAATGTAAAACCTACGTAATCATGTGTATAAAACCCTTCAATTGCGTCATATTAAAGCAGAACGGTTATTTGAAAAGATGCTGAGCGTATCTTTTGTGTCTGTTCCCTACTGCAGTAGTTATTATTAATTTGGAACCACTAATCAATATGAGGATAGGAGTTGCCTATCTATAAATTTCCAGGACAGGTGGCGAGCTTTGCTTAGGAGGGGTTAAAAGGTGACCCTGAGTATCCGAAACGAGGAGCTTGAGACGATCCGGGAATTTCTGATAATCAGCCGGCTGAGGTAAGCCTTTTTGCTTACATTTGAGTTATCAGACTTCCTTGATCGGTAAGGCATTTTCGGGACAAAGGGTACCCATCTTACTCCCCTTAATCGAACTGTATTGATCGGTGGTTATATGTTATGTTGTCACTGTCTACTGTCCATCAGAGTGTTATAGATAAGAAAGAGAAGAATAGTGCTGCTCACAGGTATATGTAGTACATCTGCTAGATAAAGTAGTTTAGAGGCAAGAGGGTATAGGCACACGTAGAGAAGACTGGCCAGTCATTATGGGCATTAAATTAAGTAAGAGAATGAAGGGTAAGAGACCCTCAAAAATGCCCAGCGCAAGAGGAGCGCTATATATGAACCGAAGGTGCGGTTCCGCCTATACTGAGCCCCTAGATTAATGGTTAAAGTGGACATGGATCCACAATGGGTAACTGGGTTACCACCGAAGTCCACAGGGACTAAGAATCATGCAGAGTACACAGCTAGAGAAACAGCTATCTATGTGAGCAGGATGGATCAAGGGTGACAATTAACACTAGACAGAAAGGGACATTTTCATGTTAAGTTGTGGGATTAATTTGGGAGTAGGCACTACAACTAGTAAAGTCAAGAAATAGAGACATGAGAGTTAAAACAGAATATTTTATATGTTGTCAGAGAGGGAAGATGGGATGAGCACTATGGCTGCCCGTCTGATCATAGAAGGTACAGTATGTGAAGTATGGTATTACAATACATTGGATGCAAAGGATATCAGAACAAAATAAGGAAAGCAGAAATTTAGCAAGGAAGTATTTAAAAGAGTTAAAAGAAAGTGAGAGAATGATATGCATGTGTTGTGTACAAATGGGAAAAATGTAAGCGATTTTAGAGAGATATTTGTGTATGTGTGTGAATGCTGGAACCTTTAGTTCTATCGCTTGTGTGTGTCATGTACGCAAATGTGACCCCCTTCTTTGTGCTCTCCTGAAAGAATGTAGCTGGGATGAGAGGTCGGTGATAAGCTGGAAGGACACCATGCCAATTTCATTTTTTTAGACAAAACATTTATAACTGTGCCGGGTTAATGAATCTAATGATAAACAATGTGATCACAATTATTTTTGAATCTGTTTTCCAAACATGGTAAAATGAAGGTTACATTTAACCGTGTATTACACAAATTGAATATCCTTTGATAGTGGAAACAGTGCATTTAATAGGGAATTAAGTAAAATTATGTAATATGTCCCCCTTTAAGGAACGTTATCTGTGGATATATATATTAGGGTGTGATATTGAAATTATCATTTGAGTATTAATTTCTAATATGAGTTTAACAATTTTATTAATAATATAGATATATTGGTTTAGACAACCTTTGATTGGAAATGAAATCCAGGTTAATGGGGAATTTATAAAAATGGGATTAGTTTAGTTTAAGATAACAATTTTGTAATTTTACATTTATTGAGTGGAAAGAAAAAAAGATTAAGATGAGGTTGTTAATTGGAATGCAGCTGCCATAATGTTTAACAAAGCCAAGATGGATGGGATACATAAGAAGTTTTTCTACAAAAAAATAAATCTTAAAGTCTGATAATAAATTGATGTGCGGCCCATGATGTGAGAGTAATAATAAATAAAATTTAAATATGACAGACCCATCACATCAAGTCCACACACCCTGTTAGGATAGATCCCACCTGCAGCCAGTTGTTTTATAGTTTTTGATGTGGCTGAGCGCTTTGTTTGTTTTTATTTATTTTTATTTTTAAATCCAAAGCAGAATGTGTGGATTGTGAAATGATGTGCCCGTTTTCCTTGTAAGTGCCGTGGGTATAAGCAGAAGAATATTTTGGATTTATGGACATCTCTCCATGACCGCAGGGTATTGTTATCATTTATTATAATATTGCCAGGAAAAAGTTGTCTTTTTGAAACATGAAACTGGAGTTCTTACACAAACAGCGTGATAGAAAACAAGCCATTGTAATATAGTTATGCAAGCTGGACCCGGTAATGAAGGGTTCACCCCGATATATCAGAGCTGTACCTTTATGCAAAGGTGCTATTAGACAAAGTTAGACATTATTTTGGTCAAATATTTAATTTTTAATGGTCCGACATTTTACGCAGCAAATATACAGCTAACTAAATGTTTGTCTAATGAAAGGTTTAAAATAGGAGTTTGTTTTGTTTGTTTATGTACAAATCTAACAATGAGAAATGTGTACATTTTAATCCAGCCACCTTATTGCCCCTATTGGAGGAGGCTGTAGAAGGGGGAGACCACATGTGTTAAATTGATGACGTAGGAATCAGCTGCTGTGAGCCCAGTGCAGGACACACTCCCTGAAGACCCAGATATTTAATATTTTGTAGAGTTATTCCCATTTTTATACTGAGTATGCAGTTTATCACCCAGAAGGATACTCTGTATTTAGAGTCATTGGATCCTTTTTCCCCAGCTCAAGAAGCAGAGCTCCATGTTTTAGCAAAGCCTGTGAGCTAAAAAAAGAGTGTATATTTATATAGATAGTAGAGAATAGAGAGCTTTTGGTTCCATTTGAAGGGCCAGAAGTTTGTTTTTACTTAGGCAGGTAAACCAATCAAGCATGCTAAGTTAATTTGATCGGCTGTTTTCAGCCTTCCAGGTTCTTGCTGAGGTAGCCATACTAACATTAAAACTCACACATGGAAGCAGACCGACTAAGGATGCTGCATTTACAGCCCCCGGACACTTGCTGGGTCTGTGCAACTCACAGATTCCACCCTAGTTCTGGCCCAGTATAGCTGGGATTAATAATTCAACTTTAAGGACCCCAGAACGAGAAGAACAAGTGGTCCACAGTGGGCAACTTCTTATGAAACAGGACAATGGAAAAGGTGATCATTTATGTCTGCCAGTCACTTTTTTCCCTCCAGCTTGACACATGGACCGTGTCATCAGTCATAAGCAGTTATGGCTGCCTTAGTAAATGAGCGTGGGATAGAGCCAGGGTTCACCACAGTTGTTTTTATAACATACCACTTCTTGTTTTACCTGTTACCAAAGGTGTTACCAAAAGCTGAACATCCCTTCCAGAGATTACAAAAAGATATATCCAGATGCCCAAGTCAGGAACTTATGAGTATGCATTTTGTCTGTATGGACATGTTTTTTGGATGTCCAGTGGCCATTGCTACTGCAAAGGCCACAGTAAAAAGTGTTATCAGAAGTAGTTTGTAAGTACAGAGAGTAACGGAGGAAATCATTTTTATAGGAGAGTCCTTACTAGAAGTTTTGCGGTTTTATTTTTACACTCCCTACTGTCTACAATGTAGCGGACAAAGTAGAGTAAGAAACTTTTGCCTGAGTGTTTTCTTATAATTTATCAGGCCCCTAAGGGGATGATGGACTCTCCCTATGGGATTAGGTTGGGGAGTGTGTTATTCACTTGCTTATATTTTGTCTCAGCAGCTGAAGTCCTCCATTCGGATCTCACAGAGAATGTTGCTGATCTTTTAAGGTTTTTGACAAACTCATTTATGTGTTTTCTCCCCAATTCCAGATCCTAAAAGTTTGGAAGGATCTAAAACTAAAGCCAGGTGACTTGTGGATTGTTAAGAGACATTTATATATAAGGAAATGTTTGGAGACTCAATACAGCATCTATTTCATGTACAGTTTTGCAAAACTTGAAGGAAAAGTCACCTGGATCCACACCAGACACTGCAAAAATGACTAAATTAAAGAAATCTTTGTGTTTGATTTGTTTCCCTCTTGCAATCACAGTCTAGGGTACTTTATTGATTCAATTACGTTAATTGTAAGGGATATATATTTGAAAAGTAGTTTAGCCATGTTGAAGTCATATTTGTCTTTTGTACCTCTTCCATTTTATGTAGAATTGTCTGTGTTTACATATGCTGATAAGTCAGCATACCAACAATTAAGCTAGAAGGCCATTCTGACCACAGGAGTGTACAGCCAGTACTCATGTCTGTAAATATGTCTCATTAATCATTTGTTTTTCACAATGAAAAGTCATTTTGTAATGAAAAAAGCTGCTCAGCTATTATTTTCTCCACAATGGAGTTTTTGCCTCTTTGGCCAGTGTGGAGGTTCCAGGTTAAAGGTGATAGCAGGTATGGTTAGTGATCAAAATATTGATCAAAAGAGAGGAGATGTAATGGAAATTTGTAAGTTCTGTATATAATTGTATTCTATTTTGTATGTATTGCACACTGCCCTCACTGTGCACACGGCACTAATAATGTTTTTAGTACATGTTTACATTCTTTCGAGTCCTGATTAGAATTAGCCTGCCTATGATACGCCCCTTGTTACCATAAATGTACAATTGTAATATTAATGTGATACCTACGTAATCATGTGTATAAAAACCCTTCAATTGCGTCATATTAAAGCAGAACGGTTATTTGAAAAGATGCTGAGCGTATCTTTTGTGTCTGTTCCCTACTGCAGTAGTTATTAATTTGGAACCACTAATCAATATGGATAGGAGTTGCCTATCTATAAATTTCCAGGACAGCGCAAAGCTGTATTCAGCAATTTCAAAAGTGACCAGCGGAAAGTCGGGACTGATACCATCAGACAGGAAACCAAAGCAGCAGAGGCTTCCTCCCTTTAGACGTAGGAGTTGCCTATCTATAAATTTCCAAAAAAAAGGATGAACAAAAATTTTTTTGAAAAAATGCACTATGTGTATTTTGTGATGCTCTCATATATAGACCCTTTGGGGGTTGGTCATTAAGGGGAACGGCAATCCCTTTGGGGTCTATGTGAGATTTTAAGAAATTTGGTGTTTTTGTGTGTTTTTGTGTTTTTTTTTTTTTTGTGTTATTATATGGATTTATTTAAATGTGCACACCAGAAAAATAAGAATGAAAATAGATATCTTCCTTTCACAGAGAACCTTTAAAAAAAATATAATAGACGCAATGCTAATATTGAAATGGATAATAGACAGGATTTTTTTCCATTCTTATTTTTTATCATTTTTATTTGGTTATCAAAGGCATAACATTTGCAGATACATGTACGGACACAGCCGCTTTAGTAAACATACATATAAAGAAATGTATCTGTATAAAAAGGGTTATATATGACAATATTTTTCATAGCATGACATTAAACCACTCATCACTTAACTTGTTCAGTTTATGTTTTTTAGCTTCCAGTAATGTTAGGTGTAGCTTATCTTTGGATTGGTGTCGCTCATTAACTGCTAAGTCTCTATTCCTTCTATTCTTTTCAGAGATTCTGGGTTTTATATGATAAGGGGGCTCTATGACAATCTACCTAATTAATGATGATTGTTGCAAGTAAAGTGCTCTAGTGCCTAATTATCAGACCATACTAGTTCAACAATTGTTAGCATAATATTGTGCATAAACATAAATACATATAATATATGCATATAAATAATCTCAAAGAAAGTCCATATGATTGGAAAAAAGTTGCGCTGAAGTGAATAGATTTATCCACTTGGAGATAAAAAACACAGATGCGTCACCCGGCGGGTAATGGTAGGTAGACTACTCACCAACTCACCATGACCCCTTTAATGAAAAAGACAGGTCAGGTGAAGCATTGGCAGATTAAGGAACTGCCACCTTTGATGGGAAATTTCTGCTTAGATGTGCCAGGAATGTTTATTCAGTCCAAAATGGCTCAGAGAAAATATAAAGAGAGCGGGACCATGGCGTAAAAAAGTTTTATTAAAAATTACATAAAAAAACAAAAACAGCCAAATGGCCTCTTACTTTAAAAAGTGGCTTCACTCTGCTCGGCTGTATGAGACAGCCGAGACAGATCAGAGCCGCTGATAGAAGGGGATCGTTGCGGCAAACACCCCCTCCCCTCACCCAATCTGCCGATGCCTATCACCGCGCTGCTACCGCGCTACTTTAATCCGCGATGTCTCCGCTTCAATCGCGGAGGGGGGGCGCCGGCCTGACACCCCCCAGTGTGTGGCACCCAGTGCGGCCCGCCCCCCACTTAGTACGCCACTGGTGCCCACGAACCAGAAAGTTGCCTTTTTAAACTACACAACAATAAAGAAAAGCACATGGAGCAGCACGAACGTAAGAAGAAGAATAGGAACACACAACAAAATAATTACTTTTTTGCAGCACTCTCTTGATTCTTCTGTACTGATCCTGCTCCCTCAATTTGAGGTCTGACCATGGAGGTTGATCCTTGGATCGCTGTACCCCAAAATTCTTCAGCAGACTTTTCACAAGTTTAGGCATGATCTTGGCTTTTCTCACATTTGGGTTTGGGTACCGTCCATGCTTCCCGTCATAGTCGGACCTCTTGAAGATGTCCACCGTCTCTACCATCTCTATAAAGGCCATATTTGTGGCCTTAAATATCCTCTGGGATTGGGACGTTTGTGGCTTTGGGCTTTTGTCGTTGCTGCTGCTGCTGTCTGCATGCACTTGTTGTCTCTCCGCCATGTGCTCTCCCACTGCGCCGACAAACAAGGGGCGGGGAATATGCTAGAAAGAAGGTCAGGGGTGGGCGGAGTTTCACGCATGCATAGTGTATATAAAGCGTAACACGCATGTGTCATACTACAATCTGTGAATGGAGGAAGGAGTAGCGGAAGCACCGATCATTCTAAGGAAGGTACAATTTTAACTTGGTGCATCAGTGGCCTATATACTATACATAACAAGCATTGAAACTCCTGTGTGCATCAGGGTAGCAACAAAACACACAAAAAAAAGAACAAAAAATAATAAAGGTTGAGTACTTGTCTGTCATGAAGATTGGTTACGGAAGCTATTTTATTTGTCTCGGCGTGCCCTGCGTGGTAGGGGAGCTACCTGTGTGCATCAGGGTAGCAACAAAACACACAAAAAAAAGAACAAAAAATAATAAAGGTTGAGTACTTGTCTGTCATGAAGATTGGTTACGGAAGCTATTTTATTTGTCTCGGCGTGCCCTGCGTGGTAGGGGAGCTTTCGTAGGGCTGAAATATTGGTGATGAGCCATCGGTGTAGGGCTGGGTCTCGCGTCAGACGGTGAGCAATGTCTCCGGTAGCTCACATCTTGCGCTTCCATTGGTTCTTCTCTATCTGGAGAGTGCCGCAATCGAGGGGTCTGGAAGTCAGCGTACCAATTCGGGACCTTGACTCTCGCTATGTCGAGCATTGCGCAGAAGGCATCTAGTTCCTCTAGAACTCTCAGTAGAGCTGCGCGACCCTGGTGGGTAGCAGAGAGCCTGAATAGAAACTTCCATCGGCAGTGGATTCCTCTGGTTCTCAGGATGTCCAGGAGAGGTCGGAGATCATTACGGTGCTTCAGGGTGATCGCTGAGAGATCTTGAAAGATGTGGATGTCATGCCCCTCATGTGATAGTTGTATCCTGTTGTGGGCCTTGGAGGGCCTAGGAGGTGATTGAACAGGCCAGCTACACTAGGGAGAATTTGCTCAGGTTCAACTGTTTTGGGTAGGCCTCTTACCCTCAAGTTAAGGCGTCTCCCTCCATTGTCCAAGTCCTCCAGGTGTCTTTGGAGGTCTCTTAATTGCAGGGTGTGTGTGTTCACGCCATGTTGGATTTTCCACATCTTATGTTGGTGAGCCGCCGTTCGCTCCACTTCATGCACCCTACCCGCCAGCATCTGGATATCGTGGCGGAGGTCAGTGAGGTCCAGTGATGTCCGCCGCTATGGTGCGGAGGTTGCTCAGACTCGACTGCTGTAGCGAGGGCATGTTTGTGTCTTCAGTGAGGGAGGGAGGCAGAGTCAGGTTGGTAAGGGAGCGGCTTGGCGCGGATGTAGGTGCCGGTAAAGACGCTGCCATGTTGCTCGCCTGTGTCCGGAAAATCTCTGGGATATTCTGGCTTATATGTCCGCTGGTGTCTCAAGGCGAGTGGGATCTAGTGGCTGAGTTCCCACAGGATGAAGTGCCCATTCTATAAGCCTGGATCGCTGCTTGGATCCTCTGTTGTAGCTTAGATGTGGCTGATGTCTGACGGAGCTCGAGGTCTAGGCAGCCATCTTCCTCAAAGGCAAACCACTCCCCCATCTTTTTCCATTCTATATCCTTTATATAGCGATATGTCAACTTTAATGCAGGTTCTTGTATCTTGGAATAATAGGGGGCTTAGCGACCCAGTAAAAAGACAAGCAGTGTTCACTACATTAAAACAGTTTTCTTTGTCTATTATCTGTCTGCAGGAAACTCATTTAAATACATACAAATTAAACTATTTGAAACATACACATATAGTAGACAATATCATTCTATTTATACTACATATTCTAGAGGTGTATCTATATTGATAGCACTGATATATTGGTATATTGATGATGTAGATTTCCTCTGCGGGCAGGTACAAACAGATATTAAAGGTCACTATATATTTTTGTATTGTACATTGTTTAGAGCAGGGGTGCCCAACCTTTTGAGGAGCGAGGGCCACTTTAGCGACTTGGTAACCGGTCGCGGGCCACAATGAGCGTAGCGGGCGGATGGCAGGTCTGTGTCCATTCTGCATATGTAGAGCAGACACAGATGCAGCCCGCTCTACCCTAAGGGCCCTCCTATCTGCCCAGACAGAAGGGGACAGATCCCCTTCTGTTTTTTAAGCAGATCGGATTGCAGATAGGCGTCTGTTTACATCTGCCGCTCTATAGAGGTGAATGGAGGGTCTGATCGGTTCTGCCTTTCGGTTTTTCAGGCGGACCCAATCGGACCGATCATGTGAAAGGGGACTAGGCTGCTTTCACACTGATGCACAGCGGTTTACCTGCTCCTCAACTGACCTCAATCTTCACTTCTTCCTCAGGATTCCTGCAGCTGGTTGCTGCTGTTCCCCAGGTGGTTATAACTGGTGGCTGCTGCTGGCTGTCCTTCAGGGCTGGTACTGCTGGCTGGTACTGCTGTTGGGTACTGCTGGCTGGTACTGCTGTTGGGTACTGCCTGCTGGTACTGCTGACTGGTACTGCTGGCGGGTACTGGTACTGCTGGCGGGTACTGGTACTGCTGGCTGAAACTGCTTGCAGCTACTGGTACTGCTGGCGGGTGCTGATGGGTACTGGTGCTGCTGGTGGGTACTGGTGCTGCTGGTGGGTACTGGTACTGCTGGCTGGTACTGCTGACTGGTACTGGTACTGCTGACTGGTACTGGTGACTGGAACTGGTGGTTGGTACTGCTCGTGGGTACTGGTACTGCTGGCTGGTACTGGTACTGCTGGATGAAACTGCTTTCTGCTACTTGTACTGCTGGTGGGTACTGGTACTGCTGGTGGGTACTGGTACTGCTGGTGGGTACTGGTGCTGCTGGTGGGTACTGCTGGTGGTTACTGGTGACTGGAACTGGTGGTTGGTGCTGCTGGTGGGTACTGGTACTGCTGGCTGGTACTGGTACTGCTGGTGGGTACTGGTGACTGGTACTGCTGGCTGGTACTGATACTGCTGGCTGGTACTGATACTGCTGGCGGGTACTGGTACTGCTGGCGGGTACTGGTGGCTAGTACTGGTGGTGGGCACTGGTACCGGTACTGCTGGCTGGTACTGATACTGCTGGCGGGTACTGGTACTGCTGGCGGGTACTGGTGGTGGGCACTGGTACTGCTGGCTGGTACTGGTGGTGGGTACTGGTACTGCTGGCAGGTACTTCTGGCTGGTACTGCTGGTGGGTACTGGTACTTCTGGCTGGTACTGCTGGTGGGTACTGGTACTTCTGGCTGGTACTGCTGGTGGGTACTGGTGACTGGTACTGCTGGTGGGTACTGGTACTGCTGGCTGGTACTGGTAGTGGGTACTGGTACTGGCACTGCTGGCTCTGGCACTGCTGGCTGCTGTGAGATCTCAGGAACCATGCAGCTGCAGTACACATTCCTGTCACAGGCGGAGTGCATTTGATATCACTCCGCCTGTGAAGGAGCCGGCGCTATACAGGAAGCATCGGCTCTGCTTCCTTTAGCGGCGGCTCCGTTCTAGCTGATGCTCGGAGATGGCGGGTCGGGAGCCCGCGATCAGGGCTTCCCGACCCGCCATCTCAGGGCAAGACGTGGCGGGCCACCTCGAATGGCGCCGCGGGCCACATGTGGCCCGCGGGCCACGGGTTGGGCACCCCTGGTTTAGAGGATCACACGTGTTAGCTTATATATATATATATATATATATATATATATATATATACACCACCCCCATATTCCTCAGAGGTACTTAAAGCGGACCTCCACCCTAAAGTGGAAGTTCCACTCATCGGAACCCTCCCCCCCTCCGGTGCCACAATTGGCGCCTTTCAGGGGGGAGGGGGGTGCAAATACCTGTATAATCCATGTATATGCACCCACTTCCGGGAATAGCTAGTCACAGCTAGGCGCAGATGCCCCCCGCGCCGTTGTGTTCTGGGAAACACACAGTTCCCAGGACACAACGGGGACCAGTGAAGACGCACAGCACGACTCACGAATGCGCAGTAGGGAACTGGGCAGCAAAGCTGCAACGCTTCACTTCCTGATTCCCTGACAGAGGATGGCGGTGGGGGCAGCCGAGAGATGAGCGATTGCTCGTCATCTGCTGCCGACATCAATGGACCCTGGAACAGGTAAGTGTCCATTTATTAAAAGTCAGCAGCTGCAGTATTTGTAGCTGCTGACTTTTAATATTTTTAGGTGCCACTCCTCTTTAAAGAACTACTGAGGTTCGCTTCTGATAAAATTGATGTTCCTTGGTTAATAGTAGGAGATTTTAATAACTATCTAGATCCCTCTTTAGATGAATTTAGTTTGAATGCAGTCTCGACGATCACAATATCTACCTCCTTTGCTGGCTTTATTGGGGAGATTGGTCTTATGGATGTCTGGAGAATGTTACACCCTAATAATAGAGCTTATTCTTGCTCCTCTAGCACCCATGGGACCTTGTCAAGAATAGCCTTAGCACTAGTTACCCCTGTGATGCTACCGGTGATATCTGAAGCAACCTCTGCTGCTAAAGGATTATCTGATCATTTCCCATTGATACTTAAGTTGGCTTTAAATTTAACGCAGAATTGTACTTTATGGAAAATCAACCCTTATTGGTTTGATCTTTGTCCTCCAAAACAGAAAGTAATGCTTGACATCTTGGCCTATAGAGATATAAACAAACCCTCTGTATCTTCTCAGATACAGTATATTGGGACTCTTTAAAAGCCTATATGAAGGATTTGTTTATCTCTCAAACTCTAAGAATAAAAAAAAGATCTAGAGCCTGGGAACATTTAGTGACCAAAGATGTTTTAAAGACACAACTTTATAAAACGAATCCTATTATAGAAACACAACAGAAGTAGATAGAAAAACAACAGATATAGTCTGATATTTCTCAAAAAAAAGCAGAGCAGAAATATTTTTTTCTTCAACAATCTTATTTTGAGGAAGGAGAATGAAGATGAACTGCAACTCTTTCTAAAATCTATTAAATTAACAGAATTATCAGTAGAGGAATGGGAGATGTTGGATCAACCTTTGACATTAGCGGAACTTCAAACTGCTTCAATTAACTTGATTAATAATAAAGCCCCAGGGGCAGATGGGTTACAGGGGGAAGTCTACAAAGTTTATGGAACTGATTTATTGCCAGAATTATTTGAGGTATTTAATATAGCATTCAAAAGTGGTCACCTTCCACCTTCTACGAATGAAGCAATTATCATAGTTTGGTTAAAACCTGATAAAAATCCAAGCAATCCTGAATCATATCACCCAATATTATTACTTACATCGGATGTGAAGCTATTGGCAAAAGCGTTAGCCATCAGATTGACTAAAGTAGTGCATATAGATCAATCTGGTTTTATCCCAAATCGATCTACTGCAGTGAATATAAGACGCTTATTCCTTAATATGCAGGTCCTCTAGGAAATTTCTGGGTAATAGACTTATATAGTCGCAAAAGCTTTTGGCAGTATAGAATGGATTTTTTTTATGGCATCGCTTAGAATAATTTGGTATTGGTCCATACTTCATATGGTAGATACAACTCCTTTATGCTGCCCCCGTTACTTTAGTCCTTGAACCTTTGGCTGCTTCTGTCCGTCAATCATCAAATATTATTGGATTTTGCAGATCGTTGGGAGAAGATAAGATTCAATACACTTTTTTATTTTTGGGAAACACTTTGTCATCTTTAAAAGCAGTAAGGTCTTTAACCGCTTGCCGACCAGCCGCCGTCATTTTACTGCGGCAGGTGGGCACGATACCACAAACCGTCATAGCTATATGTCGGCTTGCGGGATCGGGATAGCAAGCACTTGCGTGCCACACAGCAGGGGTGCCGATATTCGTGGCTGACGGTCGCGATGATCATGAGCAGGAGACACAGAACAGGGACGAATGTGTGTAAACAGTGTCCCTGTTCTGAGAGGAGTGACAGATCGTGTGTGCCTATTAGCTAGGAATTATGATCCGTCACTTCCTCTAGTCAGTCCCCCTTCTGTTAAAATCAGCTCCAAGGGAACACAGTTAACCCCATGATCGCCCCTTGTGTTAAGCCCTTCACTGGCAGTGACATTTTTACAGTAATCAATGCATTTTTATAGCACTGATCGCTGTATAAATGCCAATGGTCCCAAAAATGTGTCAAAATTGTCCGATGTGTCCGCCATAATGTCACAGTCACAATAAAAATCGCACATCGCCGCCATTACTAGTAAAACAAATTATAATAATAAAAAAATGCTATAAATCTATTCCCTATTTTGTAGACACTATAACTTTTGTGCAAAACCAATCAATATACGCTTATTGCGATTTTCTTTTTACCAAAAATATTTAGAATACATATTGGCCTAAACTGAGATAAAATTTGCTTTTTTTTTTTTTAAAAAAAAGGGGGGGGGATATTTATTATAGCAAAAAGTACAAAATATTGATTTTTTTTCAAAATTGTCGCTCTTTTTTTGTTTTTAGCGCAAAAAATAAAAAACACAGAGGTGATCAAATACCACCAAAAGAAAGCTCTATTTGTGGGGAAAAAAAGGACGTCAATTTTGTTTGGGTGCAGCGGTGCACGACCGCTCAATTTCAGTTAGGCCACTTTCACACTGAAGCGCTTCTAAACTGCCAGTAAAAACACTGAGCGCTTTTGAAAAGTTTTTCAGGCGCTTTTGAAGAGCTTTCCATTCATTTCAATGGGGAGGGGGGTTTTTCA
>CM053029.1:193796320-194138371 GCA_028564925.1 Lithobates sylvaticus | reverse complement strand
AGACTGATTCATTTTTATGAAGGTCAGTCGATCAACCGAGTCGGTGGACAGGCGCACCCTGTGATCAGTGACAAATCCTCCAGCAGCACTGAATGTGCGTTCGGAAAGAACGCTGGATGCAGGACAGGCCAGTAGCTCAATTGCATACTGTGCAAGCTCTGGCCAGTGATCCATCCTCAAGACCCAGTAAGCCAGAGGATTTTCGGTGGGAAAGGTGTCGAAGTTTGAACTTGCCCCTAGGTATTCCTGCACCATGTATATCAGACGCTGGCGATGGTTGCTGGAACCGATCATACCTTGGGGCTGCGGACTAAGAAATTGTCTGAACGCATCGGTCAGACGTCCATCTTCCCCACGGCTCCTTCTGCTACTGACCGAAGCCTCACAAACTCCTGGTCCTGGATGACGAGTTGCTAACCTCCCAGTTTCTGGGAACGCGTTGCACAGACCTTTTTGCAAGGCCTCCCTGAGATGTCTCATCCTCTGCTCCCTCTGCAACGGCAAGATAAGGTCCGCAACCTTACCCTTGTACCGTGGATCAAGGAGAGTGGCCAGCCAGTAATGGTCCCCCTCCTTTTGCAGCTCAGCCAGCCGAGCACTGGCATTATACGCTCGGCGGAAATGCACACAGACTTTTCCTGGCCTGCCTCAGGACATCCTGTAAGCCTGGTTACCTGCCCAAGAACCGCTGCACCACCAGGTTGAGGACGTGAGCCATACAGGGCACATGGGTCAGCTGCCCCTGTCGCAGGGCGGAGAGGAGGTTGGTGCCATTGTCAGAAACCACCATTCCTGGCTTAAGCTGGCGTGGCGTCAACCACCTCTCGGCCTGCCCCTGCAGAGCTGCCAGAACCTCTGCCCCAGTGTGGCTCCTGTCCCCCAAACAGACCAGCGCAAGCACGGCATGGAATCTTTTTGCCTGCGTACTCGCGTAGCCCCTTGTACGCCTACAGAGCACCGCTGGTTCCGAGGACAGAGCACTCGAAGAGGCCATGGAGGAAGAAGAAGAGGAGGGGGTGGAGGAGAGAGGTGTGTCACAACCAGTAGTAGCATTTTGGAGGCGTGGTGGTGGAACAACCTCCAACACTACTGCACCTTGTCTTGCATCCCTCCCAGCTGCCAATAGAGTGACCCCAATGGGCCGTGAAAGACAGATAACGTCCCTGTCCATGCCTGCTGGACCATGAGTCAGCGGTAATATGCACCTTACCGCTGACCGCCCTGTCCAGCGAGGCATGGACATTGCCTTCCACATGCCGGTAGAGAGACGGAATCGCCTTCCGTGAGAAAAAGTGGCGTTTGGGAACCTGCCACTGAGGAACCGCACATTGAACAAACTCACGGAAGGGGGCCGAGTCTACCAACTGAAAAGGCAGCAGTTGAAGTGCTAGCAATTTAGCCAAGCTAGCATTCAACCGCTGGGCATGTGGATGGCTGGGAGTATACTTCTTTCGATGGTCCAGCAGCTGGGGCAGGGAAATTTGCCTGCTACAATCAGACGTCGGTGTACTGCAAGTACTTGGTTGTGACACACCTAATTCTACACCTTCAGTCCTCTCAGAGCAGCTTTCAGAGAGGACTGAAGATATAGTGGGGATGGAGATCCCAGCTGATGAGGAGCAAGGAGAGGTCCGCTTTGTTCTTTGGTGTGGGTCTTTAATGTGCGCTTGCCAACGAGCTGCATGGCAGGTCGACATATGTCTGGTCATGCTTGTGGTGCCCAAGCGGCTGATGTTTTGGCCATGCGAGATACGCTTTAGACAAATGTTGCAAATAGCAGTGGTGCGATCTGATGCACTCGTCTCAAAAAAGGCCCACACCAAAGAACTTTTGTGATAACGTGCAGAGGCAGCGCACTGCACAGGCAGAGCTCTGCGGTGTGATTCAGTTGGTGTGCTGGCCTCTAGCTGGCCTCCAGGGGGCATCCTGCCTCGTTGGACATGTCCTGCCGCATCCTCCTCCTCCTCCTCCTCTCTTCCTTCAGGCACCCACGTGGAGTCAGTGACCTCATCATCCCCTCCCTCTTCACCACTAGAGCAAACCTGGCAGTAAGCTGCAGCTGGTGGAACATTACTGCCAGATTGCTGTCCTTCAGCATCCCCTCTCTCTGCGCGCACACTACTGCCTTCCTCAAGCTGGGTATCATCATCCGAGCCTTCAAATTGTTGGGCATCCTCCTGTAGCATGTACCCAACACTGTGCTCAAACAGTTCGGGGGACTCCTCAGGAGGACATGGTGGGTCTAGGGAAGGGGTGCCTGATGATGCCATTGAGTACGCGTTGGCAGCTGCTCTGCCAGTACCCCGAGCCTGGGTGAGAGAGGATGAGGAGGATGAGGAGGGCTTGGTCGTCCATTCTACCAAGCTTTCGGCATGATGCGGCTCAACATGTCCAGCTGCCGAAAACAAAGACAAGCGTGTCCCATGGCCACGTGCTGATGACGATGCAGAAACAGAGCCTGCTTGCCCTGTGTTCTTGCCTCAGGACTGTCTGCCTCTCCTTGGCGGTCTTCCAGCCATTGTAGTGGGTAGTGTATATTGTGCTGGAGTCACACAGCACACACACTAACTCCTGCAGATGTATGCCTTAGATGACAGCAACAGGGCCCTATGGCAGATAGAGGCTGCCTTAGATGACAAGAACTGGGCTGACACACACACACTAGCTCCTATGTGTGCTGACACACACACACTAGCTCCTATGTGTGCTGACACACACACACACTAGCTCCTATGTGTGCTGACACAAACACACACTAGCTCCTATGTGTGCTGACACAAACACACTATAGCTCCTATGTGTGCTGACAACACACTATAGCTCCTATGTGTGCTGACAACACACTATAGCTCCTATGTGTGCTGACAACACACTATAGCTCCTATGTGTGCTGACAAAAAAATATAGCTCCTATGTGTGCTTACACAAACACACTATAGCTCCTTTGTGTGCTGACAACACACTATAGCTCCTATGTGTGCTGACAACAAAATAGAGCTCCTATGTGTGCTCACAACACACTATAGGTCCTATGGGTGCTGACACAAACACACTATAGGTCCTATGTGTGCTGACCAAAAAATAGAGCTCCTATGTGTGCTCACAACACACTATAGGTCCTATGGGTGCTGACACAAACACACTATAGGTCCTATGTGTGCTGACACAAAAAAATAGAGCTCCTATGTGTGCTCACAACACACTATAGGTCCTATGGGTGCTGACACAAACACACTATAGGCCCTTTGTGTGCTGACACAAAAAATAGAGCTCCTATGTGTGCTCACAACACACTATAGGTCACATGGGTGCTGACACAAACACACTATAGGCCCTTTGTGTGCTGACAAAAAAAATAGAGCTCCTATGTGTGCTCACTACACACTATAGGTCCTATGGGTGCTGACACACACTATAGGCCCTTTGTGTGCTGACACAAAAAATAGAGCTCCTATGTGTGCTCACAACACACTATAGGTCCTATGGGTGCTGACACAAACACACTATAGGTCCTATGTGTGCTGACCAAAAAATAGAGCTCCTATGTGTGCTCACAACACACTATAGGTCCTATGGGTGCTGACACAAACACACTATGGGTCCTATGTGTGCTGACACAAAAAAATAGAGCTCCTATGTGTGCTCACAACACACTATAGGTCCTATGGGTGCTGACACAAACACACTATAGGCCCTTTGTGTGCTGACACAAAAAATAGAGCTCCTATGTGTGCTCACAACACACTATAGGTCCCATGGGTGCTGACACAAACACACTATAGGCCCTTTGTGTGCTGACAAAAAAAATAGAGCTCCTATGTGTGCTCACTACACACTATAGGTCCTATGGGTGCTGACACACACTATAGGCCCTTTGTGTGCTGACACAAAAAATAGAGCTCCTATGTGTGCTCACAACACACTATAGCTCCTTTGTGTGCTGACAACACACTATAGCTCCTATGTGTGCTGAAAAATAAATAGAGCTCCTATGTGTGCTCACAACACACTATAGGTCCTATGGGTGCTGACACAAACACACTATAGGTCCAATGTGTGCTGACAAAAAAATAGAGCTCCTATGTGTGCTCACAACACACTATAGGTCCTATGGGTGCTGACACAAACACACTATAGGCCCTTTGTGTGCTGACACAAAAAATAGAGCTCCTATGTGTGCTCACAACACACTATAGGTCCTATGGGTGCTGTCAGGCAGATGATATTGGCACTGCATTTTTTTCAGGCATGTCATGGCCATGCATGACCATCCAATGTGGCCCCAAACCCATCTCACCTGATTGAAGGACCTTCCTGAATCATGAATACCTTACAATAAATCTCTGCACCATGGTGGACATTTGCCAGAGATGGGTGTATGAGTACATGTAATAAAAATATATATGTGTTATTTTTTTCCCAGGTAAAGGTGTAGTGGGCAGCAGGTTAGTGCCATTTTTCCACACATTACTTTGCCTGTCTGAAGATGGTGTGGACTCAGCTACCTCTTGGCCTGGGCCTGGACCTCTTGCCTAGTGGGGCTCTTGTCCCCCAGGCATAAAAACTGCAACACAGTATAGCAGTGTTTAGCTTGAAATATCGTTATTATATGATGCTTACCTCCCATAAACCAGGCTAAAAGTGATCGTTCAGACAAACACCTGGACAGCTAAAGCTCAGTCTGAGCTTTGGCTGTCCGAAGCTCAGTCTGAGCTTGTGTTTGGAATTTACCTTGATCTCCTCCCTATTAAGAACAAAACTGAAGGGGTTATCCTTGTGCACTCCCAATATGTAATCGATTTTTGGCAAAACTGTTCAAAGCATTAAAACATAGATTGTCTCAGAGTGCTGAGGCTGAATGCTAAGGGCATTAACAGTGATGAGTTGTCCGTTTCCCCGTAATTAGGGGTGAGACCACTTGGAAAGCAGGCACAATCTAGAAAGAACCACCCAGAAAGTGGATGTGATCTGGGTGGAACTACACAGAAGTAGAGCATGATATGTGAGGACCACTGTGGGGGTGACAGTGTCCTGGGCACTCAAATAAATATGTTGGCAACTACTCTCTCATGGCATGACTTTTAGCATGATCTGCTATTTCAGTATCTAAAAAAACGATTTCATGCATTTGCAATCAGGATCAGTACAATTGTTGCAATGCACACAGGTGGCCTAGAAGGCATTTTATTTCTCATAAAAAAACAGAGTTTCACCTTAGGCAATGTTGTCTCCATCTAAAAGGCACAGTCAAGCCGTTCGCTCTTTCTGCTGCACGGAAGGGGTTACCAATGCAGCTGTCAGACCAAATCATGAGCTAAGTGAAGCTTTTGTGCATGGGGGTGGATGCTTCATCTTGTTGCTAGGCAATGCTTTACAAAGGCAGCCAAAGAGGGCCGTGCAGGTGAGCGGAACTGCGTGATATGTGCAAATATTGGCTGATTTGGGTTTGTTGTAGCAATCAAAGATTCTATGAAGCGTGGAAGTAGAGATATCCAGTCATGTCTGCTGAGAGAGGCCTTTCAGTTTGTAAACTGATGCATATGTAACATCAGGGGTAACAAATAGCAGAGCCCATGGGTCTGTTATTTAGGCTAAGCGCTAGGCAAATGTTATTTTCAAACATTATGTGCAATCATTTATTGTTTTTGGACAATAGAAGTCTATAGATACAATTGTAGAAATAACTTTTTTTATTGTATGTGTTGACCTGTTTTGCTGCAGAATTTTATGATGTTAAAATCTGACATGGATGTGGATAATTTCAATGGGGCAAATTTATCCAGGTCTGCAATTTCTTTTTCAACGTGGATTTTCAATTCTTGGCAATCAGCACTTACCCATTAAAGATAAAGCCCAGGCAGATATAAAAGACAAAAATGAATACAGCTCTATTAGTTAAATGCAACTAGTGTAAGTGCCTGTTTTCTTTTTTTTTTTGTTTCACAATTAAAGTTTATATAAAGCTTTCAAATACAGGAATTTGACAAATTACATTGCTCATAAAAAAGGAATAGGATGTGATAGATCAGCTTACATCTTGAAAATCAAATTATATAATAATGAGTAGAAATATGTCATAAAAGAACAGGAAATATATCTATAAGTAAAAAGGATTAGGGGGAAAATAAATAATAAAAATTCAGCCTTTTGCAGGCTCCATACAGTACGAGGGAGAGGCAGCACTGGGAGCCAATCAGGTGTGCTGCATACAAATATGCTAACAAGTAGGGATGAACCGAACACCCCCGGGTTCGGTTCGCACCAGAACCTTCGAACGGACCGAAAGTTCGTGCGAATTTTCGAACCCTATTCGTTACAATGGACGCGAACGTTCGAAATCAAAATTGCTAATTACAACAGCCAATATGCATGTTAATGTCATAAAACAGGTTTGGGGACCCGGGTCCTGCCCCAGGGGACATATATCAATGCAAAAAGAACTTTTAAAAACTAACGTTTTTTCGGGAGCAGTCATTTTAATGATGCATAAAGTGAAAAAAAAAAAAAGTGAAATTTTCCTTTAAATATGGTACCTGGGGGGTGTCTAAAGTATGCCTGTGAAGTGGCATGTGTTTCCCGTGTTTAGAACTGTCCCTGCACAAAATGACATTTGTAAAGGAAAAAAAGAAGCCATTTAAAACCACTTGCGGCTTTAATGTCATGTCTTGTCCTGGCCATATGGCTAAAAATCCTTGCGAAAAATGGCATGGCTACCCCATCACCCCCCCCCCCCCCCCCCCCCCCCCCCCCCCTTTGTGACAAAAAGCGACATCTGCAAAATACTCACAATACCTCTCAGCAAATAGCTTGGGGTGTCTACTTTCCAAAATGGGGTCATTTTGGGGGGATATTAAGGGGGACCCCATTAGATTCACGGAGGACTACTGCTAAAATTACTGCCCTCGATCTGACCTTCGCGGTGATACCTCACATGCATGCTGCTATTGTGTATACCTACAACCCTATATACATTGAACAGCAGTATATAGGCGGTGCAAACAAGAGAGGGACTGTAGGTTTGTTCTTAAGTAGAATCTGAACAGGTACATTATGAAGTGTAGCTCCATCCCCAAAAAAATCTATTTTTAAGCTTTTTGGAGAACATAGGGAGGGGTTATCACCCCTGTAACATTTGCTGTCTTTGCACATCTGTTCAGAACATTTCACCTCACTTTCCGTCCCAATGACAAATGTTTTTGGAAAAGTGGGGTTTTAATTGAAACAAGGATTAGCGATAAAGCAACAGTAGAGAGGAGATACCTTTTTCCCAAATCAAATCTAACAGGATCGAATTTCCCTTCCTAGGGGTAGATTTCCTCTCACTTCCTGTTTTCTCTTTCCGTTTGCAAGTAGGAGTCGTTTGTAAGTTGGATGTTTGAAAGTAGGGGCCTGCCGTATATACTCTGCAGAAATTTGCCCCATTAGATGTTGGTGTAGCCACAAGACTGTAAGCCCTCACAGTTACTCTTGGTGGGCACAGGAATGGGCCCTGCTGTGAGTTATTAGATCAAGATTTGTAATTGCATGCACCTGTTGAACAGGGCAGAAAAATTGGGCCTTTGGTGGTGGTGGTGGACGGTGTTGCCACAAGACTGTAAGCCCTCACAGTTACTCTTGGTGGGCACAGGAATGGGCCCTGCTGTGAGTTATTAGATCAAGATTTGTAATTGCATGCACCTGTTGAACAGGGCAGAAAAATTGGGCCTTTGGTGGTGGACGGTGTTGCCACAAGACTGTAAGCCCTCACAGTTACTCTTGGTGGGCGCAGAAATGGGCCCTGCTGTGAGTTATTAGATCAAGATTTGTAATTGCATGCACCTGTTGAACAGGGCAGAAAAATTGGGCCTTTGGTGGTGGTGGTGGACGGTGTTGCCACAAGACTGTAAGCCCTCACAGTTACTCTTGGTGGGCACAGGAATGGGCCCTGCTGTGAGTTATTAGATCAAGATGTGTAATTGCATGCACCTGTTGAACAGGGCAGAAAAATTGGGCATTTGGTGGTGGTGGTGGACGGTATTGCCACAAGACTGTAAGCCCTCACAGTTACTCTTGGTGGGCGCAGGAATGGGCCCTGCTGTGAGTTATTAGATCAAGATTTGTAATTGCATGCACCTGTTAAACAGGGCAGAAAAATTGGGCCTTAGGCACTGGTGCTAGTGCCACAACACTGCAACCCCTCACAGATACTGTACTTGGAGCACAGCAGTCAGACGTGTTGCGAAGCATTTCTTAAAAAATTTTAATTACACGCCCCTGTTAAACAGGGGCTGAAAAATTGGGCCTTAGGCATTGGTGCTGGTGCCACAACACTGCAACCCCTCACAGATACTGTACTCTGAGCACAGCAATGAGACCTGTTGCAAAGCATTGCCTAAAAATTGTAATTACACGCCCCAACAGGGGCTGAAAAATTGTGCCTTAGGCACTGGTGCTGGTGCCACAACACTGCAACCCCTCACAGATACTGTACTTGGAGCACAGAAGTCACACCTGTTGCGAAGCATTTTTTAAAAAAATTGTAATTACACGCCCCTGTTATACAGGGGCTGAAAAATGGTGCCTTAGGCACTGGTGTGGTGGCACCCAGAAACAAAAATGTTCTTCCAAGCTATCAAGGAATGGATCATTGAGGAGGAGGAAGAGGATAGTCAGTGAACATAACAGGACAGTCACTCAGCATCAGCATAGGCAGTCTTGAAGGGATGTGACATAAATTATTCAGTTATATCCACTTCAGGTGCCTGGTAGCTGGTGGTGATCCAAGACTGATTGATTTTTATGAAGGTCAGTCGATCAACCGAGTCGGTGGACAGGCGCACCCTGTGATCGGTGACAAATCCTCCAGCAGCACTGAATGTGCGTTCGGAAAGAACGCTGGATGCAGGACAGGCAAGTAGCTCAATTGCATACTGTGCAAGCTCTGGCCAGTGATCCATCCTTAAGACCCAGTAAGCCAGAGGATTTTCGGTGGGAAAGGTGTCCAAGTCTGACCTTGCCCCTAGGTATTCCTGCACCATGTATATCAGACGCTGGCGATGGTTGCTGGAACCGATCATACCTTGGGGCTGCGGACTAAAAAATTGTCTGAACGCATCGGTCAGACGTCCACCTTCCCCACCGCTCCTTCTGCTACTGACCGAAGCCTCACAAACTCCTGGTCCTGGACGACGAGTTGCTAACCTCCCAGTTTCTGGGAACGCGTTGCACAGACCTTTCTGCAAGGCCTCCCTGAGATGTCTCATCCTCTGCTCCCTCTGCGACGGCAAGATAAGGTCCGCAACCTTACCCTTGTACCGTGGATCAAGGAGAGTGGCCAGCCAGTAATGGTCCCCCTCCTTTTGCAGCTCAGCCAGCCGAGCACTGGCATTATACGCTCGGCGGAAATGCACACAGACTTTCCTGGCCTGCCTCAGGACATCCTGTAAGCCTGGTTACCTGCCCAAGAACCGCTGCACCACCAGGTTGAGGACGTGAGCCATACAGGGCACATGGGTCAGCTGCCCCTGTCGCAGGGCGGAGAGGAGGTTGGTGCCATTGTCAGAAACCACCATTCCTGGCTTAAGCTGGCGTGGCGTCAACCACCTCTCGGCCTGCCCCTGCAGAGCTGCCAGAACCTCTGCCCCAGTGTGGCTCCTGTCCCCCAAACAGACCAGCGCAAGCACGGCATGGAATCTTTTTGCCTGCGTACTCGCGTAGCCCCTTGTACGCCTACAGAGCACCGCTGGTTCCGAGGACAGAGCACTCGAAGAGGCCATGGAGGAAGAAGAAGAGGAGGGGGTGGAGGAGAGAGGTGTGTCACAACCAGTAGTAGCATTTTGGAGGCGTGGTGGTGGAACAACCTCCAACACTACTGCACCTTGTCTTGCATCCCTCCCAGCTGCCAATAGAGTGACCCAATGGGCCGTGAAAGACAGATAACGTCCCTGTCCATGCCTGCTGGACCATGAGTCAGCGGTAATATGCACCTTACCGCTGACCGCCCTGTCCAGCGAGGCATGGACATTGCCTTCCACATGCCGGTAGAGAGACGGAATCGCCTTCCGTGAGAAAAAGTGGCGTTTGGGAACCTGCCACTGAGGAACCGCACATTGAACAAACTCACGGAAGGGGGCCGAGTCTACCAACTGAAAAGGCAGCAGTTGAAGTGCTAGCAATTTAGCCAAGCTAGCATTCAACCGCTGGGCGTGTGGATGGCTGGGAGTATACTTATTTCGACGGTCCAGCAGCTGGGGCAGGGAAATTTGCCTGCTACAATCGGACGTCGGTGTACTGCAAGTACTTGGTTGTGACACACCTAATTCTACACCTTCAGTCCTCTCAGAGCAGCTTTCAGAGAGGACTGAAGATATAGTGGGGATGGAGATCCCAGCTGATGAGGAGCAAGGAGAGGTCCGCTTTGTTCTTTGGTGTGGGTCTTTAATGTGCGCTTGCCAACGAGCTGCATGGCAGGTCGACATATGTCTGGTCATGCTTGTGGTGCCCAAGCGGCTGATGTTTTGGCCACGCGAGATACGCTTTAGACAAATGTTGCAAATAGCAGTGGTGCGATCTGATGCACTCGTCTCAAAAAAGGCCCACACCAAAGAACTTTTGTGATAACGTGCAGAGGCAGCGCACTGCACAGGCGGAGCTCTGCGGTGTGATTCAGTTGGTGTGCTGGCCTCTAGCTGGCCTCCAGGGGGCATCCTGCCTCGTTGGACATGTCCTGCCGCATCCTCCTCCTCCTCCTCCTCCTCTCTCCCTTCAGGCACCCACGTGGAGTCAGTGACCTCATCATCCCCTCCCTCTTCACCACTAGAGCAAACCTGGCAGTAAGCTGCAGCTGGTGGAACATTACTGCCAGATTGCTGTCCTTCAGCATCCCCTCTCTCTGCGCGCACACTACTGCCTTCCTCAAGCTGGGTATCATCATCCGAGCCTTCAAATCGTTGGGCATCCTCCTGGAGCATGTACCCAACACTGTGCTCAAACAGTTCGGGGGACTCCTCAGGAGGACATGGTGGGTCTAGGGAAGGGGTGGCTGATGATGCCATTGAGTACGCGTTGGCAGCTGCTCTTCCAGTACCCTAAGCCTGGGTGAGAGGAGATGAGGAGGATGAGGAGGGCTTGTTCATCCATTCTACCAAGCCTTCGGCATGATGCGGCTCAACATTTCCAGCTGCCGAAAACAAAGACAAGCGTGTCCCATGGCCACGTGCTGATGACGATGAACGACCACGTCCACGACCAGCACTGTTGTCTCTAGAAACAGAGCCTGCTTGCCCTGTGTTCTTGCCTCGGGACGGTCTGCCTCTCCTTGGCGGTCTTCCAGCCATTATAGTGGGTAGTGTATATTTTTTTTTAAATAGAGCTCCTATGTGTGCTCACAACACACTGTAGGTCCTATGGGTGCTGACACAAACACACTAGAGGTACTATGTGTGCTGATGAAGAAATAGAGCTCCTATGTGTGCTCACAACACACTACAGGTCCTATGGGTGCTGACACAAACACACTATAGGTACTATGTGTGCTGACAAAAAAATATAGGTCCTATGTGTGCTCACAACACACTATAGGTCATATGGGTGCTGACACAAACACACTATAGGTACTATGTGTGCTGACAAAAAAATATAGGTCCTATGTGTGCTCACAACACACTATAGGTCCTATGGGTGCTGACACAAACACACTATAGGTACTATGTGTGCTGACGAAAAAATATAGGTCCTATGTGTGCTCACAACACACTATAGGTCCTGTGGGTGCTGACACAAACACACTATAGGTACTATGTGTGCTGACGAAGAAATAGAGCTCCTATGTGTGCTCACAACACACTATAGGTCCTATGGGTGCTGACACAAACACACTAGAGGTACTATGTGTGCTGACGAAGAAATAGAGCTCCTATGTGTGCTCACAACAAACTATAGGTCCTATGGGTGCTGACACAAACACACTATAGGTACTATGTGTGCTGACAAAAAAATAGAGGTCCTATGTGTGCTCACAACACACTATAGGTCCTATGGGTGCTGACACAAACACACTATAGGTACTATGTGTGCTGTCAAAAAAATATAGGTCCTATGTGTGCTCACAACACACTATAGGTCATATGGGTGCTGACACAAACACACTATAGGTACTATGTGTGCTGACAAAAAAATATAGGTCCTATGTGTGCTCACAACACACTATAGGTCCTATGGGTGCTGACACAAACACACTATAGGTACTATGTGTGCTGACGAAAAAATATAGGTCCTATGTGTGCTCACAACACACTATAGGTCCTGTGGGTGCTGACACAAACACACTATAGGTACTATGTGTGCTGACGAAGAAATAGAGCTCCTATGTGTGCTCACAACACACTATAGGTCCTATGGGTGCTGACACAAACACACTAGAGGTACTATGTGTGCTGACGAAGAAATAGAGCTCCTATGTGTGCTCACAACACACTATAGGTCCTATGGGTGCTGACACAAACACACTATAGGTACTATGTGTGCTGACAAAAAAATAGAGGTCCTATGTGTGCTCACAACACACTATAGGTCCTATGGGTGCTGACACAAACACACTATAGGTACTATGTGTGCTGACAAAAAAATATAGGTCCTATGTGTGCTCACAACACACTATATGTCCTATGGGTGCTGACACAAACACACTATAGGTACTATGTGTGCTGACAAGAAATAGAGCTCCTATGTGTGCTCACAACACACTATAGGTCCTATGGGTGCTGACACAAACACACTATAGGTCCTATGGGTGCTGACACAAACACACTATATGTACTATGTGTGCTGACACAAAAAAATATAGGTCCTATGTGTGCTCACAACACACTATAGGTCCTATGGGTGCTGACACAAACACACTACAGGTACTATGTGTGCTGACAAAAAATATAGGTCCTATGGGTGCTGACACAAACACACTATAGGTACTATGTGTGCTGACGAAAAAATATAGGTCCTATGTGTGCTCACAACACACTATAGGTCCTGTGGGTGCTGACACAAACACACTATAGGTACTATGTGTGCTGACGAAGAAATAGAGCTCCTATGTGTGCTCACAACACACTATAGGTCCTATGGGTGCTGACACAAACACACTAGAGGTACTATGTGTGCTGACGAAGAAATAGAGCTCCTATGTGTGCTCACAACAAACTATAGGTCCTATGGGTGCTGACACAAACACACTATAGGTACTATGTGTGCTGACAAAAAAATAGAGGTCCTATGTGTGCTCACAACACACTATAGGTCCTATGGGTGCTGACACAAACACACTATAGGTACTATGTGTGCTGACAAAAAAATATAGGTCCTATGTGTGCTCACAACACACTATATGTCCTATGGGTGCTGACACAAACACACTATAGGTACTATGTGTGCTGACGAAGAAATAGAGCTCCTATGTGTGCTCACAACACACTATAGGTCCTATGGGTGCTGACACAAACACACTATAGGTCCTATGGGTGCTGACACAAACACACTATATGTACTATGTGTGCTGACACAAAAAATATAGGTCCTATGTGTGCTCACAACACACTATAGGTCCTATGGGTGCTGACACAAACACACTACAGGTACTATGTGTGCTGACAAAAAATATAGGTCCTATGTGTGCTCACAACACACTATAGGTCCTATGGGTGCTGACACAATCACACTATAGGTACTATGTGTGCTGACAAAAAAAATATAGGTCCTATGTGTGCTCACAACACACTATAGGTCCTATGGGTGCTGACACAAACACACTATAGGAACTATGTGTGCTGACAAGAAAATATAGGTCCTATGTGTGCTCACAACACACTATAGGTCCTATGGGTGCTGACACAAACACACTATAGGTACTATGTGTGCTGACAAAAAATATAGGTCCTATGTGTGCTCACAACACACTATAGGTCCTATGTGTGCTGACACAAACACACTAGAGGTACTATGTGTGCTGATGAAGAAATAGAGCTCCTATGTGTGCTCTCAACACACTATAGGTCCTATGGGTGCTGACACAAACACACTATAGGTACTATGTGTGCTGACAAAAAAATATAGGTCCTATGTGTGCTCACAACACACTATAGGTCCTATGGGTGCTGACACAAACACACTATATGTACTATGTGTGCTGACAAAAAAATATAGGTCCTATGTGTGCTCACAACACACTATAGGTCCTATGGGTGCTGACACAAACACACTATAGGTACTATTGTGCTGACAAGAAAATATAGGTCCTATGTGTGCTCACAACACACTATAGGTCCTATGGGTGCTGACACAAACACACTATAGGTACTATGTGTGCTGACAAAAAAATATAGGTCCTATGTGTGCTCACAACACACTATAGGTCCTATGGGTGCTGACACAAACACACTAGAGGTACTATGTGTGCTGACGAAGAAATAGAGCTACTATGTGTGCTCACAACACACACACTAGCTCCTACAGTGGTGTGAAAAAGTGTTTGCCCCCTTCCTCATTTCCTGTTCCTTTGCATGTTTGTCACACTTAAGTGTTTCGGAACATCAAACCAATTTAAACAATAGTCAAGGACAACACAAGTAAACACAAAATGCAATTTGTAAATGAAGGTGTTTATTATTAAAGGTGAAAAAAAATCCAAACCATCATGGCCCTGTGTGAAAAAGTGATTGCCCCCTAAACCTAATAACTGGTTGGGCCACCCTTAGCAGCAACAACTGCAACCAAGCGTTTGCGATAATGTGCAATGAGGCTTTTACAGCATCCTGGAGGAATGTTGGCCCACTCATCTTTGCAGAATTGTCCTAATTCAGTTACATTAGAGGGTTTTCGAGCTTGAACGGCCTTTTTAAGGTCATACCACAACATCTCAATAGGATTCAGGTCAGGACTTTGGCTAGGCCACTCCAAAGTCTTCATTTTGTTTTTCTTCAGCCATTCGGTGGTGGACTTGCTGGTGTGTTTAGGATCATTGTCCTGCTGCAGAACCCAAGTTCGTTTCAGCTTGAGTACACGAACAGATGGTCGGACATTCTCCTTCAGGATCTCTTGGTAGACAGCAGAATTCATAGTTCCTTTTATCACGGCAAGTCTTCCAGGTCCTGAAGCAGCAAAACAGCCCCAGACCATCACACTACCACCACCATATTTTACTGTTGGTATAATGTTCTTTTTCTGAAATGCAGTGTTCCTTCTACGCCAGATATACTTGGACACACACCTTCCAAAGAGTTCCACTTTTGTCTCATCGGTCCACAGAATGTTGTCCCAAAAGTCTTGGGGATCATCAAGATGTGTTGTGGAGAAATTGAGACGAGCTTTGATGTTCTTTTTGCTCAGCAGTGGTTTTCTCCTTGGAACTCTGCCATGCAGGCCATTTTTGCCCAGTCTTTTCCTGATGGTGGAGGCATGAACACTGACCTTAACTGAGGCAAGTGAGGCCTGCAGTTCCTTGGACGTTGTTGTGGGGTCTTTTGTGACCTCTTGGATGAGTCGTCGCTGCGCTCTTGGGGTAATTTTGGGCGGCCGGCCACTCCTGGGAAGGTTCACCACTGTTCCATGTCTTCGCCATTTGTGGATAATGGCTCGCACTGTGGTTCGCTGGATTCCCAAAGCTTTGGAAATGGCTTTATAACCCTTTCCAGACTGATAGATCTCAATTACTTTCTTTCTCAATTGTTCCTGAATTTCTTTGGGTCTCGGCATGATGTGTAGCTTTTAAGGATCTTCTGGTGGACCTTACTGTGTCAAGCAGCTCCTATTTAAGTGATGCCTTGATTGTGAACAGGTGTGGCAATAATCAGGCCTGGGTGTGGCTAGAGAAATTGAACTCAGGTGTGGACAACCACAGTTATAGTATGTTTTAACAAGGGGGGCAATCACTTTTTCACACAGGGCCATGATGGTTTGGATTTTTTTTCACCTTTAATAATAAACACCTTCATTTACAAATTGCATTTTGTGTTTACTTGTGTTGTCCTTGACTATTGTTTAAATTGGTTTGATGTTCTGAAACACTTAAGTGTGACAAACATGCAAAGGAACAGGAAATGAGGAAGGGGGCAAACACTTTTTCACACCACTGTATGTGTGCTGACACAAGCACAGTATGGCTCTATAAATCCCTGCCTGGGATGGGACAGAAGGTTGGGACAGTAGTTGGGGTGCAATGCTGTTCTAACAGCACTGCGATTGGTGCTACTGCAATGCTGTACTAACAGCACGCACACACCAGACTAATCCCCAGCAGCAGATAATATCACACTCTGTGCAATCAGCAGCAATGATCAGTAATGATTTGAATGACTCAGGTCAGGAGTCAGCAATGGTTTAGCAAAGAAGAAAATCAATCAGCAGACTGCTCTTCTAAAAGCCGGAACACATGTGCCCTGGGCCGACGGCGTGGCAGCCTTTTATAGAGTGGGGCGTGTACTAAAGCCCCTGAGCTTTAATTGGCTACAGGCGTCCTGCCTGTAGCCAATTATTGCTCTCCTAGTTTCCGGCGCTGTGATTGGCCAAGCATGCGGGGTCACAGTGCATGCTTGGCCAATCATCAGCCAGCAATGCACTGCGCCGGCCGCAATGCATTGCGGGCCGCTCGCATCACACGAATGTGATGCGAACAGCCCAAATAGTGGGTTCGAATCGAGCACCGGGCCCATCCCTACTAACAAGGAAGAAGCTGAAAGGAGAAGAGACCAGGGTGAGAAGAGGGATTACCTCATCAATCTCTTGATGTTACTTCATTACCCAGTCAGAAAGCTACGTGTGGGGAGATGAAACAACTGTTTACCTGGCTTCATTCACACAAGCATTTTGGGCCGTATGATTTCACAGGTGTGTGCAATCAGCTGCAGCCAGTAGCCAATACAAATCAATAACAGGCTGATAGGGGACATGGCTCTTTGCATGTAACTGCACATATGAGCTTTTACATGTGATTAGGGACAGATAAGCTATACTGGCTGTAAATGTTCTGCTCTAAAGTGATTGCAAACACATGTAAACATCTGCTGCAGAGAGGTTCATTTTTGGTGGTATATGGCCAAAATTGGCCATGTGAATGAAGGCCTATATTACATTGGTAGTTGAGGATTGTAAAAATAGGTGGTTGACCTGCAGTTTTACTGTTCCCCTGACTGCCCGCATTAAACCAACATGGTGGCTGGAAAAAAGTGGTACATAATCTGTGCTAGCTAAGTAAAACATCAGTTGCTCTTGGCAGGTGAGTGAATGGTATGAATGGGGCTGTGTCTGCCTGCATTGCAATGACGTGATTATGCCTGTACACACGGTCGGATTTTCCGACGTAAAAGGTCCGATTGGATTATATTGTCAGAAATTCTGACGGAAAATAATTGAGAGCAGGATCTAAAATTTTCCGCCAAATAAATCTGATCAGACTTTTCCCAATCGTTTGTAGAGAACAAAATTTCGGACAAAGTGCCACGTGTGCTCAGATCAAATTACGAGACCAAAGCTATTGGCTACTAGCCTGAACGTAGTCCTGTCCTAACGAACGAACGTCACCGCGTTCCGAATGATCGGATTTTCCAACAACTTTGTCCGACCATGTGTATGCAACACCAGTTTCGGACAAAATCCGTCGGAAAAAATCAGACGGATTTTGTGCTCGGAATGTCCGACCATGTGTACAAGGCATTAGACAGTTGCAGTGCGGACAGGGTTTCAATGATTGAAGCAGCCATGTCGCCTCTAAACCATCTCTCAACTTGTAGGCAGGAGCCTAAAGAGTAAAAAAAATAAACTGTGGTGTGCCACCTCCTGTATCTATTTATTTATTATAGGTACTTATATAGCGCCGTCAACTTGTGCATCGCTTTACATTTATATTGTACTTTTACATCAGTCCCTTCCCTCAAGGAGCTTACAGTCTAAAGTCTCTAACTCGCATTCCTACAGGTACATACGCTTACTAGGGCCAATTTAGACTGGAGCCAACCAACCTACCAGCATATCTTTGGAGTGTGGAAGGAAACCAGAGTACCCGAAGGAAACCCACACGGGCAGAGGGAGAACTTGCAAACTCCAGGCAGGTAGTGCTGTGGTTTGAATTCAGACTGACAACCCTAGTGCTGCCAGGTGAAAGTGATAACCATTTAACTACAGGAGAGGAACAGGTCTCAAGGTTTTTTGGAGTTGGGGTTGACAACCATACACTGAGAGATGTGATTGCTGAACTATCATCAGAGCTACCACTTTAGGGACCCTTGCATTAGACTATAGACTTGGACTATACCTTATACCACCTCTTGAGGGCTGTCTTACCAGGGAAGGTACACATGCCACAGCATTTAGTCAGGAAGTGCTAAAAATGTTGTGATGCTGTTATTTCTGAAAATGTTAAATCACTTCATCTGCATATGTGATGAAGAATTGTAATGGAACTGTCACTTGAATCGTCAGTAAAGCATTTAATGGTTAAGTTGCTTCGCATGGCCTGATCTTTTGTAAAAAGTAACATGGGCTCTAGGGAATGGAGAGTGAGTACCTCAGGTTAACACTTTGGAGAATAAATTGAGTGAAGGTATGGAGGGGGAAATAGCCAGCTCGGGAGTGGTGGTGGCTGCAAGTTGGAGGTCCCATAATTGGGGTGGTCCGGTATTTAATAGCATGTGCCCCTCCAAGCAATTCCCTTTATTCTAGGGCCCTGCTGTGCAATGGAACCAGTTCTAGCGACTCGACTTAGAACCATGACGTGTGAAGCTTCACAATGTGTGCAGTGACTTCCCTTCTAGCCTACCTGATGAAAATGGTAAGCATTATGTGTTGCAGGAGCTGGTGGAGCGAGACAGTGCCCTAAGCTACCACTCCCAAAATGTCTCTGTAATCACTTCCAGGACAGGTGTCACTGGCAGGAGAAGTGAAAAAAGATGCTATCTTTCTGTTTGTGGGGACCCAGCACAGTAATATGGCCAGGAATAATAAAGACACGTGACCTGCTATAATACTTTCAGCTGCTGACACACCCATACCATCATAGAAACAAATTACACCATTCCACTATTTTATAGTAATTTTGTTTGAATCATAGTAATATGGCCTCCAGCCATGATGGGGCACTAACCCACATACTAACAAACTGCCCTCTAAAAAACAATCCAGTGCATGTAGACAAGGTCAAAATGTTGTTCTTCTGTCTGGGTAAATCTTGGGGCTGTGTACATCTCAGAATTAAATGGGCAGAAATACAAATCATTTGGCAGGTAATACAGCTCTCATATGTGTATGGAATTTTTTTTTTTGTAAGCTGCCCACCTGGAGATCAGATTTTATGTTTTCTTATGCCATCAAAATTGATTTTCTTCCCTTTGATGATCCTGTTATTTTAAAAGTTTTGCAATGTTTTTGGTTTCATATTTGGCATTTTCTATAAGTCCTCAGCATAAGTACACCTGGTGACCCCTGCCCGTCTCTGACGCCATGGGGAAAGCCATAGGGAAGTCCCCGTCAAATCCCAGTGCGTCAGATGGGGGCGGGGTCACCAGATGACCCCGCCCTCCATTATATAAGACCTGTCAGAAGAAGAGAAGCATCAAACAGCGGGAGCCTCCCATTGCGCAGAGCAGCCCGACAACGAAGAAGAGACGCCGTGGAGGAAGATACCGGACGAGAACACCGGAGCAAGAAGAAGCGGATGGGAGGAAGAAGAAGATGGAGGAAGAAGATGAAGAAACTGAAGGATGAAGAAAGGAAGAAGGAAAGAAGCCTTTAATAAAGGACTTGTCAAAGACCGTCTCCTGTAATTTTTAACACTTTTGTCACTTTTTTTTTGGTGAAATGGTAGGGGTAATTTTGTACCCCCTTATCATTTCACACAGGGGGGACCAGGATCTGGGGGTCCCCTTGTTAAAGGGGTCACACACCCCCAAAGCATCCTCCCAATGTTGAGGGCATGTGGCCTGGTACGGTTCAGGAGGGGGGCGCTCTCTCGCCCCCCCTCTTTTCTTGTGGCCTGCCAGGTTTGCGTGCTCGGATAAAGGGTCTGGCATGGATTTTTGGGGGAACTCCACACCATTTTTTTTTTATTTGGCTTGGAGTTCCCTTTAATATCTATACCAGACCTGAAGGGCCTGGTAATTGAATTTGGGGGAACCCCTATGCTTTTTTTTTTTTTATCAATGACTGTTCTCTGTATTATGGGAGCCGACAATTTATTATAGCCACGAGTGCATTTAAATAATTTTTTTTCCTGCAGAAATGACACATGCAGGGACAGTTCTAAGCACGGGAAACGTGCGCCCCTTTACAGGCATACTATACACACCCCCCAGGTACGAAATTTAAAGCAATATTACACTTTTATTGTTTCACTTTAAGCATTATTAAAATCACTTCTCCCGAAAAAACAGCCGTTTTTTAAATTTTTTTTGCATTTATACATGTCCCCTGGGGCAGGACCCAGGTCCCCAAACACTTTTTATGACAATAACTTTTTAAAAATCAATGACTTTCAATGACTGTTCTCTGTATTACAGGGAGCCGACAATTCATTATAGCCGCGAGTGCTTTTAAAATACTTTTTTTCCTGCAGAAATTACACTTTGTGACAAACTGACAATAACTTTTTAAAAAGCACCATTACATTGCCGAACACCGAACTCTAACCCGAACATACAGTAAATTGTTTGGGTTTCGGGTCCGGGACCCAAAAATCCAAAACTTCGGGTTCGCTCAACCCTAGTAATTAGTCTTACATTTTGACTTTCTGCTTTTGTTTTTGGTTTATGTATTAAAAAAAAATCCTATTTTGACTATTGGCCCCTGATACGCTTTTTTTAAATTATGTTTTACTATATCCCCTAATTAGCAGATGTTTTTGTAATGCTTTTGCCTCAACTTCAAAATCCTCCTGTTTGGAGCAGTTATGTTTCAGATGCAAATATTGACTATAGGGTATGCTCGACACCAAAGGTGCTGGATGTGAGCTCCTGGCATTAAGGATGGTATTACCCGATTATGGTTTTCTGTAGAGGGTGGAACCTAGGCTCCCATCCTCATTTGAATAGACCTGAATATCTAGAAAATCTATAGTTCACTGATGATATCTCATTGTGAACTTTAAATTATAATTATTGCTTTTTAAGGCCTCAAGAAAACTCATCAATTCATCCAGGGAGCCCATCCAAATCAGAACAAAATATCATCAATGAATCTTTACCATATTAATATTTTACTCAAAAATTGCTGTAGGTCCTCTCTTAAAAAAGGTCACCTTTCCACCCCCCCAGGTACTGGTTCATAAACGATGGGGCACAATGTGTCCCCATCGCAACCCCCTGCAACTGGAGGTAGTGGGAGCATTTGAACAAAAAATCATTATTCATCAGAATAAATCACAAAAGAGTAACATGCATGACCACAATATTTCCACATTTGTCAGATGGTTTTAGCCAGTTTCTAAGCAGGACTAAGGTTAGATTTTGTTAGATCCTTCCATCTCATTAACTACTTGTTGTGTAAAGGGCTATATATTTGGATTGGCCTGGAGATCACCCTACACAGTGCCCGCCGGACACAGCAGATACGGCCCCACTCTCCAATATTGTGGAGACGCCGGCCATGGAGGTGAATGCAGCCTTGGCCCATCCTCCTCTGCAACATGAGGACACTCACACTGAGCACATAGCTCAGACAGTAGCTGCTCTCCTGACCCTGACCATTGCTGCCACAGTAGAAAAAGCAGTACAGACAGGCATGTCACAGATCAAAAAGGAGCTGGAAGAGCATAATGTTAGACTTAATGACACAGAGCACAGAATTTCTAACATTGAGGATGAGCTCTATAAGGCTCAAGCCACAGAAGAATCTCAGGACAAAACTAACCAATTTATCATTCAGAAGCTGGTAAATTTTGAAAAACGGTCACGGCGTAACAATCTGCGCTTGATAGGATTTACTGAATCCCTACAAGCATCTGCCATTTCAAATTTCTGCGCATCATGCATCCCAGAAGCCTGAGGCTTCTCTGCCCCCTGCATAGTAGAATGAGCACGTTGTCTGGGGGCCCCTACCACTGACTGCACATCTCCTCGCCCAATCATTGCCAAATATCTTAATTATGTGGACAAGGCTACCATTCTACAAAAATTCAGAAAGTCCAATCCACTCGCAAATCAACAGGGTAAAAATCCCAATTTTTGCTGACTAATTCGCAGACGTCTCTAAAAAATGAAAAGCCATCCAGCACACATGCTCTGAGCTCCTCAAACGCCAAATCAAATTCACTCTAGCATTCACTGCCGTACTTCAGCTTAGTTCTCCTTCCACGACCCATGCTGAAAACTTTCTGTGCTCTCTAAACCCGGAGGTGCATATGAACCTTCCTACTAACACCGAACCCAACTCGCACCCCCTGGACCAATGGAGCTCAAGGAAGGACCCTCAAAATGTCTCAAATCCTCTGGCTTCGGCAATCCCTCCGGACATCGCTGACACTACCCTCACCATAGCCTCCACCTCTTATAAGATGTTAGGGTAAATGTATTCTTACTAGGTATCTCATCTGTTGTTGTTATGCTATGGATATAGTATATTGTTGTTACCGATTAAAATCAATTACCCCTATGGACACTGCTTTTCCATGCTTTCTCATGGACTTCATCTGATCCTCGGGTGAGCTCTTGAGAGCTGGCTCATGCAGTGATCCCATGCGGAAAAAAGTGAAGTCCTGCATATATTTGTATGTTTGGATTACTTTCTCTTTGACCCTTTTATGTTTCTACACAATGTAGAAACATAATGTTCCTGTTCCCACCTTTCATTCTAGCACATTTTCCTGGTACACAGACTGCACCCATACCCTCCACGGCACTCACTCGACATCTATCTTGCTTTTTCACTGATTCTGTCTTGGTGACCCCTTCCACTTGCATACCCATTGCTCAGATTCACCTCTCTAGAGCACCTTCATGAAAATAACCTCATGGAATGTGAAAGGCCTTAGGTCACCCATCAAAAGACTCAAGATCCTCCGCCACCTCAAAAGACAAAAGACCGACATTGCCCTACTGCAGGAGACACATCTCACATCTCCCGACTTCTACCGTATAAAAAAGTTTTGGGTAGGCACTGTCTTGGGATCTGATGCAGTTGGCCATAAGGCTGGAGTACTTATTCTGATCCACAAAAATCTCCCCTGCGAGGTTATAGCAACAGATTCTGACTGTCAGGGAAGACTCATTACGGCTCACCTACGATTAGGGAATAGAGACCTCCAAATTACAAGTACTTATGCACCCAACAACTCTGGGAAACCCTTCTATGGGGAACTGTCACTAGACTTTTGAGATTCCCCCAGAAGTCACTCCGGGTATCATGGCAGCGACGGAGGACATGGACGAGGGTTGCTTCAGGGGCTTCCATCTCACGTAAGTTATTCATAATGAGCTAGTATGCTATGCATACTAGCTCATACTAGCTCATTATGACTTTGCCTTGCAGGGTGTATTTTTTTTTTTCAGGCTTTACTTTTCTGGAAAGAAATTTGAGAGCCCTAAAAGTTGCCACATGGGGTTATATCATCAATTTGATGCTACCAAGATGACATTTTTCCCCTTGGAGAATATTCCTACAAATGAAAGGGGAGGCGATGTTGACAAACTGCTCCTACAACAAGAGACCAAATGGATATTCAACTTATCTGCTACCAAATATCCAGGGTTGAATGATGCTTTTAGTTTTAAGCCATTTCTTTGAGTTTTTCTGTATCCTATAGTGCTCAATCTGGTTAGCCAATTACTCTGTTTGGTGACTTTCTACCCTAATGAGGGTTGTTCTCTGTAGATAATACCTGAGTTCCAAAAATGTACATAAAATATTGTGAAGGTCTTCTGATGATTCGTACCATACTTTCATGACATCATGTGGGCTGGTATGGCCATGCAGGTAGTTATTAGTGGAGTGGGTGGTCATACGGACACTCAGGGCGTCATTCTAGGTATGCAGTTTGAGTAACCAATTGGGGATCACTGCATGTTAGGTGGCACCAAATTGTTACCATTTCTTTACCTCCCTATTTGAATATGCTTTTTAGAAAAATTGGGTTATGGATGATTAATCAACAGTGCTGTACTGCAGATATTGAATACGCTTGATGTTAGAGCAGCATCTATGGAAATTGGTTTTGTTCTTTGTTGGGAACCCCCTCTTATATGGATATTTCTCTCTCTCTCTCTCTCTCAACCTGCCGGCGTTGATGGAGTAAGAGTGTAATGGTGGTTCATCAACTTGGTAATTAGGGATGGGCGAACGGTTCGGCCCGAGCATAAGTTCGGACCAAACTTTCACTGTGGGTCGTTTGACTGTTTGTTCGCCCCCCCGAACCGACCACAATGCATTGCAGCGCTGAACAGTGCATTGCAAGCCCTGATTGGCTGAAGCAGTAAAATCTTCAGCCAATCAGGGCCCAGAGCACTGTCAGAGTCATGATTGGACACTGTCATCATGATTTTATTCAATCAAGGCTCATTCCCGCTCTACAGTATAAAAGCATTCTTTCAATGGCAGCCATTTTTCAGTGTGATTTGGGCATGGAGAGAGATAGAACAGGGCTCTTAGTTATTTAGTGTGTTATACTGTGCTATTTTGCTTCAATTGTCAGTGTAGAATATTAGTTTAGTGTCAGTGTGTGTGTAGTGAGGAGGACCATCATTCAGCTTTGCATAGTGTGCAGATAGAGTAGGGACAGCTCAGATTGTTTCACTGTAGTGTAGTAAGACCCTGTCATTCATACGAGGAGTTTCCAAGATGGCTGCAGTGGTTTCACGCACGTGCGGAACGCTGCTTGGCATTAGGTGGGATTGCTTTAATCGCGATAGCTTATCCTCGTTTCAGCTGGAAATGTATGGGGATGAGAGGAGACAACTAATGGGCGTCAGCATCCCTGAGAGAATTGACACCAGCACCGGGATAGAGAGAACTGACACCAGCACTGACACCAGCACTGACACCAGCAACTCGCTGCGGGACCCAAAAATATGACACCACTCAACCTCTTCAAACAGTAGGGTACGGGCATATAGTACGGTGTGCTTTTTTTCTACAAGTGAGCCAAAGGTAGAAAAAAGGTCTGTGTGCTAGATTATATAATAAAAGTTATGCATATACATGGCCTACTGGTCACATGTGTTGAATTCCTCCGAGATCCATGCCTCATTCATTTTTATAAATGTGAGGTGGTCAACACTGTCGTGAGCTAGGCGAGTGCGCTTATTGGTCACGATCCCCCCTGCTGCACTGAATGTCCTTTCGGACAAGACATTAGACGAGGGGCAAGCCAACAGTTCTATTGCAAATTGTGCAAGCTCTGGCCAGAGGTCAAGCCTGCCCACCCAGTAGTCGAGGGGTTCATCACTTCTCAGAGCGTCCACATCGGCCGTTAACCCGATGTAGTCAGACACCTGTCGGTCTAGGCGTTCCCTGATGCTGGATCCGGATGACACCTGTCGATGGGTCGGCTGAAAGAATGATCTCATATCAGAAGTGACCAACACATCTTCACACTGCCCTCTTCTTGCAGGCACTGTTGGATTGGTACCCGCAACTCTTTCTCTGGGAGTGGGAATTCCTCTGCCAGCGCACGCAAAAGCAGAATGCAGCATTTCTCTAAGCAAGGCCTGTAAGTGCTCCATTCTGACAGCCCTCTGTGATGGTGGTAACATTTCCGCCATTTTGTGTTTGTACCGGGGGTCTAAGTACGTTGCCACCCAGTACTGGTCCTTGACCTTTATGCTTTTTATACGGGGGTCCCTCTTAAAACACTGGAGCATGAAGGCCCCCATTTGCATTAAACTGGAAGTAGTGTGGTGGCCTTGCTCCTGCTCATCATCCAGGATAATGTCGTCCTCCTCGTTCTCCTCCCCCCATCCACGGACAACAACAGGGATCCCAGAAAGGTTTAAAGCATGCTCTTCTTGCTCCTCCTCATCTGCCCTGGCACCATCCTCCTCTGACTCCTCTTCAGACTCCTGTTGTTGACTTGTCTCAGATAGAGTAGCCCCCCCTGGGAATTCATTCAGCATTGCGACTTCCTCATCTTCCTGCTCCTGCTCCTCCACGGCTTTATCAATGACACAACGCAATGCATGCTCCATAAAGAAGGCATAAAGTATGATGTCACTGATGGCGCCATGGCTGCGACTGACCAGTTTGGTGATCTCATCAAATGGCAGCAGAAGTCTGCATGTGTCGCGCATGAGCAGTCACTGGCGCGGTGTTCGTACAGGTAGTCGTTAACTGCACGTTTCTGCTGGAGCAGCCAGCCTATCAAGCATATAGAAGATTGAGTTCCATCGCATGGGGCAATCACATAAGACGTCTGGCCGGCAGATTGTGTCACCGCTGAATGTCAGCAAGGCGAGCCATGGCCATGTAAGATCTTCTGAAATGGGCTGAGATTTTCCTTGCCTGCCGCAAGATGTCCTGGACCCCAGGGTATTTGACAACGAATCGCTGCATGACCAAGTTTAAGACGTGTGCCATGCATGGCACGTGTAATTTTGGCCTGTTTCAATCCGCTAAGCAGATTGGCACCGTTGTCGCACACCACTTTGTGACTGTCAAATTGAGCAGTGTTAGCCACTGATCTACCTGTGAATGCAAAGCTGAAAGGAATGTAGGGCCAATGTGGCTCTTGGCTTTCAGGAACAACAGACGCAGCACAGCATGGCAACGTCTCACCTGGCATGTCGAATAGGTTCTGGGGATCTTGGGTGGCGCAGCGGAAGAGACGCTAGCAGCGGAAAAGAAGTCAGCCGAGGAGGAGAGGGAGGATTGAGTAGGAGAAGGAGAAGAAGAGGCCGGCCTGCATGCAATCCGTGGCGGTAAAACCAAATCTACACGGGTGCCACGGGTTACATGCTTGATGGCCTTCAGAGGGTTCACCCAGTGGGCAGTAAAAGTTATATACCTTCCCTGCTCATGTTTGCTAGACCACGTGTCTGTGGTCAGATGTATCTTGGCACTGACACTGTGTGCCAGAGATATATTCACTTGCTGCTGAACATGGCCATATAGCTCTGGGATGCCCTTCTGTGAGAAATACTTCCTTCTTGGGACCTTCCATTGTGGTGTTCCAATGGCCACAAAATTTCGAAAGGCCTCCGAGTCCACCAGTTTATATGGCAGTAGTTGGCAGGCTATCGGTTCTGACAAGGCAGCAGTCAACTGTTGGGCAAAAGGGTTATCCGGCGTCATCATTTTTTTATGCTCGATCATTTGGCCCACGGAAGCCTGCCTTTTTCCAGAAAAACGTGAGGACGGCAGGATGGAAGGTGGAGTGGAGGACAATTCTGAGGAGAGAGGAGAAGTAGAAGAGGCTGGACGGTGAGAGCCTGGAGTGTGGCTTTGTGGGTTCTGACGGCTTTGCTCCCACTGGGCTCGGTTATGGCAGCTCATGTGCCTTCTTAAGCCAGTCGTCCCTAGGTGAGTGTTGGGCTTACCGCGACTTATGCATTGACTGCAAAGGCTGCAGATGGCAACACTATTGTCAGCAGCGGACACGTTAAAAAAAGCCTTTTAAAAAAAGTGTCCTGGGAGCGCCAGATGTGACCGTACATGGTTGATGCCTCGCTCCTGATACATTAGCAGTCTGGTTTGTCCCTCCTGTGCAATGTAAGTTCTGCCTGCTTCTCCTCCCTATCTGCTGGTCCATCTCTCCCTCTGAACTCCCCTCCTCTTCCTCTCTTGTGGGTACCCACGTGACGTCCCTAGACACTTCATCATCGACGTCACCTTCCCCACCGCTATAATTAGAGATCTCGGAGTAGGCAGCAACAGTGGGGACCAACCTCCTTGGGCTGATCTGGGTACTGTCGTCAGACTGCTGAGTGGCGGTTGTTGCTACCTCCTCTTCCTGATCCAATGCCAAGAATGGCTGCGCATCAGAAATGTCTTGTGAGGATGGAATGTAAAATAATTCCTGTGACTCAAGCGGAGGGTATATGGTGGTGGTGGTGTTGGTGGTAGTGTCTTTGGGGGTGCACACAGCAGAGAGTGAAGAGGGTGCAGATCGAGAGGATGAGGAGGGTGCAGAAGATATGGTGGTGGTGTGGTGTTGGTTATTACGCTATGAGGTGCGCCCTGTGCTCTCTTTATATTCTGTGTTTTTTTATGCTATTTTTTAAATAAAACGTTATTACGCTATGAGGTGCGCCTCTCTTTATATTCCCACATATGTTTCCAATCCATTCCATCTGAGCTGGTCTGATAGAGGGAAGAGAGCCCTTGAGTGAGGGTGTGTCACTCAGTGTACAGGCACAATCCTGTGAAAGCGCATTTGATTGCTTCTAAACAAAGTAATCAACTCCATTTGGTAAGAGGCCATTTAATACTGCTGGTTCTCACATTGGGTGGATCGAGAATTTGTCTGGTGATGGTGCACAAGCTATATCTACAGGAGTGATTGTGGCGTTTTGCAGCAAGGACTACTATATGAACTTTGCGTTATATCAATTAACACTGTCTAATTTTATATTAATATTTTTTCACGTTTTTTGGATGCACCCAAGATATTGGGATTTGCCAATTTTGTTGGCTTGCACTTTTTATATACTACATGAACTTTGCGTTTATATCAATTAACACTGTCTAATTTATATTAATATTTTTCACGTTTTTTGGATGTACCCAAGACATTGGGATATTTGCCAAATTTGTTGGTTTGCACTTTTTATGTATTAGATTGGGCATAAGTGCTTGATCATTAACTTTCGTTGTACACATTGTGATACAAGGTACAGGGTCTGTTATATTTATATTATTTAATTTAAATAGAGCTCGGTCAGCTCTATTTTGTGTGTTAATTATCTTTGGGGTAATAATTAATTTATACCTCACTGGGTCACGCTAGGTGTCTGGTGTTATTATTGTTTGTATAAACACACTCTAACCAATTTTTATTATTCACATTATAATGGTTGTAATGTATGAGTAACCAAATGTGGTTCACTATTATCACTTTAAATAGTTATTAATTAGCTTAGTTCATGGTAGATCTATATTGTGTCTGCACACCTTTTTTCAATAAGCTCTTAGTCTCTACTATACAGTTCAGAATATACAATTAATTAACCTATTAATTAATTTAGTATCTCTTGTTGGTACTAGCGCCCCTCATTTAATTAAACTACCAATTAAATCATCTAGATTTCATAGGGAGCAGCTGTACTGGGTTTACATTATTAATATTAGTATAGACCTTTTTGAATTATCCTAAGCGCGGAGCTAGACAAGCCAATGTGAGTGGCCGTCTACAATTCTTCATTCTTTTGGTATTGTACTACATTATTTGTTTGATACAACACTAATAGCTCAAGCAAGCATGGATATATTTAACTTTATGCAAGAAAGGAACATCAACCTAGAGGAAGTGTTCCAACAGGCACCCGCCCCTAACCTTGACCTTGAGAGAGGTTTTAAACAACTCCAAATAGACATGGAGAAACAAATCAGGTTATGGTGGGATGTGGCCTCATTGGAAATGTACATAGGTCACAATTTAACCCCTCGAAGACTGAGGTGGGATATTAACCCCAATGAAGGGCCCGAAGACCTCCAGTCTTTGGATGAATGGTATCAGTTTTTTAACGGCTGTGAACAAAAGCTTATGCAGCTTATGGTAAGGAAACGTAAGGCTAAGGCAGGGATTCTGCAATCCAAAATCGCAGAACTTAAAGAAAAAATGGGGCCTTTTAGCACTTCTAATGACTACACAGAAAAGGCCAAAATATTACAAAATCATCTGGCCAAATATGATGGAGAAAAAAAAAATAAAAAAATTAAAAAATACCAAAGAGACATCAAAGATTTTGAAGAAAATAAGGTTTATAAATGGCAAGAAAATATGCTGGTAGGGTCTGAACCCAATACTCCAGAATCCAATGGGTATCCCCAACCACCCCCATATCCAGTGTCGACATATAACAGATATGGCCCGTTAGATAATAGACCTCCAGAATATAATTATTATGGATATGATCGCAATCAATATCCACAGAGACCTCCCAGGGGAGCATTCAGAGGGAATTTTAGAGGGAGACCGGGCCCCTATCAAAATCAATACCCCAACCAATACCAGGGGGGGAATGGAGGGGATGGAAGGAACATTACCGTATCCCACCCAATTCACCTCGGGGGTTACAAGACCCAAGAGAAAAAGAGGTAAAAGAGGATGAGGGCGAAAGAAAAAGGAAAAGGGACAACTAAATAAGGGACTATTCAATTTAACAGATGAAAAATTTACGGATAATGAGTTAGAGGTACTTAATCAAGGACTCAAATATGCACCAAGTAAAAGTGCTGACAAATTCGAACTGTTTGTTGATGTAGAAAAATATGTGAGAAAATTAAATATCAAAAAACATTTCGCTAATAGAACTGAAAGGGAAGGGGACCCCCAGGCTATACACCCATATAAACATACCAATTTGAAGAATAATTCAACGTTTAATCCACAAAAAGGAAAACACCACCATATAGAAGTATTCAAAAATATGGTACAGAATGACATAAAAAGATGGAAATTAAAAAATATGGAGATACAGTCAAAATATGGGAAGGAATCAAACAAATAGAGGAGAACAAACAAATAGTAATACGAGGTGCAGACAAAGGCGGGGGTTAGTTGTAATGACACGTGAGTACTATTACAATGAAATGAGTAGACAGCTGAGGGATCCAAATACATATTTGAAACTGAGAGGTGACCCTACTTCCAAACTAAAAATGGTTTTAAATAGTTGGGTGACAGAGGGATTACGTAAAAACTTTCTAAATAAAAAAGAGGCTGATTATCTGATCCCTCTAGCCCCCAAAATTCCCGTTCTATATCTGACACCCAAAATACATAAAAATAAAGAACAACCCCCAGGACGTCCAATCATAAGTGGTATAAATTCTCTGTTTTCTCGTATGGGTGAATACCTAGATTGTTTTTTCAAACCACTAGTCCCATGTAGTCCCTCCTATTTGAAGGACAGCCGTGAATTGATAGTCCTTCTTCAAGAATTAAGAGCAACACCTAATACCATTATGATTACTGTAGATATTGAATCACTATATACAAATATTAGACATATGGATGCTGAAGTGGCAATAAAAGCAGCAGCAGAGAGTGAAGAGGGTGCAGATCGAGAGGATGAGGAGGGTGCAGAAGAGTAAGGCTGAGTGAGCCACTCATCCAAGTCTGGTGCGTCCTTTGATGTAATCGAACGCACCTTCTGCAACTTCCCACTTTGGCTCAAGCCTGTTGCTCCTGCTCTACCCCTACCACCCCTGCGGAAGGGCCTGCCTCTTCCTCTGCCTGTCATTTTTTAAATGACCCTGTGACAAAAGTCTCTAGAGAAGTGCAGTATATGTGGAAGAAGGTATATAACACCCCACTTCAATCTGTCGTTTTGGGGGGCCACTGCTGGTCTATCACACCAGTTATAATACTTTTTTCTAATTGTGTTTGTCTCTCTTTGTAGTATCGCTGCAGAACCACTCAGCAGTCACAGTGCTGCACAGTAGAAATGCACTATACTATGCTTTCTATATTTGAAAGTATTTTATTATATAAAGTATATTATCAGTGTGAAAACCTCTATATACTGTACACCTTATGGACTTAATAGTAGCTAGCTTGTGTATTACAGACTATCCCTGCTCCAAACGCCAACCTTTCCCTACACTTAGCTCAGTGTGAAAACCTCTATATACTGTACACCTTAAAAGGACTTTTGTGGACTTAATAGTAGCTAGCTTGTGTATTACAGACTATCCCTGCTCCAAACGCCAACCTTTCCCTACACTGAGAAATGACAGCTGCACAATCGATGAGCACTGCACTATAATATGCTTTCTATGTTTGAAAGAAAGTATATTATCAGTGTATTTCACCTCTATATACTGTGTACACCTATACCAGTTCTTAAAAGGACTTTTGTGGACCTAAGACCGCATACACACGATCAGACTTTCCCGCCTTCATTCAGAACGTAACTCCAGGTAGACGAGACTAGCGAAGAAAGTCAATGCCGCCACGCTAGCCCCGTCACCTGGTATGGATTTAAAGGGGAATCCCTACACCGAAAAAATAGCATGGGGGTCCCCCCAAATCCATCTCAGACCCTTATCCGAGCACGCAGCCCGGCCGGTCAGGAAAGGGGGTGCGGACGAGCGAGCGCACCCCCTCCTGAGCCATACCAGGCCGCGTGATACCGGCCCCCCACCCTATGTGAATTAGTATGGGGTACAATGTACCCCTACCCATTCACCTAAGGAGAAAAGTGTAAATAAAAAAACAACACAATTTTTTAAAAATACTTTAACTGGCAGCACAACATGTCGGAGCCATTAGAAGAGAAGACAGCGCCGAGTCAACATCGGAAGAAGAAGAAGCAGAAGCAGACAGCGACAGCGACGGTAACACAAGCCCGGGCCACCGCTCATAAAAGAGCTGAAAGAAAAAAGCGGAGGCCCGGCAAGAAGAACAGAAGAGACCACCGAAGGCTCCTGAAGTCGGAACAAGACCCCCAGAAGGCGGCGGCGACGAAGAAGAAAGCCGGGCTCCTCCGCTAGTGAAAGAGCTAGTAAAAGAGCAGAAGATAGCGGAGGAGTCCGGCGAGAAGACCCCCGGAGCTGTGCAATAAAGTATTTTAAAAAATTGTGTAGTTTTTTATTTACACTTTTTTCCTTAGGTGAATGGGTAGGGGTACATTGTACCCCATACTCATTCACATAGGGTGGGGGGCCGGTATCTGGGGGCCCCCTTATTAAAGGGGGCTCGCAGATTACGATAAGCCTCCACCCGCAGACCCCGAAAACCAACGGCCAGGGTTGTTGGGAAGAGGCCTTTGTCCTCATCAACAATCCCGCCGGAAAGTCAGAGCGTGTGTACGCCGCATAATAGTAGCTAGCTAGTGTATTACAGACTATCCCTGCTCCAAACGCCAACCTTTCCCTACACTGAGAAATGACCAGCTGCACAATCACTGAGCACTGCACTATAATATGCGTTTTATGTTTGAAAGAAAGTATATTATCAGTGTATTTCACCTCTATATACTGTACACCTATACCAGTCCTTAAAAGGACTTTTGTGGACCTAATAGTAATAGCTAGTGATTACACACTGACTGCCCCTGCTCCGCATAGCGTCCTTTCCCTACACTGACAAAAGACAGAATGTAAAATGGCCGCCAGATCAGGTCTCTTTATAAGGTAGGGGGTATTTCCATGTGCTGAAATGTCTCAATTGGCTGTCCTGTACCCCATGATGGATGTGTCATGGGTCAAAGTTCTTCACAATGTAAATAAATATGGCTGCCGCGAACTGCGCCATAAGTCCGCCGGTTTGGCGAATTGCGAACAAGCAAAGTTCGCCGTGAATCAACCGCCGGGCTAACCGCCATCTATAGTCTTTGGCACATAAGCCTTAAACAGGCTTAGCGATACACTCAGCACATAAGCCTTAAACAGGCTTGGCTAAATTGCAGTGGTCTCCATCTCTGTCTTTTTACCTTGTGTGTTTCCTCTGGCAGTCTTCCTGGGCGTGGCTCAGGCTGCAGTTTTAAAAAGGGATTTCAGTGAATTTGTCTGTGTACTTGTACCCAGACTCTGGATTGCCAGTATTCTGACCTTCCTTACAAAACTTTCATCGATCCTGCTTAGGTGAGTGGATACCTGTTACTATACTAATGTTTGCTGCATGTCTGCTGTGCTCTTTCCTACCTGCGTTCCCTATACCCATTTTTGACACTGTGTATCTGCTTAGGCTTGCCTTATTTCCTTTCCATGGAGACCACTGCCCTAGCAGATCACCGTCAGCACTTTAGGTTAGGGGGGAGGATTTACATTGGTAAGTAGTGAAGATTAAAAAAGAGAGCAATCCTAACGCTGCCTAAATGGTTAGCCCTACCAGGTCCTCAAAATCATCCGAATCAAGGCACAGAGAGACCTCACACAGGAGAAGCCATTTCGGCCACAAGCGGGGCTGCTCAAGTCGCAAGAGAAGTCACTCAGGCCACAGAGGGAGTCACAGGAGAAGTCGCTCCAGATCATATTCTAGACACAGCTGCTCCTACCATAGAAGATCTCCTGTGCATAGACAGCGATCCCCAGTGCGACTGTCAGGAATGGATCCGTCCGCTGGTAAGACCCATCATTTGGCGTGCAGTACTGTGGTCCACCAGCAGGTGTCTCCTGGCAGTTTATAACTGTCAGGAGAGGCCTTCCCTGCTGAGATATCATCTTTGGGCCGCAGTACTGGCGTCCACCAGTGGATGGATCCTGGCATTGTGTAGCAGACAGAAGTGTTCCTGTCTGCTGCCCAGCCCGAAGTGTTCCTGTCTGCTGCCCAGCCCGAAGTGTTCCTGTCTGCTGCCCAGCTTGATGTGCCTGTTCCTGCTGCCCAGCTTGATGTGCCTGTTCCTGCTGCCCAGCTTGATGTGCCTGTTCCTGCTGCCCAGCTTGATGTGCCTGTTCCTGCTGCCCAGCTTGATGTGCCTGTTCCTGCTGCCCAGCTTGATGTGCCTGTTCCTGCTGCCCAGCTTGATGTGCCCGTGCCTACTGCCCAGCTTGAAGTGCCCGCTGCCCACCTCGATGCCATGGACTTGTCCCAGCAGCAGCTAGTTGGAGCGTCCGGAGGCCACTCCTTTGAGGGGGGGTACTGTCAGGAATGGATCCGTCCGCTGGTAAGACCCATCATTTGGCGTGCAGTACTGTGGTCCACCAGCAGGTGTCTCCTGGCAGTTTATAACTGTCAGGAGAGGCCTTCCCTGCTGAGATATCATCTTTGGGCCGCAGTACTGGCGTCCACCAGTGGATGGATCCTGGCATTGTGTAGCAGACAGCTCTTTCTGCGCTCAGCTGTCACATGAGGCCAATCACTGGCAGATTATAAATACCCGGCCAGCCCTCACACACTTGTCTTGGTATCTCTCTTCCATGTGCCCTGAACCTATGACCTGAGACCTGTAACCTGCCCACCCTGATCCTGTGTTCCTGTGTTCCTGTGTTCCTGAGTTCCTGCTCCTTGTCGCCTCTCCCATCCTTAGTTCCCTCTCCCATCCTGCCCTTGTTCATCTGCTGATCTCCCGTGCATGACCCTGGCTTGGCTAATCGTTTGTGATTCTGGACTGCCCTTGTTATCCCTTGATCTTTCCGTGTATGACCCTGGCCTGGCTGACGTGTTGATTTCGGTACTTCCCTGTGCCTGTACATATTTATCTGTTGTCTGTGGGTTTCTGTTTGTGGCTGAGCACTGTTGTATTTTGGGGTGTTTGCTTATTCATATCACTTATCTCAATAAACGTTAATCTTATTTACTTTTACTTGCGTTTTGGGTTTCTCCTTTGCAGTCCACACAATCTGGTCTCACCTGTTCATGACAGTATACCAAGGCCATCTCTGACCAGAAGTGGCTGCACAAGGGAACCATCTCGGTTCTGTTTCCCATTTTTGGAATGGATTCAGATATAATTGCCTATTATGTTCTGCTGGCAACAAAGAGTTCTGACTACCTCTGGCAGACTTTGAAAGGATGGTCCAGTGATCAGCTGCTGGAGATTATCCGTTTAGCTCACACTGTGGTCGATCAGGGCAGTATATTGTTGGAGGATGTTCAGCCTTTGATTAGAATGTGTACAGAGCTGGCTCTGCCCTGTATCCCAAAGGGTCGTGATGACTTTTCTCCCCCCTTCAGCATTAACCAGGTTGCGTCCTTTGTATGGCTATTGGAGGATGACGCTGCATCCTTTGTGGAGCACTATTCAGTTTTTCCCAAACAGTTGTTGGAGGATTGTATAGCTGAAGTGCAGTCCCTGGTCAGACAGAGGGTATGTGAGCTCACTTTTGTGTTGCCTATACTTCAGGCATGGTCAGACCTGTTATGCCCAGCTTCTGTCAGCTCTCCTCAACCCAGACCCATTACTAAACACCTGCCAGCTCAGGCGTCCTTTCTCCCATCACCCCAGGCAACTTCAGCTACCGTCCAATATACCCTGCTCCCCACAAAGTATCAATACCCTGTTTCTACTCCCTGCACCTATCCTGCCTTTAACCCACCTGCCTCTTCTCCTCTACCTGTAACAAGCCCACAAAACCCTCCTCCAGCCATAGTTCCCTGGTCTTCATTTTGCCCAGATACGTTCTTTTCCTACAGCCCTGCACCTACGTACAAAGCTGCAGTGGCTAAACCAATAAAGAAGCGAAAGTTCTTTCCGACCCACACAATCCTGCCAGTAACCCAACCTGCCTCCACACCAACCAACCTGTTACAGTCTGACGCTCCAGTGCCTGCCACCCAGTCTGACGCTCCAGTGCCTGCCACCCAGTCTGACGCTCCAGTGCCTGCCACCCAGTCTGACGCTCCAGTGTCTGCCACCCAGTCTGACGCTCCAGTGTCTGCCACCCAGTCTGACGCTCCAGTGTCTGCCACCCAGTCTGACGCTCCAGTGTCTGCCACCCAGTCTGACGCTCCAGTGTCTGCCACCCAGTCTGGCGCTCCAGTGTCTGCCACCCAGTCTGGCGCTCCAGTGTCTGCCACCCAGTCTGACGCTCCAGTGCCTGCCACCCAGTCTGACGCTCCAGTCTTCCAGCCTGTAGGCCCAGCCTCCCAGCCTGATGTCCCAGTCTTCCAGTCTGATGTCCTGGTGCCAGCCTTCCAGCTTGACGTCCCAGCCTTCCAGTCTGATGTCCCGTTGCCGGCCTTCCAGCCTGATGCCCCAGCCTTCCAGCCGGATGCCCCAGCTTTCCAGCCTGATGTCCTGGTTCCAGCCCCCCAGCTTGATGTTCCAGCCTTCCAGCTTGACGTCCCAGCCTTCCAGTCTGATGTCCCGTTGCCGGCCTTCCAGCCTGACGCCCCAGCCTTCCAGCCTGATGTCCTGGTGCCAGCCCCCCAGCTTGATGTTCCAGCCTTCCAGCTTGATGTCCCAGCCTTCCAGTCTAACCCGCTGCCGGCTTTCCAGCCTGACGTTCCAGCCTTCCACTTTGATGTCCCACTGCCTGCCTTCCAGCCTGATGTCCCGGCCTTCCAGCCTGATGTGCCGGCCTTCCAGCCTGATGTCCCGGTGCCGGCCTTCCAGCCTGATGTCCCGGTGCCGGCCTTCCAGCCTGATGTCCCGCTGCCTGCCTTTTCTTCTGATGTCCCGGCCTTCCAGTCTGATGCCCCGCTGCCTGCCTTCCAGTCTGATGACCCGCTCCCGGCCTTCCAGTTTGATGTCCCGGCCTTCCAGTTTGATGTCCCGGCCTTCCAGTTTGATGTCCCGGCCTTCCAGTCTGATGTCCTGGTTCCGGCCTTCCAGTCTGATGACCCGCTGCCAGCTCCCCAGTCTGATGACCCGCTGCCAGCTCCCCAGTCTGATGAGTTCCTGTCTGCTGCCCAGTCTGATGAGTTCCTGTCTGCTGCCCAGTCTGATGAGTTCCTGTCTGCTGCCCAGTCTGATGATGTGCCTGTTCCTGCTGCCCAGCTTGATGTGCCTGTTCCTGCTGCCCAGCTTGATGTGCCCGTGCCTACTGCCCAGCTTGAAGTGCCCGCTGCCCACCTCGATGCCATGGACTTGTCCCAGCAGCAGCTAGTTGGAGCGTCCGGAGGCCACTCCTTTGAGGGGGGGTACTGTCAGGAATGGATCCGTCCGCTGGTAAGACCCATCATTTGGCGTGCAGTACTGTGGTCCACCAGCAGGTGTCTCCTGGCAGTTTATAACTGTCAGGAGAGGCCTTCCCTGCTGAGATATCATCTTTGGGCCGCAGTACTGGCGTCCACCAGTGGATGGATCCTGGCATTGTGTAGCAGACAGCTCTTTCTGCGCTCAGCTGTCACATGAGGCCAATCACTGGCAGATTATAAATACCCGGCCAGCCCTCACACACTTGCCTTGGTATCTCTCTTCCATGTGCCCTGAACCTATGACCTATGACCTGAGACCTGTAACCTGCCCATCCTGATCCTGTGTTCCTGTGTTCCTGAGTTCCTGCTCCTTGTCGCCTCTCCCATCCTTGGTTCCCTCTCCCATCCTGCCCTTGTTCATCTGCTGATCTCCCGTGCATGACCCTGGCTTGGCTAATCGTTTGTGATTCTGGACTGCCCTTGTTATCCCTTGATCTTTCCGTGTATGACCCTGGCCTGGCTGACGTGTTGATTTCGGTACTTCCCTGTGCCTGTACATATTTATCTGTTGTCTGTGGGTTTCTGTTTGTGGCTGAGCACTGTTGTATTTTGGGGTGTTTGCTTATTCATATCACTTATCTCAATAAACGTTAATCTTATTTACTTTTACTTGCGTTTTGGGTTTCTCCTTTGCAGTCCACACAATCTGGTCTCACCTGTTCATGACAGCGACCCTCTGGAAACGCATGCTGCATATGCAGGGCCGCAGCTCTCCCTGACAAACTGGCCTTTCGTAGGTGCTTAGAGGAGGCTACTAAGGAAAGAGAACCACAGTCTAAAGAGCCTGTAGCTCCACAGATACTTACTCCGGAAACAGAATTGTCGACGCAAAGTGCCTCACCTGCTCCTCCCGGTACATCAAGAGAGCAGGATTCCCCATCTGACAATGAGGGGTTGAAAGCATCTGGAGGTTTTGACTTTGCGCTAATAGAACCATTTGTCAAATCGGTTAAAGAAGGGATTGGTTGGGAGGAACCCCAGGAGGCCCAACCGAAACAGAAGAAATACTTCCCGAACCTCAAAAGGGACTTTTCTGTTCATTGAAGAATTGGATGATTTAATTAAGGAAGAATGGCAAGGACCCGAGAAGAAATCGAGTCTTAATAACAGGCTTACCAAATTATATCCCCTCAAGGGGCCTAAAGTGAGTCCTCTCAGCTCTCCTCCTATTGTAGACGCATCTCTCATGCGGTTAGCCAGGCATGTGACACTGCCGATTGAAGACGCTGTGACATTCAGGGATGTTCTGGATAGAAGGATCGACACGGATATGAAAAGGGCCTACCTAGCGGCAGGAGGCACTTGCAGACCGGCAGTGGCACTTGCAGCCGTAGGTAGGGCCATCTCCAGCTGGTTGACGAACACAGAGAAGTTGGTCTCAGAAGGCGCGGAACAGGAGAGCATAGTAAAAGCTCTAGAGGAGCTGAGTCTCGTGGGGGACTTTGTGGCAGAGGCCTCAGTAGATGTGATTAAATCGGCATCAAGGGCCATGTTGGCCTCTGTAATGGCCAGGCGGGCAATGTGGCTGAAACCCTGGTCGGCGGACCCTGTCTCTAAATCTAATTAATCCCGCATCCCGTATTACAGCGAAAATCTCTTCGGCGCTGTAATGGAAATTTGTAAGTTCTGTATATAATTGTATTCTATTTTGTATGTATTGCACACTGCCCTCACTGTTCACACGGCACTAATAATGTTTTCAGTACATGTTTACATTCTTTCGAGTCCTGATTAGAATTAGCCTGCCTATGATACGCCCCTTGTTACCATAAATGTACAATTGTAATATTAATGTAAAACCTACGTAATCATGTGTATAAAACCCTTCAATTGCGTCATATTAAAGCAGAACGGTTATTTGAAAAGATGCTGAGCGTATCTTTTGTGTCTGTTCCCTACTGCAGTAGCTATTATTAATTTGGAACCACTAATCAATATGAGGATAGGAGTTGCCTATCTATAAATTTCCAGGACAGGTGGCGAGCTTTGCTTAGGAGGGGTTAAAAGGTGACCCTGAGTATCCGAAACGAGGAGCTTGAGACGATCCGGGAATTTCTGATAATCAGCCGGCTGAGGTAAGCCTTTTTGCTTACATTTGAGTTATCAGACTTCCTTGATCGGTAAGGCATTTTCGGGACAAAGGGTACCCATCTTACTCCCCTTAATCGAACTGTATTGATCGGTGGTTATATGTTATGTTGTCACTGTCTACTGTCCATCAGAGTGTTATAGATAAGAAAGAGAAGAATAGTGCTGTTCACAGGTATATGTAGTACATCTGCTAGAAAAAGTAGTTTAGAGGCAAGAGGGTATAGGCACACGTAGAGAAGACTGGCCAGTCATTATGGGCATTAAATTAAGTAAGAGAATGAAGGGTAAGAGACCCTCAAAAATGCCCAGCGCAAGAGGAGCGCTATATATGAACCAAAGGTGCGGTTCCGCCTATACTGAGCCCCTAGATTAATGGTTAAACTGGACATGGATCCACAATGGGTAACTGGGTTACCACCGAAGTCCACAGGGACTAAGAATCATGCAGAGTACACAGCTAGAGAAACAGCTATCTATGTGAGCAGGATGGATCAAGGGTGACAATTAACACTAAACAGAAAGGGACATTTTCATGTTAAGTTGTGGGATTAATTTGGGAGTAGGCACTACAACTAGTAAAGTCAAGAAATAGAGACATGAGAGTTAAAACAGAATATTTTATATGTTGTCAGAGAGGGAAGATGGGATGAGCACTATGGCTGCCCGTCTGATCATAGAAGGTACAGTATGTGAAGTATGGTATTACAATACATTGGATGTAAAGGATATCAGCAAGGAAGTATTTAAAAGAGTTAAAAGAAAGTGAGAGAATGATATGCATGTGTTGTGTACAAATGGGAAAAATGTAAGCGATTTTAGAGAGATATTTGTGTATGTGTGTGAATGCTGGAACCTTTAGTTCTATCGCTTGTGTGTGTCATGTACGCAAATGTGACCCCCTCCTTTGTGCTCTCCTGAAAGAATGTAGCTGGGATGAGAGGTCGGTGATAAGCTGGAAGGACACCATGCCAATTTCAGTTTTTTAGACAAAACATTTATAACTGTGCCGGGTTAATGAATCTAATGATAAACAATGTGATCACAATTATTTTTGAATCTGTTTTCCAAACATGGTAAAATGAAGGTTACATTTAACCGTGTATTACACAAATTGAATATCCTTTGATAGTGGAAACAGTGCATTTAATAGGGAATTAAGTAAAATTATGTAATATGTCCCCCTTTAAGGAACGTTATCTGTGGATATATATATTAGGGTGTGATATTGAAATTATCATTTGAGTATTAATTTCTAATTGGAGTTTAACAATTTTATTAATAATATAGATATATTGGTTTAGACAACCTTTGATTGGAAATGAAATCCAGGTTAATGGGGAATTTATAAAAATGGGATTAGTTTAGTTTAAGATAACAATTTTGTAATTTTACATTTATTGAGTGGAAAGAAAAGAGATTAAGATGAGGTTGCTAATTGGAATGCAGCTGCCATAATGTTTAACAAAGCCAAGATGGATGGGATACATAAGAAGTTTTTCTACAAAAAAATAAATCTTAAAGTCTGATAATAAATTGATGTGCGGTCCATGATGTGAGAGTAATAATAAATAAAATGTAAATATGACAGACCCATCACATCAAGTCCACACACCCTGTTAGGATAGATCCCACCTGCAGCCAGTTGTTTTATAGTTTTTGATGTGGCTGAGCGCTTTGTTTGTTTTTATTTATTTTTATTTTTGAATCCAAAGCAGAATGTGTGGATTGTGAAATGATGTGCCCGTTTTCCTTGTAAGTGCCGTGGGTATAAGCAGAAGAATATTTTGGATTTATGGACATCTCTCCATGACCGCAGGGTATTGTTATCATTTATTATAATATTGCCAGGAAAAAGTTGTCTTTTTGAAACATGAAACTGGGGTTCTTACACAAACAGCGTGATAGAAAACAAGCCATTGTAATATAGTTATGCAAGCTGGACCCAGTAATGAAGGGTTCACCCCAATATATCGGAGCTGTACCTTTATGCAAAGGTGCTATTAGACAAAGTTAGACATTATTTTGGTCAAATATTTAATTTTTAATGGTCCGACATTTTACGCAGCAAATATACAGCTAACTAAATGTTTGTCTAATGAAAGGTTTAAAATAGGAGTTTGTTTTGTTTGTTTATGTACAAATCTAACAATGAAAAATGTGTACATTTTAATCCAGTCACCTTATTGCCCCTATTGGAGGAGGCTGTAGATGGGGGAGACCACATGTGTTAAATTGATGACGTAGGAATCAGCTGCTGTGAGCCCAGTGCAGGACAAACTCCCTGAAGACCCAGATATTTAATATTTTGTAGAGTTATTCCCATTTTTATACTGAGTATGCAGTTTATCACCCAGAAGGATACTCTGTATTTAGAGTCATTGGATCCTTTTTCCCCAGCTCAAGAAGCAGAGCTCCATGTTTTAGCAACGCCTGTGAGCTATAAAAAGAGTGTATATTTATATAGATAGTAGAGAATTAGAGAGCTTTTGGTTCCATTTGAAGGGCCAGAAGTTTGTTTTTACTTCGGCAGGTAAACCAATCAAGCATGCTAAGTTAATTTGATCGGCTGTTTTCAGCCTTCCAGGTTCTTGCTGAGGTAGCCATACTAACATTAAAACTCACACATGGAAGCAGACCGACTAAGGATGCTGCATTTACAGCCCCCGGACACTTGCTGGGTCTGTGCACCTCACAGATTCCACCCTAGTTCTGGCCCAGTATAGCTGGGATTAATAATTCAACTTTAAGGACCCCAGAACGAGAAGAACAAGTGGTCCACAGTGGGCAACTTCTTATGAAACAGGACAATGGAAAAGGTGATCATTTATGTCTGCCAGTCACTTTTTTCCCTCCAGCTTGACACATGGACCGTGTCATCAGTCACAAGCAGTTATGGCTGCCTTAGTAAATGAGCGTGGGATAGAGCCAGGGTTCACCACAGTTGTTTTTATAACATACCACTTCTTGTTTTACCTGTTACCAAAGGTGTTACCAAAAGCTGAACATCCCTTCCAGAGATTACAAAAAGATATATCCAGATGCCCAAGTCAGGAACTTACGAGTATGCATTTTGTCTGTATGGACATGTTTTTTGGATGTCCAGTGGCCAATGCTACTGCAAAGGCCACAGTAAAAAGTGTTATCAGAAGTAGTTTGTAAGTACAGAGAGTAACGGAGGAAATCATTTTTATAGGAGAGTCCTTACTAGAAGTTTTGAGGTTTTATTTTTACACTCCCTACTGTCTACAATGTAGCGGACAAAGTAGAGTAAGAAACTTTTGCCTGAGTGTTTTCTTATAATTTATCAGGCCCCTAAAGGGATGATGGACTCTCCCTATGGGATTTGGTTGGGGAGTGTGTTATTCACTTGCTTATATTTTGTCTCAGCAGCCCAAGTCCTCCATTCGGATCTCACAGAGAATGTTGCTGATCTTTTAAGGTTTTTGACAAACTCATTTATGTGTTTTCTCCCCAATTCCAGATCCTAAAAGTTTGGAAGGATCTAAAACTAAAGCCAGGTGACTTGTGGATTGTTAAGAGACATTTATATATAAGGAAATGTTTGGAGACTCAATACAACATCTATTTCATGTACAGTTTTGCAAAACTTGAAGGAAAAGTCACCTGGATCCACACCAGACACTGCAAAAATGACTAAATTAAAGAAATCTTTGTGTTTGATTTGTTTCCCTCTTGCAATCACAGTCTAGGGTACTTTATTGATTCAATTACGTTAATTGTAAGGGATATATATTTGAAAGGTAGTTTAGCCATGTTGAAGTCATATTTGTCTTTTGTACCTCTTCCATTTTATGTAGAATTGTCTGTGTTTACATATGCTGATAAGTCAGCATACCAACAATTAAGCTAGAAGGCCATTCTGACCACAGGAGTGTACAGCCAGTACTCTGTAAATATGTCTCATTAATCATTTGTTTTTCACAATGAAAAGTCATTTTGTAATGAAAAAAGCTGCTCAGCTATTATTTTCTCCACAATGGAGTTTTTGCCTCTTTGGCCAGGACTACCTCCACCTAAGCGTGTGGAGGTTCCAGGTTAAAGGTGATAGCAGGTATGGTTAGTGATCAAAATATTGATCAAAAGAGAGGAGATGTAATGGAAATTTGTAAGTTCTGTATATAATTGTATTCTATTTTGTATGTATTGCACACTGCCCTCACTGTTCACACGGCACTAATAATGTTTTCAGTACATGTTTACATTCTTTTGAGTCCTGATTAGAATTAGCCTGCCTATGATACGCCCCTTGTTACCATAAATGTACAATTGTAATATTAATGTAAAACCTACGTAATCATGTGTATAAAACCCTTCAATTGCGTCATATTAAAGCAGAACGGTTATTTGAAAAGATGCTGAGCGTATCTTTTGTGTCTGTTCCCTACTGCAGTAGCTATTATTAATTTGGAACCACTAATCAATATGAGGATAGGAGTTGCCTATCTATAAATTTCCAGGACAGCGCAAAGCTGGATTCAGCAATTTCAAAAGTGACCGGCGGAAAGTCGGGACTGATACCATCAGACAGGAAACCAAAGCAGCAGAGGCTTCCTCCCTTTAGACGTAATCTGCCAGACAGATACAGGGATGCAAAAGCCTATAGACCGGGAAAATAATACAGGAGGAGCTGGAAGAACCCCCAAACATCTTTTATGAAATTCCAGAAACCCAAAATACAAAAAAAATTGCCTTTGGATATATTAAAAAGCAGAACTAAAGATTGAGACATTTTTTTGATAAACCACAAGTGGCGATGGAATGGCTGGATAGACACTATAAATAAAACAGAATGAAAATGGGGGGCTCCTTTTTTGTTTTCTTCTCTCTCCCCCTCTCTTTTGCACAGTTGTGAGGTGGTTAGCCTGATTTTCTATAAAACTATAGAGCAGGAGGAGAGAGTCCAGTAAAATATTTTACAAAATAGACTCTCTATATTTTGTTCCTGTGGGAAACATTTGTTTTTTATTTTTTGTGTTCTTTTTTTGGGGGGTAAAACACGTAGGAAAATGTAAATTTTTTGAGAATTTGCTTAACATTATTCCCAATATTTGTTTCTAATTACTAGAAAAAATGCACTATGTGTATTTTGTGATGCTCTCATATATAGGACCCTTTGGGGGTTGGTCATTAAGGGGAACGGCAATCCCTTTGGGGTCTATGTGAGATTTTAAGAAATTTGGTGTTTTTGTGTTTTTTTTTGTGTTATTATATGGATTTATTTAAATGCGCACACCAGAAAAATAAGAATGAAAATAGATATCTTCCTTTCACAGAGAACCTTTAAAAAAAATATAATAGATGCAATGCTAATATTGAAATGGATAATAGACAGGATTTTTTTCCATTCTTATTTTTTATCATTTTTATTTGGTTATCAAAGGCATAACATTTGCAGATACATGTACGGACACAGCCGCTTTAGTAAACATACATATAAAGAAATGTATCTGTATAAAAAGGGTTATATATGACAATATTTTTCATAGCATGACATTAAACCACTCATCACTTAACTTGTTCAGTTTATGTTTTTTAGCTTCCAGTAATGTTAGGTGTAGCTTATCTTTGGATTGGTGTCGCTCATTAACTGCTAAGTCTCTATTCCTTCTATTCTTTTCAGAGATTCTGGGTTTTATATAATAAGGGGGCTCTATGACAATCTACCTAATTAATGATGATTGTTGCAAGTAAAGTGCTCTAGTGCCTAATTATCAGACCATACTAGTTCAACAATTGTTAGCATAATATTGTGAATAAACATAAATACATATAATATATGCATATAAATAATCTCAAAGAAAGTCCATATGATTGGAAAAAAGTTGCGCTGAAGTGAATAGATTTATCCACTTGGAGATAAAAAACACAGATGCGTCACCCGGCGGGTAATGGTAGGTAGACTACTCACCAACTCACCATGACCCCTTTAATGAAAAAGACAGGTCAGGTGAAGCATTGGCAGATTAAGGAACTGCCACCTTTGATGGGAAATTTCTGCTTAGATGTGCCAGGAATGTTTATTCAGTCCAAAATGGCTCAGAGAAAATATAAAGAGAGCGGGACCATGGCGTAAAAAAGTTTTATTAAAAATTACATAAAAAAACAAAACAGCCAAATGGCCTCTTACTTTAAAAAGTGGCTTCACTCTGCTCGGCTGTATGAGACAGCCGAGACAGATCAGAGCCGCTGATAGAAGGGGATCGTTGCGGCAAACACCCCCTCCCCTCACCCAATCTGCCGATGCCTATCACCGCGCCGCTACCGCGCTACTTTAATCCGCGATGTCTCCGCTTCAATCGTGGAGGGGGGGCGCCGGCCTGACACCCCCCAGTGTGTGGCACCCAGTGCGGCCCGCCCCCCACTTAGTATGCCACTGGTGCCCACAAACCTGAAAGTTGCCTTTTTAAACTACACAACAATAAAGAAAAGCACATGGAGCAGCACGAACGTAAGAAGAAGAATAGGAACACACAACAAAATACTTACTTTTTTGCAGCACTCTCTTGATTCTTCTGTACTGATCCTGCTCCCTCAATTTGAGGTCTGACCATGGAGGTTGATCCTTGGATCGCTGTACCCCAAAATTCTTCAGCAGACTTTTCACAAGTTTAGGCATGATCTTGGCTTTTCTCACATTTGGGTTTGGGTACCGTCCATGCTTCCCGTCATAGTCGGACCTCTTGAAGATGTCCACCGTCTCTACCATCTCTATAAAGGCCATATTTGTGGCCTTAAATATCCTCTGGGATCAGGACGTTTGTGGCTTTGGGCTTTTGTCGTTGCTGCTGCTGCTGTCTGCATGGACTTGTTGTCTCTCCGCCATGTGCTCTCCCACTGCGCCGACAAACAAGGGGCGGGGAATATGCTAGAAAGAAGGTCAGGGGTGGGCGGAGTTTCACGCATGCATAGTGTATATAAAGCGTAACACGCATGTGTCATACTACAATCTGTGAATGGAGGAAGGAGTAGCGGAAGCGCCGATCATTCTAAGGAACGTACAATTTTAACTTGGTGCATCAGTGGCCTATATACTATACATAACAAGCATTGAAACTCCTGGGTGCATCAGGGTAGCAACAAAACACACAAAAAAAAGAACAAAAAATAATAAAGGTTGAGTACTTGTCTGTCATGAAGATTGGTTACGGAAGCTATTTTATTTGTCTTGGCGTGCCCTGCGTGGTAGGGGAGCTTTCGTAGGGCTGAAATATTGGTGATGAGCCATCGGTGTAGGGCTGGGTCTCGCGTCAGACGGTGAGCAATGTCTCCGGTAGCTCACATCTTGCGCTTCCATTGGTTCTTCTCTATCTGGAGAGTGCCGCAATCGAGGGGTCTGGAAGTCAGCGTACCAATTCGGGACCTTGACTCTCGCTATGTCGAGCATTGCGCAGAAGGCATCTAGTTCCTCTAGAACTCTCAGTAGAGCTGCGCGACCCTGGTGGGTAGCAGAGAGCCTGAATAGAAACTTCCATCGGCAGTGGATTCCTCTGGTTCTCAGGATGTCCAGGAGAGGTCGGAGATCATTACGGTGCTTCAGGGTGATCGCTGAGAGATCTTGAAAGATGTGGATGTCATGCCCCTCATGTGATAGTTGTATCCTGTTGTGGGCCTTGGAGGGCCTAGGAGGTGATTGAACAGGCCAGCTACACTAGGGAGAATTTGCTCAGGTTCAACCGTTTTGGGTAGGCCTCTTACCCTTAAGTTAAGGCGTCTCCCTCCATTGTCCAAGTCCTCCAGGTGTCTTTGGAGGTCTCTTAATTGCAGGGTGTGTGTGTTCACGCCATGTTGTATTTTCCACATCTTCTTATGTTGGTGAGCCGCCGTTCGCTCCACTTCATGCACCCTACCCGCCAGCATCTGGATATCGTGGCGGAGGTCAGTGAGGTCCAGTGATGTCCGCCGCTATGGTGCGGAGGTTGCTCAGACTCGACTGCTGTAGCGAGGGCATGTTTGTGTCTTCAGTGAGGGAGGGAGGCAGAGTCAGGTTGGTAAGGGAGTGGCTTGGCGCGGATGTAGGTGCCGGTAAAGACGCTGCCATGTTGCTCGCCTGTGTCCGGAAAATCTCTGGGATATTCTGGCTTATATGTCCGCTGGTGTCTCAAGGCGAGTGGGATCTAGTGGCTGAGTTCCCACAGGATGAAGTAGCCATTCTATAAGCCTGGATCGCTGCTTGGATCCTCTGTTGTAGCTTAGATGTGGCTGATGTCTGACGGAGCTCGAGGTCTAGGCAGCCATCTTCCTCAAAGGCAAACCACTCCCCCATCTTTTTCCATTCTATATCCTTTATATAGCGATATGTCATCTTTAATGCAGGTTCTTGTATCTTGGAATAATAGGGGGCTTAGCGACCCAGTAAAAAGACAAGCAGTGTTCACTACATTAAAACAGTTTTCTTTGTCTATTATCTGCCTGCAGGAAACTCATTTAAATACATACAAATTAAACTATTTGAAACATACACATATAGTAGACAATATCATTCTATTTATGAAAACCAGGGTGAACAATAACTGCGCTAATTATAAAACAAGAGTGAAAACAAGCGGCCAACACAGTTTGTTGATCAGCAAACAAAAATAATATGAAAAAAACAAAATGTGGCGCTGTGATAGTGAAACTTAATAAAAAAGTCTATAAGTGAAGAGCAAGGATCCAAAGATAATGATAACAGTCCATCAATCAACAGACATAAATGGTGCTGTGTGAAGAAAAAATCTTCTATCAAAACAATGGTGCATATATCCCTCTTGAAGTGAAAAAGTGATGCATAAATCCCACTTAAGGTGATTATAAAATAATATATCATATATAATCACCTTAAGTGGGATTTATGCATCACTTTTTCACTTCAAGAGGGATATATGCACCATTGTTTTGATAGAAGATTTTTTCTTCACACAGCACCATTTATGTCTGTTGATTGATGGACTGTTATCATTATCTTTGGATCATTGCTCTTCACTTATAGACTTTTTTATTAAGTTTCACTATCACAGCGCCACATTTTGTTTTTTTCATATTATTTTTGTTTGCTGATCAACAAACTGTGTTGGCCGCTTGTTTTCACTCTTGTTTTATAATTAGCGCAGTTATTGTTCACCCTGGTTTTCATAAATAGAATGATATTGTCTACTATATGTGTATGTTTCAAATAGTTTAATTTGTATGTATTTAAATGAGTTTCCTGCAGGCAGATAATAGACAAAGAAAACTGTTTTAATGTAGTGAACACTGCTAGACTTTTTTATTAAGTTTCACTATCACAGCGCCACATTTTGTTTTTTTCATATCATTCTATTTATACTACATATTCTAGAGGTGTATCTATATTGATAGCACTGATATATTGGTATATTGATGATGTAGATTTCCTCTGCGGGCAGGTACAAACAGATATTAAAGGTCACTATATATTTTTGTGTTGTACATTGTTTAGAGGATCACACGTGTTAGCTTATATATATATATATATATATATACACCACCCTCATATTCCTCAGAGGTACTTAAAGCGGACCTCCACCCTAAAGTGGAAGTTCCACTCATCGGAACCCTCCCCCCCTCCGGTGCCACAATTGGCGCCTTTCAGGGGGGAGGGGGGTGCAAATACCTGTATAATCCATGTATATGCACCCACTTCCGGGAATAGCTAGTCGCAGCTAGCTGCAGATGCCCCCCCCCGCGCCGTTGTGTTCTGGGAAACACACAGTTCCCAGGACACAACGGGGACCAGTGAAGACGCACAGCACGACTCACGAATGCGCAGTAGGGAACTGGGCAGCAAAGCTGCAACGCTTCACTTCCTGATTCCCTGACAGAGGATGGCGGTGGGGGCAGCCGAGAGATGAGCGATTGCTCGTCATCTGCTGCCGACATCAATGGACCCTGGAACAGGTAAGTGTCCATTTATTAAAAGTCAGCAGCTGCAGTATTTGTAGCTGCTGACTTTTAATATTTTTAGGTGCCACTCCTCTTTAAAGAACTACTGAGGTTCGCTTCTAATAAAATTGATGTTCCTTGGTTAATAGTAGGAGATTTTAATAACTATCTACATCCCTCTTTAGATGAATTTAGTTTGAATGCAGTCTCGACGATCACAATATCTACCTCCTTTGCTGGCTTTATTGGGGAGATTGGTCTTATGGATGTCTGGAGAATGTTACACCCTAATAATAGAGCTTATTCTTGCTCCTCTAGCACCCATGGGACCTTGTCAAGAATAGCCTTAGCACTAGTTACCCCTGTGATGCTACCGGTGATATCTGAAGCAACCTATGCTGCTAAAGGATTATCTGATCATTTCCCATTGATACTTAAGTTGGCTTTAAATTTAACGCAGAATTGTACTTTATGGAAAATCAACCCTTATTGGTTTGATCTTTGTCCTCCAAAACAGAAAGTAATGCTTGACATCTTGGCCTATAGAGATATAAACAAACCCTCTGTATCTTCGCAGATACAGTATATTGGGACTCTTTAAAAGCCTATATGAGGGATTTGTTTATCTCTCAAACTCTAAGAATAAAAAAAAGATCTAGAGCCTGGGAACATTTAGTGACCAAAGATGTTTTAAAGACACAACTTTATAAAACGAATCCTATTATAGAAACACAACAGAAGTAGATAGAAAAACAACAGATATAGTCTGATATTTGTCAAAAAAAAGCAGTGCAGAAATATTTTTTTCTTCAACAATCTTATTTTGAGGAAGGAGAATGAAGATGAACTGCAACACTTTCTAAAATCTATTAAATTAACAGAATTATCAGTAGAGGAATGGGAGATGTTGGATCAACCTTTGACATTAGCGGAACTTCAAACTGCTTCAATTAACTTGATTAATAATAAAGCCCCAGGGGCAGATGGGTTACAGGGGGAAGTCTACAAAGTTTATGGAACTGATTTATTGCCAGAATTATTTGAGGTATTTAATATAGCATTCAAAAGTGGTCACCTTCCACCTTCTACGAATGAAGCAATTATCATAGTTTGGTTAAAACCTGATAAAAATCCAAGCAATCCTGAATCATATCACCCAATATTATTAATTACATCGGATGTGAAGCTATTGGCAAAAGCGTTAGCCATCAGATTGACTAAAGTAGTGCATATAGATCAATCTGGTTTTATCCCAAATCGATCTACTGCAGTGAATATAAGACGCTTATTCCTTAATATGCAGGTCCTCTAGGAAATTTCTGGGTAATAGACTTATATAGTCGCAAAAGCTTTTGGCAGTATAGAATGGATTTTTTTTTATGGCATCGCTTAGAATAATTTGGTATTGGTCCATACTTCATATGGTAGATACAACTCCTTTATGCTGCCCCCGTTACTTTAGTCCTTGAACCTTTGGCTGCTTCTGTCCGTCAATCATCAAATATTATTGGATTTTGCAGATCGTTGGGAGAAGATAAGATTCAATACACTTTTTTATTTTTGGGAAACACTTTGTCATCTTTAAAAGCAGTAAGGTCTTTAACCGCTTGCCGACCAGCCGCCGTCATTTTACTGCGGCAGGTGGGCACGATACCGCAAACCGGCATAGCTATATGTCGGCTTGCGGGATCGGGATAGCAAGCACTTGCGTGCCACACAGCAGGGGTGCCGATATTCGTGGCTGACGGTCGTGATGACCGCCGGCCACGAGTGATCATGAGCAGGAGACACAGAACAGGGACGAATGTGTGTAAACAGTGTCCCTGTTCTGAGAGGAGTGACAGATCGTGTGTGCCTATTAGCTAGGAATTATGATCCGTCACTTCCTCTAGTCAGTCCCCCTTCTGTTAAAATCAGCTCCAAGGGAACACAGTTAACCCCATGATCGCCCCTTGTGTTAAGCCCTTCACTGGCAGTGACATTTTTACAGTAATCAATGCATTTTTATAGCACTGATCACTGTATAAATGCCAATGGTCCCAAAAATGTGTCAAAATTGTATATAATGTCACAGTCACAATAAAAATCGCACATCGCCGCCATTACTAGTAAAACAAATTATAATAATAAAAATGCTATAAATCTATTCCCTATTTTGTAGACACTATAACTTTTGTGCAAACCAATCAATATACGCTTATTGCGATTTTTTTTTACCAAAAATATTTAGAATACATATTGGCCTAAACTGAGATAAAATTTGCTTTTTTTTTTAAAAAAAGGGGGGGATATTTATTATAGCAAAAAGTACAAAATATTGATTTTTTTTCAAAATTGTCGCTCTTTTTTTGTTTATAGCGCAAAAAAATAAAAAAACACAGAGGTGATCAAATACCACCAAAAGAAAGCTCTATTTGTGGGAAAAAAAGGACATCAATTTTGTTTGGGTGCAGCGGTGCACGACCGCTCAATTTCAGTCAAAGGCAACACAGTGCCGAATGGCAAAAAATGGCCCGGTCATTCAGCAGCCAAATCGTCCAGGGCTGAAGTTGTTAATCAATACATATGGTTCTTTCAATAAACTGGGATAAATCAGTTCTTTTACCAGTGGGCCGACCCCCTGATGACCAACCTGCCAATTTTTGCCTCCCAAATAGTGGTAGTTTCTACATTTAAATATTTGAGTGTACAAGTTACATCACAAGTAAGTGCACATGTGGAGAGAAATTTAGCTTAAGTGGTTTAAACAAAAGGGGAACATTTGGAGTAAGTTGCCTTTAACCAAAATAGGTACAGCTAATTTGATAAAGATGATATGGATGCCACAATTGTTATATTTGTTACACAATTGTCCTGTATGGCTTACTCTGAAATTATTTAGACAAATATATACCTTGTTTAGAGATCTTATTTGGAAGAATAAACATCCTCGGATTAGATTGAAAATTCTGCAGCTGTCTAAGGATGAGGGAGGCCTGGCTGTTCCTAATGTCAGATTGTATTATCTGGCATCTCAACTTCAGCAATTGTACAGTTGGTATATTTTAGACTGTGAGGACTCCATACAACAAATTATATTTTCTCAATTGCCAATAAATCCATCGGTACACTTATTAGTAGCCCACCACTTTTATAGTAAGCAAAACTATCCCACGTTTTACTTAATTCATAAAATTTGGACTACTATTCAACGAGATACTCATTATGAGGGATATACTCAATATCAACCCATATGAAATAATACATGACTGTCTGAGGTAGCAAAACATTTTCATTTATGGAAAAGAGTTGGTATTCTGCTTCTTGGTCAACTTTTTGATAATGAGGTTTTGCAACCATTTGACAAACTGGCAGAGATATATCATTTGCCTAATAATACATTTTTTCAATATTTACAGTTGCGACATGCTCTGCAGAGTCAAGGAAAATTTTTTTTATTCAAATATAACCCTTCATCAAATATAGCTCTAGACAGTGGCGTAGAGATCTGGAGACACTAAGTGATGAGGAGTGGGAGCAAGCTCTGAAAAACTTATTTGTGGTATCCCTATCCTCCTCACAGTGTTTGAAGCAGCCGTTTATTATTCATAGAGATCATTATAGTCCTTTGAAGTTGCACTCTTGGGGTAAGGCAACTACATTAAATTGTCCAAGATGTACATCTGATGTAAGTACACTCATGCATAAGCTGTGGCGTTGTCCCAAATTGCATCGTTACTGGGAAGGTGTATTTGATACATTGAATTCCTTGTGTTCCACACAGGTTCATTTTGATCCAAAGATAGCATTGTTAGGGATTGTACCTGAGGATACTCCCCCAGCTGAAGTGGATGCGATATGGTTAAGAACTATGTGTATGGCTCATAAACTTATATTGCAAAAATAGAAACCACCAACAATAGATCAATGGATTAAAGTAATAAATCTTAATTTAAGACGTGAGGAGTTGACATATAAACATAGGAGATGCCCCATAAAATTTGTGAAAAATTGGTATTGGTGGCTTGTCTCTGAGCAGTCAATTGAGCATATTAATAATAATGTGGAAAGTTAGTAATGAAATAGAATATCTGTTGAAGATAACTGCAAAAGTAAATACATACTGTTAAAATGCAATAATTTAAATGGAATACTTAGGTCACGTTTATATTACTGATAATTCTGTTAACCTGAAGTGGGATAATTGGTTCTGAAGTGAAAGAGGGATTTGACTGATGACTCAAATATCTGGTGTGCGTAAATTAATTACATTTTTTTTTGTTTTGTTTTATTAAACTGGAGTATATGATGGAAATGTTCTATGTTGTAATGTCTTTTTTTGTATATGAGAAATGTAATAAAAAGTATATGAATTAAAAAAAAGATTGAGAGAAAGGGGCCTGACTGAACCATGTTGGAGAAAAGATTGCAGGTCCCTAACCCTAGGCCCTAAAATATTAGCCTTATATAACCAGGGCCAAAAGTATCAATGCTACACACCAAAACAATTCATGCTTTGGGGCCAACTGTTTTGAGGGCCTATTTGCACTGTATATAATGGTGACTGAATGGAAATACATATAGAATTTTACCTTTGTTTTTATCTGTTTGCCTGAAATTCAGCTTTATAAATATTACAAAGCCAAGAGAGCCTCATATTTTCCTCTATAAATTACCACATTTATTAAAGTACTGTATGTAATTAAATCAACTTTTTAAAATGTATATTGGCAGGCATACATTTACAAGTAAACACACACTATTTTATGCATGTTAAATGTCCCTAATTTTAGACAGAGTTTAATAGAGTTAACCATTATAATAAACAGAATCAGAATGTCTAATGAGGCAAATCGCATTGTTATTACCATGCCATAAAAATATCATTATTCCTTTAGCATACTTGGCTGCACTAGTGCTAGTCTGCACTTATCTTTATTTAATACAGTTCACAGGTTATTGCTTATACTTGCTTTGTCCTCAGATTGTCCAGAAATATGAATTTATTTTAATAAATTTCGAACAACCAGTTGGAAAAAAATGTGCATTTATGCTTTAATAGTGCTAGAGGGAAAAAAATGCTTTGTTTTTTTTCAAGATAGGGTTTACACTTGTTGTCCTTGAAGCTTGCAATCTACATCCAATGACAGCTTGAACAATGCTACACCACAAGAGTATGTATACATATACATACATACAAGAGGTTTAGTTGCAGCTACAGGCATCATTCAGATATCCTTGTTTTTAGCCGGCAATTATGTGCACCATAAGAATGATCATATCGGCGGTTCCACCGCTTGATTGTTCTTACAGGCGACATCCCCCCTCCCGCCGCCGGATGACGTCGGAGGCCCAGGTGTGACATTATGACATCACGCCTGGGCCACAGATGTAAACAAAGCCGCAATCTCAGCTGGTAAGAGGTATCGCCGCGTGCATTAGAGCACGAGCAACAATTCTAGCACTAGACCTCCTCTGTAACATCTAAACATGTAACCTGTAAAAAATTGTAACGCGCCGCCTATGGAGATTTTTAAGTACCAAAGTTTGCCATCATTCCATGAGTGTGCGCAATTTTAAAGCGTGACATGTTGGGTATCTATTTACTCGGCGTAATATCATCTTTCACTTAATAGAACAAAACAAATTGGGCTAGCTTTACTGTTTTGTTATTTTTTAAATCATGAAACTTGTTTTTTTCCCAAAAAAAACGCATTGGAAAAATTTTGCGCAAAATTTAATGTGAGATAAAAAGTTGCAACGACTGCCATTTTATTCCCTAGGGTGTCTGCTAAAAAATATATATATATATATATATAATGTTTGGGGGTTCTGAGTAATTTTCTAGCAAAAAAATTATGATTTTTACATGTAGGAGAGGAGTGCCAGAATAGGCCCGGTATGGAAGTGGTGTTACTAAACCCAGGACCCTGTATTCACTATATCTGGTCTCCCACAGTACACAGAACATGGAAATGCAATTATTTTAGTAATCATCAGCAGTATTACATATTTTGTGGATTCTATCAGTGTCTGGCTGAGCACTGGTTAAAGCTTGTAGGAGGAGTTTTCATTCTCCTCTGACTGTCCTATGAGGCTGCATGGACCCTGACTTTCTGTCTGGATAGTGCTGATTGACCCTGTGCTGATCACAAAAGAAAAAAAAATCTCTAGCTTAACACATCAAGCAAGAGCAAGGCTTGTATTCTGTCAGCATATGGATTGGGGACAGTAAAAGAAGGGGATGATCAGAGAAGACAGGATCAAACAGCCTTTTTACACAATGCAGAGGATTAACCCCACAGTGAGTATAACAAGCATGCTTTACCGCATATACAGACTGATTTTACTGTTGTGGATTTAGTAACACTTTGAGGCTAAGAGCATTTTCAGGAAGTACAAATACAATTTGGCCATGCCAGAAGTGCAGTGTCCTTGTCATTTCCTGTGAGCTAAAAAGCAAGAAAAAATTATCCTTATCTTTTTTGTGTGAACTACTAGTCCCATCAAACCACCGAATAACGGGCTTACTGCAAACAATCCACAAAATACTTTGCACTAGGTTTCTCACCCCTGCTACACTGACAGAAGGGTGCCAGCTCCAAACAGTCCATTACAAGCTGAATATTATAATGCAAAAAACAGAAGTGGGGCCGCTCAACTTCATAGACTGAAATTGGTATATAAAATGTAACCGATACAACATAAATCCACCTGCTAACCTCATGTGTGTTTCATTCCATCCGGAGCTTAGTCATAAAGATTTTCTGTGACAAAGCTCCAAAGTGAAATGTGAAATGTGTAAGGTGCTCTCTCTTGGATAACTTTTTTAAACTTATTGCAAACTCTGAAGTTTAGTGGCTTCACTCCTATTTTTTGCATCACCGGATAATAGAGATAAACAATGGCAAACACGTTTGAGGTTCAGCCACTGTGACAACCATGAAGGTCGTAGGGAAATAATGCGCCAAACTTGAAATAATGAGCAGCTAACACAACAATTAGACTAAATTGTGAGAGAAATGTAAGGTGAAAAAGTGGGCTATGCTTGCCTAAGCCACTTATATTTGCGCTTTTTATCTATCTACATATACCGTTTTTTTTTATCCTTATTGCCTATAGGGAAAATTTATTGCAAATACATTTTTATCCATTTGATTTATGCTATGAGGAGCTGCTTTTTCCTTTTTTTCATGTCCTAGCTCTGATCCCTATGTTGTGAGAAGTACAATTGGGGCTTCATGTTCTGGCGGCTGCTGATACCAACACCTGGTGAGTAGGAGGGTGCGATTACCCACAAAAACCACCTAGAAGATTTGGCAGATCTCGGTACAGCCTCCACAAACCTGGTCATTCTGGTCTATGCCTGACTGACTCACCGCTTAGGGCCTGTGAGTCCACCATCTCCGGTAAGAGCATTACAGCTTTAATCCTTTACCTGTTTATGGGGAGACCTCTTCATAACATCTGAGTTGGTCCAGGTCCATAAAACATCCAGGAATACTTAGGAACGCAATATTCCACTGCTGCCTTCTATAGAAATTTCCGTATCTGTATATGTATTGGTTGGGACTTTATTGACCATCAGTATAGACTGCACTCAGTATTATTTATTTGTATTCATATACTCTTGATACAACGGGGTTGTTGTACGTTGATTTGTGTTAAACACTAATAGTACCACCCACTAACAACTATAGAGTTTGACACCCCATAGAACATATGTTTTATATTTTCAACTGATAGTTACATTTTCATATTTTTTTTTTTCACTTCCTATACACAGAAGTTATTTATACGAATCGTTGCTGGTATGATTGCATATTTACTTTTTTTTTTTTTCAAATATAAATTTTTTTATTAATATTTTCAATAGAATACAAGACGTAAAAAAAAGAAAACACAGAATAAAGAACAACTGTGGTCGTCACAGACCTTATCCCAAACATGCGGGTTTTGAAGTGAGAGTTACAGTCCATCTGCAGTATATAACATCCAGACTATTTCGATAGACAGGTACATTGCTATAATACTCCTACACTTAGATCATTATCATTTCTGCACTTGGAGTATCTTCTTAAGTAGTCTCAGGTGGAGGACCTATCCCGATTAAAATGGCCGCATCTCCTACTGACCCACATTCACCACCTGCCTAATCTCGAAACCACCAGTTGAAGAAAACTCTGAAGGTAGAGAGAGGAAGAAAACCATAAGGAGTAAAGGACAAAAGATTAAAAATAGAAACTAAAAAGGAGAGAGGGAGAAAGCGTGAAAAAGGGGGGGGGGGGAAAGCTGGGGGGAGGGGTATGTTCAGCACGGAGGGATGGATACCGCGCCACCATCGGCTCGCCACGGGCCGAGAGTGGGGAGCCCATCAAGAGTTCAACAAGGATTGCCCTTCATCGGAGTATATATATAAGTTCCACAGCATCCAGGCCTCGGAGTGTTTCTCCTGTTTATTTTGTGCTGTCAGCACCAGATCTTCCAGATGTTTAATTTCCTCTACTTTACGCAACCACAATCCAACGGAAGGAGGCGTGTTTTTTTTCCAGGTAGCTGGGATACAAGACTTCGCAGCATTGAGCAGGTGTCTTACAATAGATTTTTTATAAGATCTCGCCGGGATTGTGGAAGCGTGAAGCAGAAAGAAAGCTGGATCTCTATGTATTACGTGATCAGTGAATTTCTGCGTGATCCTCTCTATAGATGTCCAGAAGTGCAATAACATTGGGCATGACCAGAAGATATGGAGAAGCGTTCCTTTATCTCCTAGGCATCTCCAGCATCTATCCGACGTGGTAGGGAAAATTTTATGTAGGAACTGGGGTGTAAAATACCATCTGGTCAGAATCTTGTAATTTGTTTCTTGGATTCTCGTGCAGATGGATGATTTTAAAGAAAAATTAAGAATATTTTGTATCTGCAGGTCCGTGAAGGTCTGTTTTAGGTCTTGTCCCCAAGCCCGTAGAAACACCAAGTCTGGCTGTGTTACTGGGGTATTGAGTAGGGAGTATGTTTTCGAGAGTACTTGGGATAACACTTCCTCATCATTACAGTAGTTTTCAAATGTCGTCAGCTCTCTGGTGAAATGAATGGGATCCGGCATTGAGTGCACAAAATGGTTCAGCCGTACAGCTTTCCAAAAGGACAATCGGAAATTGCCGGTATCGTTCGTCAAGGTTTGGATCGATGCCCAGTGGTCTACGTCTACAAAATGTAAGGCACAGTCTCTACCCGCCGCCATGAGCTCTCCATAATCAGACCTACTCAGTCCAGGTGGGAACGCCGGGTTGCCTAGAATTGGGAGAAGTGGGGATGTCTTTGACGTCAAGGAGGTAGTATTCACCGCCCATAGACCCACGCGTAGCGTAGCGCCGATGGTGGGGTGTGTCCTCATCTCTAGAGGGAGCCGGTCAGGGCACCAAATTACTTTCTTCAAAGGGATAGGTACCTGGTCACGCTCTATTTGTGTCCACAGTTTAAGTTGTGTATGTCTGTTCCAATCAATAATTCTCCCCAGATGTACCGCCTGATAATAGTTTTTTATGTCTGGGAGGGCCAGACCCCCACATTGCTTCGGGAGGGTCAGATATCTAATGCGGAGCCGCGGTTTCCTATGAGCCCATATAAATTTGGTAAAGAGAGATTGTACTTGCCTGAAATAGAGAGCTGGGATCTTTATTGGCAGGGCTTGAAACAGGTACAGGAACTTCGGAAGAATGCACATCTTAAGTAGATTGCATCTCCCAAACCAGGAGTGAAGCCCTTTGTTCCACTCCTCCAGCAGTTTTCTTGCCTTGGTTAACATTGGGGGGAAATTAAGTTCGAATATGCGTGTCAAGTCTCTTGGGATGTATGTCCCCAGGTAGTTAAGGTGGCTATCTGACCACTTAAATTTAAATGCTGATTTTAGAGGGGACAGGGCATCTGGGGTCATGTTGATCCCCATAGATGTGGACTTATCAAAATAAATTTTCAAGTTGGACAGAGCTCCATATGTTTTAAATTCTTTAATGAGGTTTGGGAGGGACACCACCGGGTTAGTCAGGGAGAATAACAGGTCGTCTGCATATGCCGAAATCTTGTAGTGGCCCTGTCCTAACGTAATGCCCGTGATGTCTGGGTTTCGGCGAATCGTGCATAGGAATGGCTCTAGGACTAGGGCAAAGAGAAGGGGGGATAGCGGACACCCCTGTCTGGTGCCGTTGGAGATAGTAAAGGGTTCAGAGAGAACTCCATTTGCTTTAACCTGGGCCGTCGGTATTGAGTAAATATTAGAGATCCAATGTAGCATTTTATTTCCTAGCCCCATATGCTTGAGGACGGAGATCATAAATTCCCAGCTCACCCTGTCAAATGCTTTCTCAGCATCTGTGCTGAGAAAGACACATGGCGTTTTGAGTAGTGATGCCCTATGAATTAGGTTGATAGCCTTGGTGGTGTTGTCCCTGGCCTCCCTGGAAGTGACAAAGCCCACTTGGTCTAGGTGTATCACCCCCGGCATATGTTGGGACAATCTATTGGCCAGAATTTTCGTGAAGAACTTTAGGTCCATATTCAAGAGGGATATGGGCCGGTAGCTGCCACAAGCAGCCGGGTCCTTGCCTTCTTTAGGAATGAGGGAGATATGGGCTTTCAGGGTATCTCTTTGAAAGTGACCACCTTCTGCAAGGTTGTTAAACAGTTTTACCATATAAGGGCCTAATGTTGGCAGGAGGGTTCGGTAATATTGTAAGGTGAAACCGTCTGGGCCAGGCGCCTTCCCCGGCTTCATTCCCTTAATGGCACCCTGCAGTTCCACCATCGTGATGGGTTCCTCGAGTGCTGTCCTTATTTCCTCAGGGAGGGTGGGGATGTCTGATTTAATCAGATAGTCTCTTATATCAGCGTCACTATTGTGTGGTTTTGGGAGGTTATATAAGGCGGAATAGAATTCCTGAAATTCCCCTGCAATTTGGGTGGGCATGACCTTTTTTTGTCCTGACGGGGGGACAATTTGGGGTATATATGCTTGTCGCCTCTGTTGTTTAACTGCATTAGCCAACAGTTTCCCACACTTATTACCCGATTCATATGATAGTTTCCCGCAAACCTGCAGTGCTGCTTTGGCCTTATATCTCAGTATATCCGTCGTCTGTCTCCTAACAGTCAGGAGTTCCGTTTCAATTAAAGGGGTCGGATTGTGCTTATGTTTTGCTTCAAGATCCCTAATCTTGTCTAGGAGCACAAGGAGCTGTTTTTCCCGTTCTCGCTTGATACGTGCGCCGTGTTTGATCAGGACTCCCCTTATGACAGCTTTGTGTGCTTCCCACAGTATGCCCGGGTCACAGTCTGCTACGTCATTTATACGGAAGTATTGTGTCAGCTCGGTCGTTACATCGGTCAACACAGCAGCATCTTGAAGTAGGCTTTCATTCAGCTTCCAGAACCGTGTGTGTGGTGTTGAGGTCTGTTTAAGGGAGTATCGCATAGTAATGGGCGCATGGTCCGACCAGGTGATACTCCCTATCCCTGGGTCATGTGCTGCCTCTAGGTTGCGGTGGCGTATCAGAAAGTAATCAATACGCGAGTACGTTTTGTGTGGGGACGAAAAGAACGTGTAGTCCCTTTCTCCCGAATGATGGAGTCTCCATATGTCTATCAGTTGGGCATTCTGTAAATCTCTCGAAATGTTTCTATGTACACTGGGCCTCAAAGAGGAGACGCCGGAGGAAGTGTCTACCGCTGGAACCAACGGTGTATTAAAGTCACCCCCTACAATCAGGTGGCCTTCCGTGAAGTCCATTAGGAGGGACAGTGTACTGTGTAAGAAGACATCCTGTCTGTCATTCGGTGCATAGACCGTGGCTAGTGTCACTAGCACATCTCCTATTAACCCCTTGAGAAACACATAACGGCCTTCAGGGTCTATCCTAGAGTCACGGTCAATCCATGGGATTTTTCCTGACAGAAGAATTGACACTCCTTTTGATTTGTGTGTGGGATTCGTAGCGTGGTAGACTACGGGAAAGTACCGACTCTTCAGGCATGGCGGAGAGCCAGTCTTAAAGTGGGTCTCTTGGATAAACGCTACATCTGCTCTAGCCCTTTTAAGGTCATTCAGGAGCATACGGCGCTTCTCTGGTATGTTCAACCCTTTGGCGTTTAGCGAGAAAAAATTTACGCAATCCATCCCGACCGTGCCGAGTAAGGGGGGGGGTAAGGGTGAAACACGAAGGGGGGGGGGATAGAAAGATGAAAGAGCAAGGAAAGTCCAATCAAGAGTTAGGTGAGCAAAAAGTGCTCACAGTAAAATTCTTCACAGTTGGTTGTTAAAACTCAATCAACTGTAATGCAATATTTTGCACTGAAGCACACTCCGGGTGTCCCCGGGTGGAATGCTTCGACCTAGTGGGGAGGAGGATAGAACACGACCGGGGGAGTAATCCCAATCCAATCCCAGCCCCCCAGCCCTAGGGTATAAACTGGGCATGTACTCCAATATATCTTAAAACAAGAAAGGAAAAAGTTGAGAGAGATGCAGTTATAAAACACAAGGCAAAAAGAAAAGAAAAACCTGGATCCAGAAGCATTAATACAATCACCATCCCAGGAGGGACCATGCACTTCCCCACATCCAGCACCTGAATCATAGAGCCCTGTCTTGGCCCGCAAGGCAGCAAACAATATTGCCCGCCTGAGGCGAAGACATGAACCCCTCGACTCCAAAGTTAGGTCATATGGCCTAGTCGGGTTCCCAACCACTCCCCCCTCCTTCCCCTCCAGTGAATAAGTGTGGAGTGGCGCACTGTAAATCCCCTACTCGGCCCTTAAAATCTTAGACCCGCATAAGAGGATGGCCCGTCGGTATGTTAAGCTATCTCCCATAGTCCCGCCCCATAGAAAGGGGAGGGAAGGGGGGGTTGGTGTGCACATCTAACAATGACGGTATAAGTATTCACCTTCTCCCAGACCAGGCCTATCTCCTCCGGGAGTTGGCCAGCCTTCCCTCTACCTTCCCTCTTGGGTTGACCCCAGGTACGGGTGCCATACCAATACTCCAGGTATTAACGTAACAGAACATACCCTTACATGGAACAACTTATGCATCAAGGTAAAACATCATTTAGTACCATAGGCAGCGCCCCGGTTCCCATTCTCTCAGTTTCCGGGGTGTAGTTGGCCAACAGTACAACACCACTTGGGGAAGATCACTGCCTAGGGATCCTGTTGTGGGCTGTGTAGGGATCCTGCTGGAGAGAGTTAGTCTGCTTTTCCGGGAACTTCCAGGGGGGGGGCAGTGTTCCTTGCCTCCGTCCCTCAGCCGGGTATAGGAAGGGGTAAAGTAAGGTGCCAAACACTTGCCCAACTCAGGAGCCCATCCTTCACCATTGTGACTGATCACCATCTGTATCCCGCCCCCCAAACCCCCCACCTTTCACAAAAGTACCAACGGATACCTCAGGAACCGTGAGGGTGCGGATGGTCCAACTGTTCCCATCCGGGGGAGGGCCTTGTGCGCAGCTGGCCAAACCAAGGTAAATTGGGGGAGGGTGCCACCGGGACTCGACAGAGAGGAGAAGGGGTTAAAGTGAACCAGTTTATCTGATGTAAGGCACTATGTGAGGTGGATGTATGTGCATGGTCTCACCACGGTGGACGGCGTCACTAGGTCACTAGGTTTCTCTGGAGGCGTCCGGGATGCGATGCGAGATCTCTGTCTGTTCCTTTGTGGCCGCGGGGAGTGGGGTCTCCGCTGGCTCGAGCCGCCTGGGCGGGTGTGAGGTCCCGGGAGAGCCTGCAGCCAGTCCGGGACGGCAATTGGATCCGTGTCAAAAAAAGCAAACAATGCAGGGAGGTCTGCCGGTGATCGCAGGGTAAAGAACTGTGAAAGCTTCTTGAAAGTCACTGTTATAGGGAAGCCCCATCTGTAGGTGATGCCATGGTGCTGGGCGACTTCCAAGAGGGGCTTCAACATAGCCCTCCTCTGCAGGGTGGCCCGGGAGAGATCAGGCAGGATTTGGATGACAGCCCCATCGAAGTCTGTGTCTCTCTTCTCCCATGCCTTCCGCAGGATGAGTTCCTTGTGCGTGTAGTGATGGACTCTGCAGATCACATCCCTGGGGCGATTCGGGTCAGTTGATCTAGGTCCAAGAGCCCTGTGGATCCGGTCAAAGGACACATTCGGTGGGAGTACGTCTCCCACTACATTGCTGAATATGGCCAGGGCTGTTGCTGCCAGGTCCTCTGCTCCCGTGGCCTCCGGCAGCCCTCGGAGCCTCAAGTTGTTCCTCCTGCTGCGGTCTTCAATTTCTTCCAGGCGCAATTGCTGGGTCAAGATGGAGGTTGCCTGTACTGCTTGCGTCTCTTCCACTCGCTGCAGCCGTAGTTCTAATGCTGACACCGTGGCCTCCCCTGCTCCTATCCTCCCTGTCAGTGAGGTAATGTCACTGCGAACCACTGCGATGTCTTTACGGTGAGAAGCCTCTAGCCTGCTGGCCAAGGAATCAAAGTCGGCTCTTGTAGGCAGAGCCTGCAGCAGTGCCCTCAGCTCCGCGTCAGCCCGCAGAGTCAGCGGTGCCTGGTGCGGGTAAAGGGAGTCTTGGAAGTCGGGTCGGAACCCTGTAGGTGTGCCGGGGTCCCCCTCCATGCTATCCGAGGCCGATGGGGACATCTGAGAGGTATGTGGGGGAGAACTTACGTATCCGCTGTGCCTCGTGGGGTCCGCCATTTTGGGGGCAGGAGACGCCGCCTGTGTGTTGGGGAAGTAGCGGTGGATCTCTCCGCTCGGCCGGGCTCTGGGGGTTTGGTGTCTCTTCGGTTTGCCTCTCCGTTTCCCAGCTGAGTACATGCCGGTATTTGGGTTGATTTGGTGAAGAATTGGGCTAGTGGGGCCGGGACAGACCGGGAGCTCCACAAGAAAACGTCTTTACACGGCCATGCTCAGACCACGCCCCTGCATATTTACTTTTAATACAAAATTTTCTTCACGATTTTCTATGCGACTTGGGTGAATCGCATTTCAACAAAAAAAGTTATTTGGTGTTTTTTTCACTGGAAAGGTCAAACCACTGTTTTTGAATGGTACTAGAATACTATTCTAATGTGATTTGTGCCTTCCAACACAGTATTGTTTTGCTTTTTGTTGTTTTTTATGTTTAATTCCAATTTGATGTTATTATAGCATTTATACACTAATCTCATATTGGTTTTAAGACCACCACTTGGCATATCAGGCTGGTGTGTCTTGTCATTTCACTTGCACAAGCGAGTATATTCCTCACTTAATTACACATATTAAAACTTTACCTGTAAAACATTTTTGCTCACAATCTGCGATTTTGTGTAGCTTGTGTGAAACAGGTACATTTTTATATTTGATTTCCTTAGCGCTACACTTTTTTACCTTACACTGTGACAACCATGGCTCCTTCCACAGATACAGTGCCTTGAGAAAGTATTCATACCCCTTGACATTTTTCACAATTTGTCATGTTACAACCAAAAACGTAAATGTGTTTTATTGGGATTTTATGTGATAGAGCAAAACAAAGTGGCACATACTTGTGAAAGGAAAATTATAAATGGTTTTCTAAATTCTTTGCCAATAAATCTGTGAAAAGTGTGGCGTGAATTTGTATTCAGCCCCTTCCCTGAGTTAATACTTTGTAGAACCACCTTTCACTACAATTACAGCTGCAAGTCTTTTTGGGCATGTGTCTACCAGCTTTGCACATCTAGAGAGAGACATTTTGCAAAATAGCTCAAGCTCTGTCAGCTTGGATGGAGAGAGTCGGTGAACAACAATTTTCAAGACTCACCACAGATTCTCAATTGGATTTAGGTCTGGGCCATTCTAACACATGAATATGCTTTGATCTAAACCATTCCATTGTAGCTCTGGCTGCATGTTTAGGGCAGTTGCCCTGCTGGAAGGTGAACCTCTGCCCCAGTCTCGAGTCCTTTGCAGACTCTAACAGATTTTCTTCTAAGATTGCCCTGTATTTGGCTCCATCCATCTTCCCACCAACTCTGACCAGCTTCCCTGTCCCAACTGAGGAAAAGAATCTCCACAACATGATGCTGCCACCACCATGTTTCACAGTGGGGACACTGTTCAAGGTGATGTGCAGTGTTAGTTTTCTATCACATATAGCGTTTTGCTTTAAGGCCAACATGTCAAATTTCGGTCTCATCTGACCAGAGCACCTTCTTCCAAGTTTGCTGTGTTCCCCAAATGGCTTCTAACAAACTGCAAACGGGACACCCTATGGTTTTCTTTCAACAATGGCTTTCTCTTTGCCACTCTTCCATAAAGGCTAGATTTGTGGAGTGCACGACTAATAGTTGTCCTGTGGACAGATTATCCCACCTGAGCTGTGGATCTCTGCAGCTTCTCCAGTCCAGAGTTACCATGGGCCACTTGGCTGCTTCTCTAATTAATGCTCTCCTTGCCCAGCCTGTCAGTTTAGGTGGACGGCCATGTCTTGGTAGGTTTGCAGTTGTGCCATACTCTTCATTTTCGGATGATGGATTGAATATTGCTCCGTGAGATGTTCAATGCTTGGGATATTATAACCTAACCCTGCTTTAAACTTCTCCACATCTTTATCCCTGACCTGTCTGGTGCGTTCCTTGACCTTCATGATGCAGTTTGTTCACTAAGGTTCTCTAACAAACCTCAAATGGCTGTCTGTGAGATGGTTGCAGTTCCATATAGCTGCACTGGATAAATTACACACAGGTGGACTCTATTTACTAATTAGGTGACTTCTGAAGGCAAATTGTTCCACTAGATTTTAGTTAGGGGTATCAGAGTAAAGTACAAATGCACGCCACACTTTTCAGATATTAATTTGTAAAAAAAAATTGAAAACCATTTAGCATTTTACTTCGACTACACAATTATGTGCCACTTTGTGTTGGTCTATCACATAAAATCCCAATAAAATACATTTACATTTTTGGTTGTAACATGACAAAATGTGGAAAATTTCAGGGGGTATGAAAGCTTTTTCATAGTTACATAGTTACATAGTTAGCTAGGCCGAAAAAAGACACAAGTCCATCCAGTTCAACCATAAAAAAAAATAAAAAAAAATAAAAATAAAAAATATCGTACAATCCAATATACCCCATTCTATACCCACAGTATATCCAGAGGAAGGCAAAAAAAACCCCCCAAAAGAGCATGCTCCAATCTGCTACAGCAGGGGAAAAAATCACTTCCTGATCTCCCTAGAGACAATCGGCTTTTCCCTGGATCAACTTTACCTATAAATGTCAGTACCCAGTTATATTATGTACATTTAGGAAAGTATCCAGGCCTTTCTTAAAGCAATCTACTGAGTTAGCCAGAACCACCTCTAGAGGGAGTCTATTCCACATTTTCACATCTCTTACTGTGAAGAAACTTTTCCGTATTTGGAGAAGAAATCTCGTTTCCTCTAGACGTAAAGAGTTCCCCCTTGTCCTCTGTGTTGACCGTAAAGTGAATAACTCAACACCAAGTTCACTATATGGACCCCTTATATATTTGTACATGTTGATCATATCCCCCTTTATTCTCCTCTTCTCAAGAGTGAATAAATTCAGTTCCTCTAATCTTTCTTTCTTTCTTAGCTGAGCTCCTCCATGCCTTTTATCAGTTTGGTTGCCCTTCTCTGCACTTTCTCCAGTTCCCCGATATCCTTTTTGAGAACTGGTGCCCAAAACTGAACTGCATATTCCAGATGAGGTCTTCCTAATGATTTGAACAGGGGCACAATTATATCTCTCTCTCTGGAGTCCATACCTCTCTTAATACAAGAAAGAACTTTGCTTGCTTTGGAAACCGCAGCTTGACATTGCATGCTATTATTGAGCTTATGATCTACCAAAACCCCCAGATCCTTCTCCACTACAGATTCCCCCAGTTGTACCCCCCTTAGCATGTATGATGCATGCATATTCTTAACCCCCAAGTGCATAACTTTACATTTATCAACATTAAACCTCTTCTGCCACATAGTCCCCCAATTAGACAGAGCATTGATGTCGGCTTGTAAATTGGAGACCTCCTGTAAGGACGTTATTCCACTGCATAGCTTGGTGTCATCTGCAAAGACAGAAATTTTACTTTTGATCCCAGACCCAATATCATTTATAACCGCTTCCCGACCACCTCACGCCGATGTACGTCGGCAGAATGGCACGGCTAGGCAAAACCACGTACCGGTACGTGGCCCTTTAAAAGCCTAGCCGGGGTGGTTAACTCTTTCACTGCCACTGTCATTTATACAGGAATCAATGCATTTAAATAGCATTGATTGCTGTATAAATGACAATGGTCCCAAAAATGTGTCAAAAATGTCCGATGTGTCCGCCATAATGTCGCAGTCACAATAAAAATCGCAGATCGCTGCCATTACTAGTAAAAAAAAAAATATTAATAAAAATGCTATAGAACTATCCCCTATTTTGTAAACGCTATAACTTTTGCGCAAACCAAATTAATAATCGCTAATTGCGATTTTTTTTTTTTACCAAAAATATGTAGAAGAATACGTATTGGCCTAAACTGAGGAAAAAAAATGTTTTTTTATATATTTTTTGGGGATATTTATTATAGCAAAAAGCTAAAAATATTGCATTTTTTTCAAAATTGTCGCTCTATTTTTGTTTATAGCGCAAAAAATAAAAACCGCAGGGGCGATCAAATACCACCAAAAGAAAGCTCTATTTGTGGGAAAAAAAAGGACGCCAATTTTGTTTGGGAGCCACGTCGCACGACCGCGCAATTGTCAGTTAAAGCGACGTAGTGCCGAATCGCAAAAAGGGGCCTGCTCCTTTGGCTGCCAATTGGTCCGGGGCTGAAGTGGATAAAGATATTAAAAAGTAAGGGTCCCAGCACTGAACCTTGGGGTACACCACTGATAACCTTAGACCTTTTAGAGTAAGAATCATTAACCACTACTCTCTGAATTCTGTCTTTTAGCCAGTTTTCTATCCATTTACAAACCGATATTTCCAAGCCTGTAGACCTTACCTTACACATGAGCCGTGTGTGGGGAACTGTATTGAACGTTTTGGAAAATCCATAAAAGTATACCACGTCCACAGCCATGCCTCTGTCCAAGGTTTTACTTACCTCTTCATAAAAAGAAATCAGGTTTGTCTGACAACTTCTGTCTTTCATGAACCCATGCTGTCTGTTGCTTAAAATATTTTTTTTTCCAGCAAGAACTCGTCTATGTGGTCTTTTATTAATCTCTCCAGTATCTTCCCAACTATAGAAGTTAAACTAACAGGTCTATAGTTACATGGTAAAGACTTTGTTCCCTTTTTAAATATAGGCACCACGTTCGCCCTGCGCCAATCCAGTGGTACTATTCCCATCATTAATGAGTCCCTAAAAATTAAATACAATGGCTTTGAAATTGCAGAGCTCAATTCTTTTAGGATCCGTGGGTGGATGCCATCTGGTCCAGGTGCTTTATCCACCTTTATTCTGTCTAAAGATTTCTGGACCATATCACTTTTGAGCCATTGTGGATCATTCCCCCATTATGGACATGAGCTCCCCCATGCGCCTTTGTATACACAGAGCTGAAGAAAGTATTTAATAAATTAGCCTTCTCTTTGTCCCCAGTCACCCACTCTAGATTATTTTGTAAAGGGCCTACATGCTCAGACCTGACCTTTTTACTATTAATATATTTGAAGAATTTTTTGGGGTTTGTCCTACTATCTTTTGCAATCTGTCGTTCGTTTTGAATTTTTGTATCCTTGATTTCCTTTTTACATATTCTGTTAAATTCTTTGTAACATTTAAACAACACTAGTGTTCCTTCACTTTTATATTTTGTAAAAGCTCTTTTTTTATTGTTCATAGCTTTTTTAACTTTGACCGTGAGCCACATAGGTTTTATTTTAAGCCTTTTCTTTCGAAAAATTTTATTTTGGAAAAATGCAGCAAGTATATAAACATGAAACAGTAGAACAAAATAACAATAACAATTGAGATGAGGTCCTGTGTTCAGAGAATACAGTGGAAGGAAGACACATAAGTACCATATGTCGTGAGAACTGGTAGGAAATCCAGCAGGCCTGAGTACAGAAATAGACTATGCTTCATAAAATGAGGGAAAAAAAAGGGGAAGGAAAGGGTTAGGGTGGAAAGCACCCCTAACGGGAACATGCTGTGCCGGACGGGGAGATCCCAACCCCACTCATCAGACGAAGTCTAGCGACCAAGCCGAGGCATAGTCTGGGGCCATAGCAGAGAACGAAAGTCTACTAGAGGCTCAGGACTGAATAAATCAATGATCATGACAAATTATGCAGGGTCTTCCTGAGGATTAAAATTTGTGGACCTCAAGTCTGAGCAAGTTACGATTAGAGTAAAGAAAAGGGGAACAAAAGAGGAAAGGGAGGAAAGCTCAGGGTGAGCAGAAGAGAAAGAGAGAGGAGAGCAGCGCCTAATACACTGAGATGTCATAGGTTCTGTCATGAGGAGGGAACTAAGGTGACCCCTACGTGTTGGGCCCAGGGTTCCCAAACCAGATCAAAGTTTACAGTGGTATTTAGCAGTATACTGGATAGCTTTTCTTGTGACATTATCCACAAAATCTTCCTTTTTGCTGCAGCGAACGAAACTGTTGGTGTTTTCCAAGCCCTAGCAATAGTGAGCTTGGCTCCTAGCAAGATAAAGTGTATCAGCCTCCTAGAGGGTTTAGAGAGCAACGGTATTTGGTAATTTAAGAGCCCAATCATTGGGGTCCTGGGAATCCGACTACCAACCAGTTTATCTATTAATTTGAAGATACGGAGCCAGAAGGGGCGTATTCTTGGGCATTCCCACCATACGTGGGCCATGGTGCCCACATGTTTACATCCTCTAAAGCACGTGGGGTCTGCTGTTGGGAAGATGGAGGCTAGTCTAGATGGGGTGTAATACCATCGCATGAGTACCTTAAGGCTGGCTTCCATAAGTGCTGTATTGAGGATGCTTTTGAAGGAAGAGAAGGAGGCAGTTTGCCATTTACCTAACTGCCTGTCAGGGTCCTGGCCACCCCGTGCGGCCCAGATTGCCTCTACGCAGGCAAACAATCACCCCTGTGCCCTCCAGGCATCAGCGCGGGCGTTGGCGCGCGCCGCGGGCGCGTGCACGCGCGCGACCGGCCCGCGGGCGCGCTCCCGTGCGCTAATAGCGGGGGCGCGCGCGCCCGTGCGCGTGCACGTGCGCGGGTAGCGCTGTTTGGCGCCAGTGTCCCTATTTAAGGATCAGAGCTGCAGCCCTGCGGTGCTGTTCGTCTGCAGCTCTGACCTGAGTTTCCTGTTTACCCGCCTGTACCTATCTGTGATCCGTTGGAACCCGACCCGGCCTGTCTGACCCTGCTGACCTCTCTGCTCCTTGACCCCGGCTTGCCTGACCCTGTTTATGGACTGTCTACCTGTTGCCGAACCTCTGCCTGCCACTTGACCATCCTTCTGCCTGTCGTTTAATGCCTATCTGCCTTCCCTGTGACCCGGCCTGTCTGACTACCTCTGCCGTCCGAGTGTGCCTCTCTCCCGCACAGGATCTGCCTCTGCTGCTGCTGTTCCAGAGACTACCTCTCTCTCGGGTCATCCGACCCCAAGCCTGCTGTACCATCTCCTGCAGTTCCTACCATCCAAAGACCAGCACCAGCACCCTACTTCATCCTGCACCAGCTGATCCACCGGACGGACACTCCTACTCCACTGTGCTCACGGGTCCCCTGTCTCCATTCCAGTGGACCCTGAACCAGAGCCGTAAGAGAGGTCCCCTTCCGTCAAGCCAGGCTCGCAACCAGGTACCTGACAGTACGAACAGCCCAGATGACCGAGCCTGCGGAAGGAACCTCGTCCATGCAGGACTTCTGCTCCCACCTGGCAGCTCTCACCCAAGCAGTGAAGTCTCTACAAGAAGGCTATACCAGGTTAGAGGGACAGGTACAGCATCTCTCCAGCCCTATGGCTGCTGCACCTCCTGCACCACCTGTGCAACCCACCGTTCAGCCTGCAGTAGTGATGCTTCCTCCAGAGCCAAGAGTGCCCGTTCCGGAAAGATTCTCAGGAGATCGGTCTAAGTTTCCTGCCTTCCGAGATGCCTGCCAGCTTTATTTTGCCCTTCAGCCCAGGACCTTTTCTTTGGAAGCCACCAAGGTGGGATTCGTGGTGTCACTCCTACAAGGAGAACCTCAGTCATGGGCCCACCGTCTTCTAAGGGTCGATGGCCCACAGACCCAGGACCTTGCTACCTTCTTCCAGGCAATGGCGCAGCTCTATGACGACCCCCAAAGAACCGCTACAGCCGAGACCGCCTTGACCACGCTCCAACAAGGCCGTAGAATGGCCGAGGACTACATTTCTGATTTTAGGCGCTGGAGCGCGGACACTCGGTGGAACGATGCAGCCCTTAGGCATCAATTCGGCACAGGCTTATCTGAGGGTCTGAAGGATGAACTGGCCCGAGTGGGGGTCCCCGAGTCCCTGGAGGACCTGATCACCCTTACCATCCAACTGGATCGCCGGCTCCGGGAACGCCGAGCTGAACGTTCCTCCCAACCGACCCGCCCGGCCTGGATGGTGGCAAGGGCTCCAACTCCAGCTTCCCGCTATTTACCTACACCTGCTACAGTTCCAGCCAGTCCTGCCTTCGACAGCCCTGAACCAATGCAGATCGGACTTATGCGCTCCACCTTGTCCCCCGAAGAGCGTGCCAGGCACCGGCAGCTGAATCTATGCCTCTATTGTGGTGGTTCGGGACATTACGTAAACAACTGCCCAGTCAAAATCCGTAAGTGTCTTTCTTCTGTCTCTTCTAAACCTGCACCTTGCCCCAGCAACACCACTCACCTGGCTCTTCCCCTCTCGTTGCAGCTTCAAGGAAGGACAATCCACACCAACGCTATCCTTGACTCCGGAGCTTGCAGTTGTTTTATCGATGCCACCTTTGCCAACCTACAAGCCCTACCTCTCCGGGAGAAGACCCGTGGACTTTCTGTCTTCTTGGCCGACGGATCACGCATCAAATCAGGTCAAGTGACCCAAGAGACCTTGCCCCTGCCTGCCACCATCTTGTCCCAGCACCAAGAATTGTTAATTCTGGATGTAATTTCTTCTCCTCTCTTCCCAGTGATTTTAGGCATACCGTGGCTCCAAGCCCACAACCCTTGCATTAACTGGTCAACGGGACAAGTAAAATTCCAGTCCCCTTATTGCCTTCAGCACTGCCTACCTGAGCCCGTTGGGGCACCCTCTGCTCTGTGTTGCCTGAACTCCGATCAGGACCTGTGCCGGGCCGTGCCCAAGACTTACCACGACTTTCTCGACGTGTTCAGTAAACGAGGGGCAGACTCCCTGCCGCCCCATCGTCCATATGACTGTCCTATCGAGATTCTCCCAGGAGCCGAAATCCCATTCGGACGCATCTTTCCCTTATCCGAAAAAGAGCAGGAGGCCCTGAAGGTGTACATTGCGGAGAACCTCAAGAAAGGGTTTATCCGTCACTCCACCTCCCCTGCAGGCGCGGGGATATTCTTCGTTACCAAGAAGGACCAAACACTCAGGCCTTGTGTGGACTACCGCGAGTTGAACAAGGTTACAGTCAAAAACCGATACCCCTTGCCGTTGATACCAGAGCTCTTCCAGAAACTACGAACGGCAACCATCTTCTCCAAGTTGGACCTAAGGGGTGCCTACAACCTGGTCCGTATCAGGTCTGGGGATGAGTGGAAAATGGCCTTCCGGACCCGTTTTGGTCACTATGAATATCTAGTCATGCCGTTCGGCCTCTGCAATGCCCCTGCCACCTTTCAGCACCTGATCAATGATGTCTTTAGGGACTTTTTGGACATTTTTGTAATTGTATACCTCGATGACATTTTAATTTTCTCCAGTTCTCTTGAACAGCATCAGGGGCATGTGGGCAGAGTGCTACTTCGTCTCCGGCAGCATGGCCTATATGCTAAAGCAGAGAAGTGCCTGTTCGAACAACAGGAGATTCAGTTTCTGGGACTTGAGATTTCCCCAGCAGGGATCAGAATGGACCCTCAGAAGGTAACTGCTGTATTGGACTGGCCGGCACCATCGGACAAGAAGGGCATTCAGCGCTTTATAGGGTTTGCAAATTTCTATAGGAAATTCATTAAGGGATTCTCTACCATTGTTAACCCTATTATCCAACTAACAAAACAGGGTACACGCTTTCAGTGGGGTCCCGAGGCCCAGGAAGCTTTTGAGAGACTTAAAAGACTATTCACCTCTGCTCCCATCCTCAGTCACCCCGACCCTGCCCTCCCATACATTCTGGAGGTCGACGCTTCCGAAGTTGCGCTGGGAGCTGTGATATCTCAACGTCAAGGTAGCAAGGATTTGATGCATCCGGTAGGGTTCTTCTCTCGGAAACTTACCCCCGCAGAGAGGAATTACGACGTGGGGGACCGGGAACTTCTGGCCATCAAGGCAGCCCTTGAGGAATGGAGGTACCTGTTGGAGGGCGCAAGTCACCCGGTATTGGTGTATACCGACCACAAAAACCTCGAGTACCTACGGACAGCCAAGCGACTGAGGCCTCGACAAGCCTGTTGGGCATTGTTTTTTTCCAGATTTTGTTTTCATATCACCTACCGCCCAGGATCCAAAAATGTGAAACCAGACGCGCTCTCGCGCATGTTCGATAATCCCAAGGACACAGCAGCTCCAGACACCATCCTGTCATCTGGCAACTTTCTGCTTGTACAACCGGATTTGCTCTCACAGATCAAGGAGGCATCTGCAAACGGCCCAGCAACCCCAGGGGCCCCCCTGACTTCCAGAGACGGTCTCTTTTGGAAAGGAAGCCAAGTCTTTGTCCCCGAATCTGTTCGGACCAAGGTCCTGAATCTTTGTCATGACCACCCTCTGGCAGGACATTTTGGAGTCCGCAAGACTATTGATCTGGTGCAACGCACCTTTTGGTGGCCAGGTCTAAGGAAAGACTGCAAGGAGTACGTCAACGCCTGCCCTGTCTGTACCCGGAGCAAGACCTCAAGAAGCCGAGCTTGGGGCCTCCTTAAGCCTCTTCCTGTACCCGACCGACCATGGAGGATGATCACCATGGACTTTATAGTTGAACTCCCATGCTCAGAAGGATGCACAGCTATTTTTGTAGTCGTAGACCGGCTGTCTAAAATGGCCCATTTCCTGCCCCTAAAGGGAACCCCGTCCGCTGCTGAAACAGCCCGTGTCTTTATCAGGGAGATAATTAGGTTGCATGGGGTCCCTGCCAGCATAGTCTCCGATAGGGGGGTTCAATTTACGTCCCGTTTCTGGAAGGCCTTGTGTAAATCCCTAAAGATTGAGTTGGCTCTGTCCTCGGCCTATCACCCCCAAACAAATGGACAGACAGAACGCACGAATCAGACCTTGGAGCAGTACATTAGGTGCTTCACGTCCTTTGTGCAGGACGATTGGGTGTCCCTACTCCCCTTAGCCGAGTTTTCATACAACAACGCCAGCCACTCAGCCACAGGTCAGTCCCCTTTTTTTCTCCAACTATGGCTTCCACTTATCCTTTCTCCCTGACTTTCTTCCAGAATCCCCGGTTCCAGCGGTGCAGGATACAGTGACCTTCCTCCAACACAACAACCAGATCCTCCAAGAGACGATAACCAAGGCCCAGGCAGACTGCAAAAGGTTCTTCGACCGGAAGAGAAGGGGAGAACTGGACCTCCAGATTGGAAATCAGGTATGGCTATCCACTATTAACTTGAAGTTACCTTGCCCTTCCAAGAAACTCGCTCCCAAGTTTCTGGGACCCTTCTCTGTGAAAAGGAGGATCAACCAGGTATCCTACGAACTGTCGCTGCCCGACTCAATGAAGATTCACCCGGTGTTTCATGTGGCCCTATTAAAACCCGCTGTACCCGACCCCTTCCCTGATAGGGGAACTAGACCTCCTGGTCCTGTTCTTGTCGAAGGCGGCGAAGAATACGAAGTAGAGGCCATTATTGATTGTAGGAGGCGGCAAGGGCAGACACAGTTCTTAGTTAAATGGAAGGGGTACGGGGCTGAGGACAATTCCTGGGAACCCGATAGTAACCTTCATGCCAGATAAATGATCCGTGCCTTCTTTTCCGCCCACCCAGAGAAGAGAAGTCTTTTGGGCACCCGGAGGTTGCCCCTTGTGGGGGGGCAATGTCAGGGTCCTGGCCACCCCGTGCGGCCCAGATAGCCTCTACGCAGGCAAACAATCACCCCTGTGCCCTCCAGGCATCAGCGCGGGCGTTGGCGCGCGCCGCGGGCGCGTGCACGCACGCGACCGGCCCGCGGGCGCGCTCCCGTGTCTAATAGCGGGGGCGCGCGCCCGTGCACGTGCGTGGGTAGCGCTGTTTGGCGCCAGTGTCCCTATTTAAGGATCAGAGCTGCAGCCCTGCGGTGCTGTTCGTCTGCAGCTCTGACCTGAGTTTCCTGTTTACCCGCCTGTACCTATCTGTGATCCGTTGGAACCCGACCCGGCCTGTCTGACCCTGCTGACCTCTCTGCTCCTTGACCCCGGCTTGCCTGACCCTGTTTATGGACTGTCTACCTGTTGCCGAACCTCTGCCTGCCACTTGACCATCCTTCTGCCTGTCGTTTAATGCCTATCTGCCTTCCCTGTGACCCGGCCTGTCTGACTACCTCTGCCGTCCGAGTGTGCCTCTCTCCCGCACAGGATCTGCCTCTGCTGCTGCTGTTCTAGAGACTACCTCTCTCTCGGGTCATCCGACCCCAAGCCTGCTGTACCATCTCCTGCAGTTCCTACCATCCAAAGACCAGCACCAGCACCCTACTTCATCCTGCACCAGCTGATCCACCGGACGGACACTCCTACTCCATTGTGCTCACGGGTCCCCTGTCTCCATTCCAGTGGACCCTGAACCAGAGCCGTAAGAGAGGTCCCCTTCCGTCAAGCCAGGCTCGCAACCAGGTACCTGACACTGCCAATGAAAGTTAAAGTCGGATTCCCAGGCCGTCATATGAGCTTCTTTGGAGTTCGAAGAGATAAGTGACATATAGATTATAGATATCCCCCCCCGCTAGTCCATGGCTTGTCCGCACCAAACTTCATAATCGGTAAACTTTGGAGGCAGAGGTTTGTCCTTCCATATAGATTGGAGGAAATGAATAATTTGTTGAGATCTATAGAGTTCCGAAATGGTAAATCTAATTTGGAAATACAATGGCTGCGGGAGAACGGGCCCGCTGCCGTGAAGTAATGACCAATTCGGTACAGACCCTTGTCTAACCACCATTTGAAGGCTAATGCATTCTTCCCAGGAGGAAAAAGTGGGTTATTAAAGAGGTGAGAAAGGGGCTTGTATGAGGAAACCAGAGTATCTGAAGTCCGCAATGAATCCCAAAGGGCGAGTGAGTGTGACAGAGTTGGGGCCATTATCGGGGGCCTATCCCTTGGAGGGTGCCATAGAAGGTAGTCAAGAGTGAAACTTGGCGTAGCTAGTTTTTCTATATTCACCCAATCTGGTTTTTCCGATCTAGTATAGACGATTGACAACTGAGCTAGTCTTGCAGCCTGGTAGTATTTATAGAAATGGGGAAGACCTAGGCCTCCTTTTTTCCTATGTAAGTAAAGTGCTCTTTGAGCTATTCTATATCCCGCCTTCCCCCAGACAAATTTCAGTACTTTACTTTGGAATGCTGTAATGTGGTCTTTCCTTATGGGTATCGGGAGCGAACGGAACAGATACAACAGTCTAGGGAGTAGTGTCATTTTGATAGAGTGAAGCCTCCCTAGCCATGAAAGGCTGTGTTTAGACCAGGCTGTCATATCTGCCTCCAGCTTCCGGTACATGGGGGGGTAGTTAGAAGCATACAGGGATTCCGTTTTGGATGTTAGATTAATGCCTAAGTATTTGATGGAAGAATCACTCCACGCAAATTTAAAGGAGTTTTTTAGCAGGCCCACTGTTTCCGACTGAAGGGAGACATTCATGGCCGTGGATTTAGAATAGTTCACCTTCAGGTCCGAGACGATAGAAAAGTCCTCTAGTGTTTTACAGATGTTTGGAAGGGAGGTTATAGGAGATGTGACAAAAAGGAGAATGTCGTCAGCAAACAATCCACATTTGTGGATATGTGGGCCACAAGAGACCCCTTGAATGTTTGGATTCTGGCGGATTGCGATGGCCAGAGTTTCAATAGCTATTGCAAACATGAGAGGGGATAAAGGACAGCCTTGCCTCGTACCTGTCTGAATAGGGATAGATTTAGAGAGGAATTCTTAGATTCTGATACGGGCCGCGGGGTTAGAATATAGCGCGTGCAGTATACCCAAGAAATGCGTGCCAAAGCCCCAGCGTTCAAGTATAGCAAATAAGTAAGGCCAGGAAACCGAATCGAAGCCCTTGCTGAGGTCGAGTGACAGTAGCATTCCCTGCTGTTTGGGGCCTCCCAACCAATTTGTTTGCATAATAGAGACTATGTCTATCGCCCGTCTTATCTGATCTGGACCCTGCCTACCAGGGATAAACCCTACTTGGTCTTTATGAATATATTTATTCACAAAAGTCGCTAGACGAATAGCTAACAATTTAGTTAAGATTTTCAAGTCACAATTAATTAGGGATATGGGCCGATAATTTCCAACTTCTTCCCGATTTTTGTCTGGCTTGGGGATAACTGTAATAAATGCTGTGTTGAGCTGCGGGTCAAGAGGGTCCCCTTTAGTTTTGGAGTTCAGAAATTGTGTTAAATGCGGCACTAGTGTTTCGGTGAACGTCCTATAGTACGGAGTCGAGAGACCATCTGGTCCCGGAGCTGAACCCAATTTCATTTCTTTAATCACACCCATTACTTCCCCTTCCGTGAAGGGAGCTTCCATTTCCTCCCTGTGTTCAGGGGAAAGTGTAGGAATGGGAAGGTCCGCCAGGAATTTGGTTAGGGCATCTTCAGACCCAGCTGTGTGTGGGCTGTAGAGATCTGCATAAAACGAATGGAAAGCGTCTAGAATTTTTGGGGGGCTAGAGGAAGTGCCTGATCCCGGGATTCTAAGTTTAGGCATGGTGTAGAATCGGAATTTGGGCGTTAGCTTTGAGGCCAGCATTGACCCCATTTTATCCCCATGGGTGTAAAATTTATTCCCACTCCATCTAATTTGCTTTTCAGCCTTGACTGTGAGTGCTAAATTGAGTTCCAACCTGACTTTGTCAAGTCGTGTCATCGTGGCGGTGGAAGGATCCTGTTTATGTTGAGCTTTCAACTGTGTGTACAGGCCCTCCAGTCTTTCTATGTCTACTTTCCTTTCTCTGTGAAGTTGAGCAGACAACTTTATGAACTCTCCTCTGATAACGGGTTTGTGGGCAGCCCATAAAGTTTCCGCTGATATTCCCTCCACTTTGTTGAGTAAGAAGTATTCTTTTAGTGCCTTATCTAGCATAGTAACATGGATCGGGTTTGTGAGGATAGATTCATTAAGCCTCCATTGTCTTTGGCTTGGCTCTGAGGATTGGGTTTTTATAAACACGACTACCAATGAATGATCAGAAAGCACCGTGTCTTTAATAAAGGATTTTTCAATTAAGTGAACAGTACGGTTCGCAACCAACAGGTGGTCAATGCGTGCATACGAGTTGTGTGGGTGTGAAAAGTGCGTGTAGTCCCGCTTAGAAGGATTAAGTTCCCTCCAAACATCAGACATGCCTTGTGCATGTATTATTTTCGCAATTCTCAAGCTTTCCCTGGTAGGTCTTGTCAGTTGGGAAGACGGAGGTTTATTTCTGTCTAGGCCCTGGTCAAAGGCTGTGTTAGAGTCCCCACCACAAATGACTGTTCCTTCAAATAAGGGAGCTAGTGTTTTAAACATATGTTTAAAGAAGGCGGTTTGGCCTTTGTTGGGAGCATAGTACGAAATTAGGGAGTATACTTGCCCTTCTATGGTCCCCTTCACAAGAATGAACCTGCCCTCCGGGTCTTTTTTGTCTGCCATCCAGGTGAAATTACAAGATTTAGCAAATAAAACGCCCACCTCTTTGGTTTTGTTGGGAGCATTGGCCAGATAAAAGTTAGGGAAATGGGAGTGGAGAAAATTGGGATTGTACCGGATTGGGAAATGGGTCTCCTGTATGAGGACTACGTCTAATTTAGAAGATTTGTAGGTGTTAAACAATGTTTTGCGTTTGAGAGGGGAGTTCAGGCCTTGCGTGTTGTGAGTAGCGACCTTTAGGGTCTTCTTATGCCGCGTACACACGAAGGGACTATCCCGCGGGATTATCCTCTGGTCTCAAGTCCACCGGACAATCCCCTCGTGTGTGGGCGCCGGCGGACTTTTTGGCGCCAAAAGTCCGGCGGACTAGGTTTTAAGTTTTGTTTTAAAATTGTCCGCTGGACTTGGCAGTCCGGCGGACAATCCCGTCGTTAGTAGGCTAGTCCGCCGGACTTTTGAAATGAACGGACTTGCCGCTAATCGGAAAGTCCGTTCATTTAGCACGTGACTTCAGGTACGTAGCTAGCGTAGGCAGTAAATGCCGGCGCGCTAGCTCCGTCACCTGGCATGGATTTAAAGGGAGTCCCCACGCCGAAAAACGGCGTGGGGGTCCCCCCCAAATCCATCTCAGACCCTTATCCGAGCACACAGCCCAGCAGGCCAGGAAAGGGGTGGGGACGAGCGAGCGCCCCCCCTCCTGAGCCGTACCAGGCCGCGTGCCCTCAACATGGGGGGTGCCCTGGGGAAAGGGGGGCCGTGCGGCCCCCCCACCCCAAAGCACCTTGTCCCCATGTTGATGAGGACAAGGGCCTCTTCCCGACAACCCTGGCCATTGGTTGTCGGGGTCTGCGGGCGGGGGGCTTATCGGAATCTGGGAGCCCCCTTTTATAAGGGGGCCCCCAGATCCTGGCCCCCCACCCTATGTGAATGAGTATGGGGTACGATGTACTCCTACCCATTCACCTAAGGTGTAAAATGTAAAGTAAAAAAACCACACTTTTGAAAAAATATTTTATTGCACTGCTCCGGGGGTCTTCTTCCGTCTTGGGGGTCTTCTCGCCGGACTCCTCTGCCATTTACCTAGCTCTTTTACCGAGCGGAGAAGTCCGGCTACCTTCTTCGTCGTCGCCGCCTTCGTCTGGGGGTCTCGATCCGCCTTCGGGGGTCTTCGGGGGTCTTCCGGGGTCTCTTCTGTTCTTGCCGCTGTCGTTGCTTTCTGCGCCGCCTTCTTCTTCTTCTTCTTCTTCTTCCACCTTCTTCTTCTTCCGATGTTGACACGTCGCACTCTCTGGCCGGAATGCCAGAGCCGCGCTGTGCTGGGACTTATATAGGGACAAGGGGACAGGGTCACATGCTCATGTCACATGGTGACCCCGCCCCCTTGTGATGTCACAATCCCGGAGGATGCTGGGACTGTGACATCACAGGGGGCGGGGTCACCATGTGACATGAGCATGTGACCCTGTCCCCTTGTCCCTATATAAGTCCCAGCACAGCGCGGCTCTGGCATTCCGGCCAGAGAGAGCGACGTGTCAACATCGGAAGAAGAAGAAGAAGGCGGAAGAAGAAGAAGAAGGCGGTGCAGAAAGCGACGACAGCGGCAAGAACAGAAGAGATCCCGGAAGACCCCGGAAGACCCCCGAAGGCGGATCGAGACCCCCAGACGACGGCGGCGATGACGAAGAAGGTAGCCGGACTTCTCCGCTCGGTAAAAGAGCTACGTAAATGGCGGAGGAGTCCGGCGAGAAGACCCCCAAGACGGAAGAAGACCCCCGGAGCAGTGCAATAAAATATTTTTTTTTCAAAAGTGTGTTTTTTTTTACTTTACATTTTACACCTTAGGTGAATGGGTAGGGGTACATCGTATAAAAGGGGGCTCCCAGATTCTGATAAGCCCCTGCCCGCAGACCCCGACAACCAACGGCCAGGGTTGTCGGGAAGAGGCCCTTGTCCTCATCAACATGGGGACAAGGTGCTTTGGGGTGGGGGGGGCGCACGGCCCCCCTTTCCCCAGGGCACCCCCCATGTTGAGGGCACGCGGCCTGGTACGGCTCAGGAGGGGGGGGCGCTCGCTCGTCCCCACCCCTTTCCTGGCCTGCCGGGCTGCGTGCTCGGATAAGGGTCTGAGATGGATTTGGGGGGACCCCCACGCCGTTTTTCGGCATGGGGATTCCCTTTAAATCCATGCCAGGTGACGGAGCTAGCGCGCCGGCATTTACTGCCTACGCTAGCTACGTACCTGAAGTTACGTTCTAAATGAATGGACTGCTCCGTGTGTGGGCAAGTCCGTTCATTTTCAAAAGTCCCGCAGACTTTGTCCAGCTGATTGTCCGCCGGCGAAGTCCGGGCGTGTGTGGGCAAGTCCACACGCTCGGAAAGTCCGGCGAAGCCAGCTGGAAAGTCCGGCGGATTGTCCGCTGGACTAGGTCCGCCGGGAAAAGTCCCTTCGTGTGTACGTGGCATTAGTCTGATCAGCCATGGAACCAGGGGAGAGAGAAGCTACCAAATCCAATGTCACTTACCTGTGGGGCCCTACGTGGAGCCCGATGGTGCGACTGTCGATGTTAAATACCGGGAAGCAATCAGTTCGGAACGTCACAAAGGAGACGTGGTCTGCAAAAAATAAAGATATTAGGCGTCGCTCATGACAGGAAAGCGAAGAAAAGAGAAGAAAGATAGAAGAAAGAGAGTAAGGAGACTTTACTCCCCGGGGGGTAGAGGAGTCCTTAGGGGGAGAAAATCTCCACAGAGACATCTCACGTAAATCCGTGAGAAGAGTTGCACTAGGCAATATCTCCAGGTATATCACCTTGGAGAACCTATCCCTTAAGGACCAGCCGGTAATTAAGGGATAGGTGGAGGCACATGGGTACCATCCCAGACCAGGGCACCCTATGAAATCATTAATATGGGCTCTAGGAGCAGCCCAAACGAAGCAGCAAACAAAAAACAGCAGTATAACAGTGACCACCGTCAGCAAAAGGGAAAATCGCAGGAGGGCAGGCCAGGCCACCCCCCCACATCTGCCTATCAATATCAACCCCCCTCCCTCCTGTTTCCACAGGGGGGGAGGGGGTGACACCCAAATTCTGAGTATATAAGGATTGGATTCAGGCCGATTAACCCAACAGATGATGAGATTTCCCATCCTAACAAAAGCAGGGGCAGTTCGGCAGTTCTTGGGGCTTGACATTGAAGGCAGTCCCTCAAAAAAAAAAAAAGGGAAACATTTCTACTTCATCCTGTGAGCCATACGGCTAGAAGTAGTAATAGTAAAAACACGAGCGACACAAAAAAAAGAAGAAAAGACAAAACAAGGATGTGAGTGTAGCACGTGGCGGGACTTCCAATAGAGGAGAACTTCAGTCGATCATGGAGGGCCTTTGCGTGACGATCTTCGGGTCTTGGACTTGTTCCAAAGCGGTTCTTGCGGACTGTTCGGTGGAGGACGTTTGTTTGATCCCGCAGAGGAAGCGGTGGTCTCCATATCTGTCTCCTGTGAAATTAGCTTGAGATGGAGGAGCAATTTCTCGCCCGATGCAAAGTTGGAGAAGGCATGATTCTGGCCTTTTATAGGTGAATTTAACTGCAAATGGAAATGCCCATTTATATTTAACTTCTTTCTGGGTCAGAGCAGTTAACAGCGGTTTAACATTTCTTCTCCTTTGAATGGTCGAGGGGGAAAGATCGGCAAATATTTGAACGGGATGACCCTGGCAGGTAACCTGGGACATTGTGCGTGCTTGCTTCATCACTGCCTCCTTGACAGCATAGTAGTGTGGTTTAGCAATAATGTCCCTGGGGGATCCATCTTTTCTCATAGGGCCCAACGCTCTATGGGCCCTGTCCAGTTCCAAGCGGGGGATGGGGATATTAGGGATCAGGGAATGCATCAGATCCTGAGTGGCTGTTTCTACATCCATTATCGATTCAGGCAGTCCCCGGATCCGAAAATTGTATCTCCTGGACCTATTCTCGAGGTCATCTATGCGTGAATTGGCTGTGTCCAGCTGATCGTGGAGGGTTTGAATGAGATCTGAGTTTTGGTAAGTGACCGCTGTAGTTTGATCGAGTCTACATTCAATAGTATCCATTCTGGATCCAATGTTTTGCAGGTCTGCCTTAATCTCTCCTGTAATTTTAGCTGCTGTGGTGGCAAGTCCCTTTTCCAGGAGGGCGGACAGCCTGAGAAAGAGATCGTCTGATGCATAGGAGAGTTTTGGGCCTGTGGGGCCATGAGGGAAAAAGCCTGTGTGAGGGGAGTCTGCAGGCCCAGCCTGAGGGAAGGCCCGATCCCTGAATGAGTGGCTCAGGAGGGATTCGGTGGACGTGGGAGATGGGGTATAAGGCTGCTGGCCATATCCTTGCAGGCTAGGAGAGTAGGTGAGGAGAGCAGGGGCCAGGACTTGCCTGTCATCCGGATTTATTGCAGAATCCTGTTCCTGTGGCTGAGGAGACGTAGCCGCTGCGGCGGCCATCTTGGTACACCCGGGCGGGGTGGAGCTGAATTCCGGCCCTAAATTGCGTCTGGCTCCAGAGCGGTCCATATAGTGGTGATCACCGGCGTTGTGGGATGCCGAATCCCGTTACCCCGAGGCTCGGGAGTGCTGCGTGTCAGTGCCGCCATCTCGGAACTCTCGCGCATGCGCACTCTATTTTAAGCCTTTTAAACTTCTTGCCCATGGGAATATACTTTGCAGTGAGGTCCCAAACAGTCTTTTTTTCAAGGCACTGTACAATGGAAAAATTAGTATACAGTAGCTTCCATGCCTCCAAATTTCAGGGCTTATTCACACTAGACATGTGCATTTCGTTATGTTCCGAATCAAAATTCGGACAAATTTTTCATTATTCAGACATTAGGATGCATCCGAATGACCGAATTACAATACTAACAAATTTAACCGAATCCAAATTTTTTCGAATCGAAAAATTGCGGACGAAATCGACTCGAATTCGAAATATTTTCGAATCGAATTCGAAATATTTTCGAATCGAATTCGAAATATTTTTATATAACCATGTGTCCCAACATTCGAATTTCGTATAGAATAAATTTGAATAGAAAAGATTAGAATAGAATTAGAACATAGACTAGAAAAACAATAGAACAGATATATGATATTTTATTCTATTCTGTTCTATAGTTTTTCTATTCTATTCTAATCTTTTCTATATAAATTTCGAATTTCAGAAGATGGTTATATGTATAAATATTATTTATGTCAAATTTAGTATGCAAACACAGTAGAACTAGCACTACAACATCTCCAAATTTGGGGTTTCTATCACCGAGTGACCCCGAGATAGGTGGACCCAAAGTGGGGTCGCAAAATATTTTCGAATCCGGTTGAAATAGTTTTAAATGCGGTTGAAATAATTTCAAATCATGTTGAAATAATTTCGAATCCAGTAGAAATATTTCAACCAGATTTGAAAATATTTTGCGACCCAACTTTGGGGCCACATATCTCGGGGTCACTTGGTGCTAGAAACCCCAAATTTGGAGATGTTGTAGTGCTAGTTCTACTGTGTTTGCAAATTTTTAATTAATTAATTAAAAAATTTGAATTACTTTATTCTATTTGAATTTCGAATTTCAGAAGATGGTTATGTGAATAAATATTTCATATAGAATGAATTTGAATTCGAATAGAAAAGATTAGAATAGAAATAGAAAATAGACTAGAAAAACAATAGAACAGAATAGAATAAAATATAATATATTCGATTCTGTTCTATTGTTTTTCTAGTCTATTCTCTATTTCTATTCTAATCTTTTCTATTCAAATTCAAATTCATTCTATCCGAAATTTGAATGTCGGAAAGAAATAGATATAACCATCTTCCGAAATTTCGAATTTAGTACATAATGATTTTGATTTTCATAGTTTCATAGTTAGTAAGGTTGAATAAAGACATCAGTCCATCTAGTTCAACCTGAGTGAGTGTCTACAATTGTCCCTATCCCTGTAAATTGCACACACACCTACCCTCAAGGAGCCCACAATCCAAGGTCCCCATTCATATACTAGGGCCAATTTTTGGACAGAAGCCAATTAACCTACCTGCATGTCTTTGGATTGTGGGAGGAAACCGGAGTACCCGGAGGAAACCCACGCAGGCACAGGGAGAACATGCAAACTCCAGGCAGGTAGTGTCGTGGTTGGGATTTGAACCAGCGACCCTTCTTACTGCTAGGTGAGAGTTCTAACCACTACACCACCAAAAGTTTTTAATAGAATATAAAAGAATAAGTTGTGTATTGTCCACTTGCCACATCACCTGCCACTAGTTGTGTATTGTCCACTTGCCACATCACCTGCCACAAGTTGTGCATTGTCCACTTGCCACGACACCTGCCACAAGTGCCATGACACCTGCCACGAGTGCCACGTGACCGGCCACGAGTGCCACGTGACTGGCACAAGTTGTGGGGTTCCTAGCACCAAGTGACCCCAAGATAGGGGCGATATGTCAAGTACTTTTCTGCAGCAGAGAATGACATTTTGCGACCCGACTTTGGGGCCACGTATCTCGGGGCCACTTATAGCTAGAAACCCCAAATTTGGTATGCAAACACAGTAGAACTAGCACTACAACACCTCCAAGATACGTGGACCCAAAGTCAGGTCGCAAAATATTTTCGAATTCAATTGAAATAGTATTAACATGATTCGAAATTATTTCAACATGATTCGAAATTGTTTCAACCGCATTTGAAACTATTTCAACCGGATTCGAAAATATTTTGCAAAACTGTGTTTGCATACCAATATTGGTGTTTCTAGCTCCAAGTGACCCCGAGATAAGTGGCCCCAAATTCGGGTCGCAAAATGTCAAGCACTTTTCTGCAGCAGAGAATGACATTTTGCAACCCGACTTTGTGGCCACATATCTCGGGGCCACTTCTAGCTAGAAACCCCCCAAATTTGGTATGCAAACACAGTAGAACTAGCACTATAACATCTCCAAATTGGGGTATCTATCACCAAGTGACCCCGACATATGTGGACCCAAATTTGGGTCGCAAAATATTTTCGAATCCGGTTGAAATAGTTTAAAATGCGGTTGAAATAATTTTGAATCCGGTTGAAATAATTTCGAATCAGGTAGAAATATTTTCGAATTCGGTTGAAATATTTTCGAATGTGACCGATTTTTCGAATTCGGTAGAAAAAGAAACGAATTTAACAAATTTGACGAATCTAACTAAACGAAATTAATTAATTAACTAATTAAAACGAAACAAAACAATTTTTTTCCTTTTGCACATGTCTAATTCACACCACATCAGTTGAGATAATCAACGAAGGCTGAACCACAGGGCACATACTGTATATGAGTAAAGCAATTGTTTTCTATGTGCCCTGTTCACACCACTATGCTGCATTGATGTAGGTTGTAACGCGGTTCATAAAAATGCAGACATGCTTTATTTTGTCGACATACACTGCATCTCCCCTCAGTGTGTCTTTCTGCATATTACTGTAATGCAGGTTGTGTGAATGGGCCCTATAATTGCTTAATGCCTTGAACCCCTTCTGTTTAGATGAGACACCATGAAAAATAATGGAAGAGAAGTAGAGCAAAGATTGTATGCCTATTTTTACCTGCACCCCCCCCCCCACCTTACTTCCAACCCACTCCTATTACCTTTCACTAACATTGGAGTTAACATTTATGTTGCACTTGACTCTCTTTTTGTAGCCTCAATTCAACCTGTGCTAGAACTGCTACATGAGAAAACTTTGTTCCTTCCCATGTGCTGGTTTTTATACCCCTGCCTCAGCTGCTAGTGACAAACTATATGTATACCTCCCAGGACAGGTCAGGAATAAGTAACAGAGTTCAGGGGTCAGGATTAATTAATGCTGGCCATACACTATACAAAAAATCAGCCGATAGCGATTTCGATAAGCAAAATAATTTTCGGAAGGGCTAAAGATACCACCATTGTGTAGCGAGCACATTTCAAAAGATAAACGTTCAATGGACATACATTAACTGGTTTATCATTCGATTAGGTCACATTAGAAGGCAAATTGCAAAATAAAATTGACCTCTCGACGTCCCTTTCCGGGTATGCCCAATTGGTGTACCGTATGTTCGTAGTGGACAGATCTTTCTTCTTCGTTATCGGTATCTTCACTTCGTTAGAATGCCCAAAGCTTTACATCCAGTATGGATCAGGTGGATGAGAGGACCATTGCCATAGCAATTCTTGGTATCATGGCAATACAACAGGCACAGGAGAAGAAGAAAACTAGAAGAAGACAATGGAACAAGCAATGGCTGAGGAACCGTGAAAAATATTCTCACAGGACATTGTTGAGAGACCTAAAGGAAATTAATCCGGATGACTTTCGGAATTATCTAAGAATGCCGGATGAAGCCTTTCAGCTGCTATTGAGCCATGTAGCACCTCTCATAAGAAGACAGGATAATGTCCTCATACAAAGTATAACCGCAGAGCAACAGTTAATAGCTACACTGCGGTTTCTCGCAACTGGAAGGACAAATGAAGATGTCAAGTTTACCACAGGCATATTAGCCCAGTGGCTGGGTCACATCCTCCCAGAAACCTATGTGGCTATAGTGAAGGTCTTGCAAACTGAATATCTAAAGGTAATCAAATTATCTCTATTATTTGAAATGATGTACAAAAAACAGCATAGAAGTGATGTGAGAACTGATTTTTTTTAACAATCGCTAGTACAATTTTGCAGTAAAAGAATTTACTACAGATTTTTCTCTATATCACAAGAAATTAAATGTTTTTTTAACAGAAACATAATTTAACAAAAGAACTGAGCACAAATCACTTTTTTTGGGGGCTATCAACATCAGTATAATCATGAAAAAAACATATTAACACAACTCATCAAGAGCCAGAACACAATTACAAGGATGTGTAATGGAAGTCATTTCCCTAGGTGTTTTGTGTTTGTTCATGTTGAGTGAATGGTCCACGCCAGTGATGTGTCTGTTGAGATAGATGCCCCTGAATGATATTGCACTCTGCCAAGTGTGTATGTTGTGTGAGCTCCCCTCTGACTCACTTATTTAGTAGCTGGATCAGTAATGGTTCCATCAGTTGTTTTTGCTCTTCTGACATCTGTCATATCTTCTTAGCAGTTAGGCCTCTTAAATCATCACATTCATCCCTTTTTTGATTCAGTGCAGCTGATGCTTGTGAAAGAAAGCTGGTAGTTGAATCTTGTGATGTTCGTCTTTTTTTACCTCTGTTTGGTGTTTCAGCTGCTGATGTTGAAGGTTCCGGTTCATTGATGAATAGATCATGCGTAAAAGAAATGAAATGTGTTATTATAGTACATAATAGCACACAATCTTTTAAACAATTATTCTTTTAGGTTACAGTTACCAACTTTTGTGAAGCAATGATTGGCAACAGCCAAGCAATTTCAAGATTATTGAAATCTCCCGAATTGTAGTAGTGCGATAGATGGGAAGCATGTGTGTATTACACCCCCTGCAAACTCGGGTTTCTACTATTACAATCACAATGGATATTTCAGTATCGTGTTAATAGCCATAGTGAATGCCACATACAAATTAATTTTTGTGGACATTAGAATGAATGGACAAAACTCTGATGTAGGAGACAAAACTGAGTTTTACAAACATCTAAAAAATGGGTCACTCAATCTGCCATCAAAACAAGAGACACTAAATGGACTCAACTTCGTCTTTGTTACAGATGAGGCATTTGGTTTAGAAGAAAATCTGCTCAAACCATTTCCTATGAAAAATCTTAGCCCATATCAAAGAATATTTAATTACAGATTATCACGAGCTAGACGTGTGGTCAAGAATGCATTTGGTATCATGGCCAACAGGTTTAGAATCTTCCATACTGCTATCAATGTCTGTCCTGATAACATTGATACAATTGTGCACAGTTGCTGTGTGCTGCAAAATTTCCTGCATGACACTACCTCCTCATATATGCCACAGGCCATGCTCTATAGCACTGTGGCAAGTAATGTGATTCTTAGTGATTGGCGGAGTAACACCGAGGCACTGGTGAACCTAGGCCATGCAGATCCACGCCTCTCTCCAGTCAAATTGCACGATAAAATCGGGTGGAATATATGCAATACTTTGTTGGGTCTAATGCTGCTGGTGGCAGAATAATATGTAGAGTGTATGCCGCTAGTCATTATTTGTCAGGTTATACCAAAGCCATCTATCTGAATAATCGTTTATCCAGTACATGTGCATACAGTAGATGTTCTTTGTTATGCAATTTAAGATAAGTGTAAAATTAACATTGGCAATCCATAAAGTGTTTATGTATTTTTCATTACGTTAAAAAAAATCCACATGGTAAAAATAAAAAGCATTTCCTGCAATTAACCTGACAATCGGAAAATTCCTCTGGTGTCCTATCAGGGTTACTAGCACTAAGTGGCCCCGAGATACGGGGCCCTAAAGTCAGTCAACTGTGTCCATCAGCAGCAATGTCATTTCGTGACCCTTTCAGTCCAGAAACCCCAAATTTTGGCTGCAGCTAGGGGGCATCTAGGAACCCTTAACTATCGAGTTTGAAGTTTGGGGGACCTATGACTGCAAATGGGCACAGTGACGCATGCAAATGGACACAGTGAGGCTGCAAATGGTTTGTTGACCATCTTTTCCACTTACAGTAGCTGCGCATTTCTCACCCTAGGCTTATACATGAGTCAATACGTTTTCCCAGTTTTTTGTGGTAAAATTAGGTGCCTCTGCTTATATTCGTGTCGGGTTATACTCGAGTATATACAGAATCCAGGCAATTTTTAAAGCAATCTACAGAGCTGGATTGCTGCCACACCTGAAAAACACGCACCTTTCATGATGCTCTTCAGGCAGAGAAACAGAAAGAAGTCCAGTCCTGTGCAACTCTGGCCGAACTTGGTGGATGCGTCATAGCAACCATTTCAAAACTTCCTCGTAGAATGCAGCATTCACTTTTTGACCCACAGGAACGATGGTTGATGACATAAATGTCAAAGAAGCTGATCAACATTGTCTTGACCTTGGACTCTTGCAGGTGATTCTTTTTAGATTGCGGGGAAGGCAGTGAACGCCATTCCATCAATTGCCACTTGTATTCTGGATCTAACTGGTAGCACCAAGTCTCATCTCCTGTGACAATGGTTCGTAGAAGGTATGGATCCTAGTCACACATGGTAATAAAATCTCCAGAAGTTTTCAACCGTTTCACTTTCTGTTCGTCTGTCAGCTTGTGCGGCACAAACAGATCTTCCGTTTACCCAAATCTTTGCGGACTATGGTGATGATGGTGCTAATACCCAATTCCTTCACCATCAATCGTAGAGTCAGTCACCGATTTCATGGCCAGCATTTGTCGCACTCGCTCGATCATGTTTGGGGGTTCTGCTTGTCAACGGCTGACCCGAACGTGGCTCATCCTCAGTCGTTTCCTTCCTGTCGTAAACACATTTTCTGCTCACGGCTCCCGTCCCTTATACTTGCACCAACATTTCATGCGTCTCCATCGCTGTTTTCCCCAATTTGTAGCATAACCTGATGTTCACTCATTGCTCCACGAACCTACCATTTACACTGACTATATTAGACTGCTCGCAGAAGGTTTACCCTGACAGTCACGTGTACTCCTTGCTAGGTGCCACTTCCTCAATGTGTTTCTGGATAGCCTTTTTTTTTACATTTCAGTACTGCTGATCTCCTAATGCCATCTTCACTTCACGCCACTTAATGTCCACTTGCAATCCAGACATCATTGCTCTGGACTGGCTTCCTGATGGTGACACTTGAGGACCATGTGTGCTAATATAGCCTCTTGTAATTTCCACCAGGTGTAAGGGGACAAAGCAGGAGCAGCGTTTGGAAACTCACCCTATAACAGGGAGTGTCTGGAGAAGTATCGTTAGGTTTTCTTGAAAAGAAAGCTATAGAAAAAAATTGAAAACAAGGTTATATGAGATTTTGGTAATTGGGTTTACATTTACATACTTTACTGCTCAAACTGAAATTTATTTTTGATAAATAGATATATATATATAATATATATAGATTTTTATTTATTTTTGATAAATATATATATATAATATATATAGATTTTTATTTATTTTGATAAATATATATATATATATATATATATAGATAATGTATGCCTTAACATTAGAGCATGCAAAGTGTTATAAAACATTTTGCAGTTTTAATACCTAGTATCAGCCTAAAATTCCTCTCTGCATCTGAATTAGGGATGGGTGAACGGTTCAGCCGGAGCAAAAACAAAAAAAATGGCCTAGGGGCCCCCCCCCCCCCCAAAATCCATATCAGACCCTTATCCGAGCACGCAACCTGGCAGGCCGCAGGAAAAGAGGGGGGATGAGAGAGTGCCCCCCTCCTAAACCATACCAGGCCACATGCCCTCAACATGGGGAGGGTGCTTTGGAGTAGCCCCCCAATGCACCTTGTCCCCATGTTGATAGGGACAAGGGCCTCATCCCCACAACCCTTGCCCAGTGGTTGTGGAAGGGTCTGTGGGTGGGGAGGGCTTATCGGAATCTGGAACCCCCCTTTAACAAAGGGACCCCAGATCCCGGCCTCCCCCTATGTGAATTGGTAATGGGTACATTTTACCACTACCATTTCACAAAAAAGTGTCAAAAATAGTAAAAAAGACAGGAGACACGTTGGGACAAGTCCTTTATTAAAAAATAAAAATGTCCCACGATGTAGATCCATCTCACGCCGCCCAATGAGCCAAAAAAAGAGAAAAAAAGCCGCAACAGCTCCGACTCCATGGGAGGCTCCTGCCGAATGACGCTTCTTTTCGATGACAGCTGTTATATAGCTGAGGACGGGGCCACTCAGTGACGTAAATGGGAGACCCCGCCTTATTCCGATGTCCCGTGGCGTCAGGGGGGCGGGGTCAACCATTTACATCATGGGCGGTCCCCGTCCTCAGCTATATAACAGCTGCCAGTGAGAAGAAGCTTCACTTGGTGGGAGCCTCCCGTAGAGGCGGAGCCATTGCAGCTTTCTTTTTCTTTTTTCGTTCCGTCGGGCGGATCTACATCGCAAGACATTTTTATTTTTTTATTATTTAATAAAGGACTTGTCCCAAAGAGTCTCCTGTCTTTTTTACAATTTTTTACACTTTTTTTGTGAAATGGTACGTGTACAATTCACATAGGAGGGGAGGCCAGGATCTTGGAGTCCCCAGATTCAAATAAGCACCCTGCCCGCAGACCCCCACAACCACGGGGCAAGGGTTGTGGGGATGAGGCCCTTGTCCCCATCAACATGGGGACAAGGTGCTTTGGGGGGCTACCCCAAAGCACCCTCCCCATGTTGAGGGCATGTGGCCTGGTACGGTTCAGGAGGGGGGACGCTCTCTCAACCCCCCCTCTTTTCCTGCGGCCTGCCAGGTTGCATGCTTGGATAAGGGTCTGGTATGGATTTTTGGGGGACCCCCACGCCATTTTTTTTATTTTGGTGCGGGCTTCCCCTTAAAATCCATACCACGCCTGAAGGGTCTGGTATGGATTTGGAGTGGGACCCCTATTCCATTTAAAAAAAATCATTTGCGCAGGGTTCCCCTTAACATCCATACCAGACCTGAAGGGCCAGATTTGGATTTTCGGGGATCCCATGCCTGTTTTTTTCATTGAGTTTTATCCATATTGCCGGGACCGACAATTCATTATAGCCACTAGTACTTTTAAATGACTTTTTTTTTTTCCTTTAGAAATGTCATTTTGTGCAGGGACTGTTCTAAACACGGAAAAATGTGCCACTTTACAGGCATACTATAGAGGTACGAAATTTAAAGGAATATGTCACTTTAAGCATTATTAAAATCACTGCTCCCGAAAAAATGGGCGTTTAAAAAAAATATGTAAATATGTCATTGATACATGTCCCCTGGGGTAGGACCCGGGTCTCCAAACACTTTTTATGACAATAACTTGCATATAAGTGTAAGTGCTACATAAGCCTTTAAAATGAACAATTTCGATTTTTCATGCTAATGTCCTATAGACTTTAACAGTGTTCCGAATTTTCCCCGAACACTGCATATTGTTCGGTGTTCGCAGAACATCCGAATAACCAAAGTTTCGGCTTCCCGCCTGTGCTATAGCTCATAGATGGCTCTCTTGTTCTGGAAGGACACCCATGGACCTCCTTCCACATCCACACCTCCTGTTTCCCTCTGATTGGGATAAAGGGCCAATCACAGGGGCCCTTTACCACATGATCCACTTTGTCCAGTCAGCTATCACAATGTAAACAGCGGTTTTCCAGTTGTTGGCTCTTTTCTGCACTCCAGAGACAGCGTGTGAGGAAAGGAGAACCAATCTGTCAAGGCACAGTGAGTACAGCATTTATACTGATAATCAGAACACTGATCTTCAGTGCCCTGATTATTAGTGCATCCCTATCAGTGCAGCTTATCAGTGCCCATCAGTGCAACTTATCAGTGCTGCCTATAAGTGCCCATCAGTGCCGCCTCATCAGTACAGCCTCGTCAGTGTCGCCTCATCTGTGCCCATCAGTTTTCTGTGACACGTGTTCACTATGTCCTATGACCAGGTACTGCTGTGTCACACATTCACAGAGCCTGCCTTCTGAGCTACAGAGGTGATGAGAGGAGGGGTTTTATGAGCCGGAGTCAGTACAGGAATCACTGCTTGCAGGCAGAAAGGTAGTGTGGGATATGTAGTCCTTGGACATTGAAAGTATACAGCAGAGGAGAAACTGCAATGCATGCAGGGAATCCATGAAGTTGTGGAAAGAGATGGCCAGCAGACAGGCAGAACTTTTTTTGATATTGGATTGTCAAATAACTAACTAATAACTACTGTGTATTTTAATATTACAATGCTGAAGTTCTGAAATGAAAGTGTATGCTATGACTATAGATGTCCTTTAAATGCAGTACTGTAGATCTATGAAGCTTAGATTTATGCACACTACTTTACATTACTTAATCTGCAAAGATCTGAAAATGCTGGGCCAGAAGAACACAACAAAAGAAGCATTAAAAGGAGGAAGAAAGACAACAAAATATATGTGAATAAATAAAAAAATGAGCAACATTTACAGTATCTCACAAAAGTGAGTACACCCCTCATATTTTGGAAAATATTTTCTTGTATCTTTCCATGTGACAACAGTGAAGAAATTACACTTTGCTACGATGTAAAGTAGTGAGTGTACAGCTTGTATAACAGTGTACATTTGCTGTCCCCTCAAAATAACTCAACACACAGCCATTAATGTCTAAACCGCTGGCAACAAAAGTAAGTACACCCCTAAGTGAAAATGTCCAAATTGGGCCCAATTAGCCATTTTGCCTCCCCGGTGTCATGTGACTCGTTAGTGTTACAAGGTCTCAGGTGTGAATGGGGAGCAGGTGTGTTAAATGTGGTGTTATCGCTCTCACTCTTTCATACTGGTCACTGGAAGTTCAACATGGCACCTCATGACAAAAAACTCTCTGAGGATCTGAAAAAAAAAAAGAATTGTTGATCTACATAAAGATGGCCCAGGCTATGAGAAGATTTGCAAGACCTTGAAACTGAGCTGCAGCATGGTGGCCAAGACCATACAGCGCTTTAATTGGACAGGTTCCACTCAGAACAGGCCCCGCCATGGTCGACCAAAGAGGTTGAGTGCATGTGCAGGCGTATGAGGGCTGCCAGCATTGCTCCAGAGGTTGAAGGGGTGGGGGGGGGGGTCAGCCTGTCAGTGCTCAGACCATACGCCACACAGTGCATCAAATTGGTCTGCAGGAAGCCTCTTCTAAATATGATGCACAAGAAAGCCTGCAAACAGTTTGCTGAAAACAAGCAAACTAAGGAAATGGATTACTTGAACCATGTCCTGTGGTCTGATGAGACCAAGATAAACATATTTGGTTCAGACGGTGTCAAGCGTGTGTGGTGGCCACCAGGTGAGGAGTACAAAGACAAGTGTGTCTTGCCTACAGTCAAGCATGGTAGTGGGAGTGTCATGGTCTGGGGCTGCATGCTGCTGGCACTGGGGAGCTACAGTTCATTGAGGGAACCATGAATGCCAATACGTACTGTGACAAACTGCAGCAGAGCATGATCCACCCCTTTGGAGACTGGGCTGCAGGGCAGTATTCCAACATGATAACAACCCCAAACACACCTCCAAGATGACCACTGCCTTGCTAAAGAAGCTGAGGGTAAAGGTGATGGACTGGCCAAGCATGTCTCCAGACCTAAACCGTATTGAGCATCTGTGGAGCATCTTCAAATGGAAGCTGGAGAAGCGCAAGGTCTTTAACATCCACCAGCTCTGTGATGTCAGGAAGAGGAAGGATTCCAGTGGCAACCTGTGAAGCTCTGGTGAACTCCATGCCCAAGAGGGTTAAGGCAGTGTTGTAAAATAATGGTGGCCACACAAAATATTGCCACTTTGGGCCCAATTTTTACATTTTCACTTAGGGGTGTACTCACTTTTGTTGCCAGTGGTTTGGACATGTGTTGAGTCATTTTGAGGGGACAGCAAATTTGCACCGTTATACAAGCTGTACACTCACTACTTTACATGTCATTTCTTTAGTGTTGTCACATGAAAAGAAAAAAGAAAATATTTATGAAAATGTGAGGGGTGTACTCACTTTTATGAGATGCTGTATGTGACAAGAAAAAAAAAGAGAGCACAAACTTTTGAGTTGTCATAGTCTGATGCACTGGCACAAGACACTGGAAGAGTGCAAATCCCTCTTGCTGACTCTCGTAATCCCTTAGCTCTGCCCAATCAGTCTTGCAATATTTTCCCTGGTAGATGTGTTCATTCTGAATTAGATTTTCAAAACATACAGTGTGCTAAACATCTTGCCAAAACTGTCTGATTACTTCTCTGTCTCTTTCGCCTAGCGAAGTCAGGGAGAGATTTGAACAGCAGGAGAGTTCAAAATCCCTCTCGCTCAGGATGGCTGCCAGGATAAAAACTGCTAGAATTTAATAGACAGAGACCATCTCCAGTCTACTCACTAACAACTTATCTTTAACAAGTGTTTGGAAGAATTAAAGCCCCCGAGCCCGTGCAATTGCCAGGCTGAAACAAATAAGTAAGTAGCGGAAAATGTGTATTGTAAAGGCTGTCAGAAAGCAAAAAAAGATATATTTCACCCTTTAACTCATACTAGCACATTTTAAAAAAGACCTTAAAACGAAGATATATTTAGAACAGCAAAGTTCTGTAATGCTGTTGTGCCACATCCAATAATAAAACTTAAAAAGCAAAGACCCCTAGTGGTGGACTTTTAAGGCACGTACAAAAGTGGAGTAGATGAAAACTATTTATTTAATTAAAGAATAAATAAAAGTATGTCATAAAATACACAATACATGTATTCATTAGTAACATCAAAGTTAACAGAGCATCATACAATCAATAAGTTAGCTGACACCCATATGGGGTACATAGAGCTAATACAATCAGTAGGTTGGCTATCACCCATAGAGGGTATATGGAGCTAATGAAGCTGATCACCCTACATGTTTCGGAGTACAGGGCTACTCCTTCTTCAGGGGTGTGTGTAAAGCATATAGCGTAGTTCTAGTGGGGGATACAAAATGGCAAGGTATTAACACAGAGAAAAGTGGGTTCACATAGAGTAAATACTTTGCATGGGTAGATATACTGGTTTTATCCATATACTTTCATACCAAGATATGTTGCTATGTAGACATGATGTAACATTCATAAAAACAAGTGGCAGAGCTGGCTTCCCAATGTTCAGGGCTCCCATATACACAGGGAATGGTTAGGGTTTAATGTTGTTGTATTGAGTATTGCCAATAGGCAAGAAAGTCCTGAGAATCCCCAGAAAAAGTATCGCTGGGTAGGTATAGGGGGAGACACTGGGGCTAAAAAAGGCACTAGGCCCTAAAAAAGTAAAAGAAATATAGTCAGGTAGATAGTGCAGCAGAGAAGCAGATAAAACACTGAAATGGTCAAGTTAGACCCAATATAAAGTAGTAGTAACAGTGTAATTAGTACTGATTAGAAATACCTGGTACGATGACACAGGGGAGAGGATGTAAAGTGGCAGTTTCAAGCCCACAAAATGCAGTGATCGCTGTGGGGGAATTAATGCAATTTGTAAACCAGTGAAGAAATAATTTTATTTATTGAACAAGAATATATCTAAAAATATTGTAAATAACTAGGTTATAGTTATTGATAGTAGTCACAATTGTCAGTGTATATAAATAAATGGGGAATATTGGCGAGATTATGATCGCCATAAAGTTGCAGATACAAGGGAGTTTGAAACATATATATATATATATATATATATATATATATGTATACGTCTATAAATAAGTTTTACATATAAATGTATGACTTTGAGTTTGTAAAGTAGGGAGGATTTTTTTACATAAAAAAATGTGTTCTTGTTAGTTTATTATGATATTTGCAAATATTGAGGGGGGTATTTTATCTAAATTTAAAAGGATTTCATATATATGGAAAAGTGCAGATAAAGCCAAGGTGTCATGCTGGGTGTAGAGGATATGTAACAAAAATAAGTTTGCGTGTATACCTCAGTAGTATTAAGTATGAATCTACATGGATTCTGTCGTGTATACATGTCTTCTTTCCTAGATGATAATAAATTTAATATTTTCTTGAATACCTTCTGTAATTGTTCAATTACTAAATAATATTGTTAAACCTTGCTGATCATCAGCTTTAAAAAAAACTTCACCATTAATACATTTCCAATATTGTTATTGTGAATTTCCTCTATCTGTGACTTCTATACTAACATCCTCTGTTCTAGGTTCACAGTATATACCCCCACTTTATGAACACACAGAATTCTCTGCGTTCATTTATCTGGTTTTGAGCGACGGTAATCTGTGTTTCTATTAATGACCAGCAATGTATATATCTTTATTTGTCATATTATTATTACATTTGTCATCTGTATGGTCTCCCAGTTCTCGGGGCCCCCGCCCCATAAGATAAGAAAATGGTGTTTCGTCAATGATTGAGAAGAAGGAGACGCCTAGTGCTTCGAAACGCGTAGGGTAATCAGCTTCATTAGCTCCATATACCCTCTATGGGTGTTAGCCAACCTACTGATTGTATTAGCTCTATGTACCCCATATGGGTGTCAGCTAACTTATTGATTGTATGATGCTCTGTTAACTTTGATGTTACTAATCAATACGTGTATTGTGTATTTTATGACATACTTTTATTTATTCTTTAATTAAATAAATCGTTTTCATCTACTCCACTTTTGTACATGCCTTAAAAGTCCACCACTAGGGGTCTTTGCCTTTTAATACCTTAAAACGAAGGCCTCCAGCTGCACACTGCCAGGGCTTCCATCTTCACCCGGTCATCCTTCCGGGTTCGCAGGCTCTGGCACTTTGAATGGTTGAGCCACAATAACATCACTTCTGCCCATGTGCACATGAGCCACGATCGTGGCACGGTGCTCTGAATGAGCAGCATACTCTGTATGCCGTCTATTTAGAGCACAGTGTGCATGCATCAATGACGTCACTGGCTGCAGGAATAGTAAATAGCTGCTAAACGGTGCAGGTTTAGGAGATATTCCTTGTACCTACAGGTAAGCTTTAATATAAGCTTACCTGTAGGTACAAGTCACTAAGTAGTGTTTACTACTGCTTTAATAATATAATAATCAAAGCACTAAAAAGGGATGGTGGCACTGTTCTATTGGAAAACAAATGTATACCAAAAGAGTGTATGTTGTATACTCATCAAAGTATATATATATGCAATAAATAATAAATAAAGTGCAATGCGCATAAATAGATAATGTATAGATATGAGTGTCAATATATAATAAATGCGATAAAAAAGATTAAATGCACAGAATCAAATATAAAGTGGTAAGTGACAGTGAAACATCTAAAAACAATAATAATAAAAAACTTATGTGCCTTCAGAGAGATGCATAAATATAGCAGCAAAAAAGAATAATAAAAATTAATATCTATGTCATAGTATGAAAAATGAACTTCAAAAAATTAATATTTATCTATGCACAAATAAATAAAAATAAAAATGTATAACCGTGATACTCCATAAAAATACAAAATGTGCAAATTCAGGATAAATGTCCAAGAATTAGTGGTGGAAAAATTTTTCAGAAATATGGCAATAACCAAAAGGTGTAATAAATCCAAACGACACAGTCTGTGAGAAAGCAAAATTCAGTGCAAAAATGCAGCAACAAGTGAAACCAAGGGTGACTTTGCGGTGCTCCCCTCCTTCATTCACCTCCCCTCATGTGCTTGCACTCACCGTCCGTTTCGTCAAAGAGTGACTTAGTCATGGGGAACGGGTCCCCATGACTAAGTCACTCTTTGGCGAAACGGACGTCGGGAGGGAGGCGTGCTGACGCCATCGCTGTCTAGGACGGGTGTCTACAAGCCGGCCGGCTTACTTCATTTTACATGTATGCGTTTTTTTAAGATTTTAAATGTAAGTGCATTACTTTTTTGTATAATAAATTGTTTCCTGAAATTGAGTTACACTATGGTGATCTTTCTTTCCTTGCTGAGATCGTGATTGCTGCCTTTGGACTGCCTATCGATTTGGGACTCCCTGGTTTGCTTTCAGTGTATTCGCAAGAGGGGATCTGAGGTCTTGATGCTGTGTTGATACTACAGGCTCTATATCGCTTGCCTTCTGGTAAGCGCATATGCTGCATGGTGGTGGTTCACTCATTTGGTGGTGTTTTGTGTTAATCACAGAGAAGATAATTCACTCATCGAATTTTCTGTCACCTTCATTACTGGACTTTAATATATATATATATATATATATATATATATATATATATATATATATATATATTAATATTTTTTTTTTTCATCTATATGAGTATTTTGTTTTTTGTTACTTGCTGGGTTTCATCTAACATTTTTTGCACATAGCAATATTGCATCATATATTTGTTGTATTGGTTTATATGGTCACATCAACCGTCACTCTTGATATCATATGTTTTACATTTTATTTAATTTGTGTGCAGCTTCCATTCTATTATAACTTCCTGTGCTTGAATAGGGGTCTGGTATGGATTTTGGGGGACCCCCATGCCATTTTTTTGGCTCGGGGTTACTCTTAAAATTCATACCAGACCTGAAGGGCCTTGTATGGATTTTGGGGGGACCCACCCACCATCTTTTTTTATGTTTTGGCACAGGGTTCCCCTTAATATCCATACTAGACCTGAAGGGCCTGACATGGATTGTGGGGAGACCCCGTGCAATTTTTTTTTTAATTTTGGTGCGAGATTCTCCTTAATATTCATTCCAGACCCGAAGGGCCTGGTAATGGAATGGGGGGTAACCCACGCTGTTTTTATTCAATGATTTTTATCTATATTGCCAGGACCGGACAATACATTACACTTTTAAATTAAATTTTTTCCTTTAGAAATGTAATTTAGCTGCGGTACTGTTCTAAACACGGGAAAGATGCTCTACTTTACAGGCAGACTAAGGACACCCCCCAATCACAATATTTAAAGGAATATTATATTTTTTATCGTTTCACTTTAAGCATTGGCAGCTACTTTGCCAGTACCCTGAGCCTGGGTGAGAGAGGATGAGGAGGGCTTGGTCATCCATTCTACCAAGCCTTCGGCATGATGCGGCTCAACATGTCCAGCTGCCGAAAACAAGGACAAGCGTGTCCCATGGCCACGCGCTGATGACGATGCACGACCACGTCCACGTCCACGACCAGCACTGTTGTCTCTAGAAACAGAGCCTGCTTGCCCTGTGTTCTTGCCTCGGGACTGTCTGCCTCTCCTTGGCGGTCTTCCAGGCATTGTAGTGGGTAGTGTATATTGTGCTGGAGTCACACAGCACACAGACTAACTCCTGCAGATGGCTGCCTTAGATGACAGCAACAGGGCCTTACGGCAGATAGAGGCTGCCTTAGATGACAACAACTGGGCCTTATGGCAGATAGAGGCTGCCTTAGATGACAACAACTGGGCCTTACGGCAGATAGAGGCTGCCTTAGATGACAACAACTGGGCCTTACGGCAGATAGAGGCTGCCTTATATGACAACAAATGGGCCTTATGGCAGATAGAGAGGCTGAGGTGGTTTTATGTGTTCTGTACTAACACAGCACACACACACATGCTAGCTCCTGGAGATGCCTGGCTGCCTTCGATGACAACAACTGGGCCTTACGCCATATAGAGGCTGCCTTATATGACAACAACTGGGCCTTATGGCAGATAGAGAGGCTGAGGTGGTTTCATGTGTGCGGTACTAACACAGCACACACACACACACACACACACGCTAGCTCCTGGAGATGCCTTCGATGACAACAACTGGGCCTTACGGCAGATTGAGGCTGCCTTATATGACAACAACTGGGCCTTATGGCAGATAGAGTGACTGAGGTGTTTTTATGTGTGCTGTACTAACACAGCACACACACGCTAGCTCCTATAAATGCCTGCCTGCCTTAGATCACAATAGGCCAGAAGGTGATACTGCAATGCTGTACTAACAGCACGCACACACCAGACTAATCCCCAGAATCACAGCAGTTAGACTCAGCAGCAGATAATGTCACCACTCAGCAGCAGTGCAATCAGCAGAATGAATATATATTCAAATTATCAGTATTCAGTAGTAATGGTAATGATAATGAATCAGCATCAGCAATCTGCCTATATTACACAATCACAGCCGGAACAGAGTGCACTAGGCCACCGGCGCAGCGTCCTTTTATAGAGTGGGGCGTGTACTAACGCCCCTGAGCTATAATTGGCTACAGGCGTCCTGCCTGTAGCCAATTATTGCTCTCCTCACTGCCGGCACTGTGATTGGCCAAGCATGTGAGGTCACAGTGCATGCTTGGCCAATCATCAGCCAGCAATGCACTGCGGCTGGCGCAATGCATTGCGGGCCGCTTGCATCACACGAATGTTATGTGAACGGCCCAAATAGTTCTGGGCTTGCCGAGCGGGCGAACACCCAGTGCTCGATTCGAACGTGGGTTCGAACCGAACCCCGGGCCCATCCCTAGTGCTGGGAGACGAGACGAGGGAGCTGGGAAAAAAATAACCATCCTGGATATTTGTATTGTAAGGCATTCACAGTTAAAGCAGAGTTCCGACTAAAAAAAAACAAATACTGCAGCTGCTGACTTTTAATAATTGGACACTCACCTGTCCCATGGTCCAGTGATGCGGGGGAATGAAGCCCCCCTCATCTCCCCCTCCTCTCTGCGATGCCGGCATTGTCACTGTGGGAGCATGGCTGTGGCTTCACAGCCGGGCACGCACTGCACATGCGCGAGCCGGACTGCTCGTTGTGACTGGTCGGGCAATCATCTGGGACCTGTGAGGTGTCCCAGATGATTGCCGAGAGGGAGGGGAGAGAGGTGAACTTACTTCTGGCTCTGCGGTCCCCCGGGAGGAAGTGGGAGCTGGAACCCTCTAAAAAGAGGGTTTCCGCTCCCCTCCAAAAAAATGACATGCCAAATGTGGCACGTCAGGGGGTCACCTCCCCTTAAAGTGGAAGTTCCATTTTTGGATGGAACTCTGCTTTAAGGACAATTATGTTATTGCATCTCCTTGCACTTGTGTAACTTTGCAGGACAGGCCAGAATAACACATTTGTACTGTCTGTTCCTGGGCAAGCCTGGGCAGAAAGAAAAAAACACATTTATTTAAGTTCTGTAGACAAAATGATACATTTCATAGGTAGCAGGGAATAGTTCTTGGTTTGTAGTATATACAGTAGTAATTAGTATATATCTTCTTCCTGCTAAGACAGAGCAGTGTCTGTAGGGACATATATCACACGTAGGGCCTTATTGGATCATAAATGACAAGGTGAGGGAGTCGAGGTGTTTAATTCAGTTCCCATTAAATGCTCTGTCTATCAGCTCTGCAGCAGACATACTGGGAAGAATTGATTTTACAATATTATGCACTTAAGACATGTTCTTAATGTGCCATTAAATTACCATCTGTAACTGGCTATATTCCCTAACACACTCATTGTGAAGGAGACTTCTGGGACAGATGAATTAGGGCTTTTTTTTTCTCCAGAAAGCAGCAAGAAAGACGCTTAATCATATATGCTCAAGCTCACCATTCAAAAGCCAACATGTTCTTTCTAGGATGAACAAGAAGAAAACTGTCATTATCAATCCATTTGGTTCCTTTCACAGTTGTCCGCAACTTACCCTAGATTATTAATTTTCAATGTGTTTATTGATTTTTAACAGAAAAATACATTGTAAAATGGTATCATTCCTATCGTCGGACTGCAAGGCCCATAAACAAAGAAACAAAGCAGAAACATAAGGAACAAAAGAGTAATACCGCGTACACACGATCGCACATTCCGACTACAAAAAACATGTTTTTTTTCCGACGGATGTTGGCTCAAACTTGTCTTGCATACACACAGTCACAAAATTTCTGAGTCACGTCGGAAATTCCAAACGTCAAGAACACGGTGGCATACAACACGTACGACGAGCTGAGAAAAATTAAGTTCAAAAGCCAGTGCTGCTCTTCTGCTTGATTCCGAGCATGCGTGGAACTTTGTGTGTCGGAATTGTTTACGGATTTTGTTGTCGGAAAATTTGAGATCCAGATCTCAAATTTTGTGCGATGGAAATTCCGATGGAAAATGTCTGATGGAGCCTAAACACGGTCGGAATTTCCAACAAAACGCTCCCATCAAACATTTTCCGTTGGGAAATCCGACCATGTGTGGGAGGCATTACTGTTCCTCATTTTAACGTGTTTGATATCTAACACTAGTCATTTGTATTAGGCTAGCAGATAACTTAGGACTGATAGCCTTATGGCTCTGCGGGGATAGGACCCTCCTGTCAGAGGAATAGCAGAAACCGAACTTGCCAGGATCGGTGCCTCACTGTGCACCTGCGCGGCAGAGTAGCGCTACGGTGCATACAGGTGCGCGATACAGGGGGCTGGCACACGCAGGTGCATGATGCAGCGCATCGGCGCGTGCACACCATAGCGTGCACAACGTGAGATCCCCCTGGTGAGCCTATAAAAGGCAGTTCTGCCCCTTGCTTAATTGCTGGTTTGTCTTTTCAGCTTCTAGTGTAGATCAGGTCCCTGCTGCTGAGATTGTATTTAGTCAGACCTCTCATGATGCGCTCCTCCCCGCCGGCCCCTCCTGGTTTTCTGTCTCCTCATCCCCCCCCAGTCTCCTGCATACTTGCTCTGTGTGTCCCGCTGAATCCCCCCTCCTCTATCTTGAGTGCCAAATGATGAGAGAACCCAGAGGAGGAGCACAGCTATTCTGCTCACAGGACATGCAGGGAGAGAGGTGAGCTGAGGGAGGAACATCAGTTTGGGTTGGTAAGCTGAGCACAATACCTGGCAAAGTTTAATGCCAGGAGGGAAGTTTATGTGGAAATATGTGAAGGGTTGGAATAGCAGCAAGTGTATGTTGGAGCCCTGCAGAGTTTGCAGCCCCCCAAGCTAACATTACATCTCCTAAGCAGGAACACATCACTATCCCCCAAAGCATTCTGTCCAGATAATGTGCAGTTCATTTATGACCTTTCCGTTTAACCCTGTGTTATCCAAACTCTGTTCAATGAAAAGTGTAAACTCACCACTAAACACTCTATATACAAAATAAAATTCCCCAATAAAGATCAGAACATGATGTTCACATTTGCATGGAAGCACAATTGAATGAATGCTGATTATTCAGAGAATTACCGTATTTATGTTTATTGAGGATTGTTTTTTTTTTTATGTACTATGAACGGTTAAGCTTCATACACACAATATGAAATTTGGATGAAAAATACCACTTTTGAAGCGTTCGTGCATATGAGCATATCATTTTTTTTATTTATTTTTTTGGTGGGGGAGTGGATCTTGGGTGGGAGTTCCCACACTTTTTTCCCCGGGACTTGACCCCTGGTTAGCCATGGATCAGAGGGGAGGACATCACAGAGATGGTGGTGCATAACCTACCTCATCCCGGCAGAGAGTACAAATGGTGTGGCCATTCCGTCAGTAGAACCAAAGCCCGGAGTGGAGAAAAGGGATGTACCTTGTGAACCTGGAATAGATGAGAGAGAAAGTAGAGAAGTAGGAAGGGAGGGAAGCAGAAAAAAAGAGAAGAAGATTAGGCGAGTAAAATCAAACAACCTATGATATTGGCTCGAAAAATAAAGAAATAGGGGGCCCCCTGGCCTCCTTCTACCCTGGGGTAGGAGTAGACCTGCCCACCCCTTTACCTGAGAGATCTGGAGTACCCTAAATCAGGGTCTCTGACAGTCCCTGTCTTGTTTGCACCGCCTATATACTGCGGTTCAGAGTATATAGGGTTTTAGGTATAGGGTTTTATTTTGGGTGCAGGGTTCCCCTTAATATCCATACAAGACCCAAAGGGGCTGGTAATGGGCTGGGGTAGGGGGGGGGGGGGGTAGCCATGCCATTTTTCTCAAAGATTTTCATATTGCCTGGACAAGACATGACATTAAAGCCGCAAGCAGTTTTAAATGGCTTCTTTTTTATCTTTACAAATGTCATTTTGTGCAGGGACAGTTCTAAACATGGGAAACACATGTCACTTCACAGGCATACTTTAGACACCCACCGGGTACGATATTTAAAGGAATATTTCACTTTTTTTTTCACTTTATGCATCATTAAAATCAATGCTCCAGAAAAAAACGTCTGTTTTTAAAACTTCTTTTTGCATTGATACATGTCCCCTGGGGCAGGACCCGGGTCCCCAAACCTTTTTTATAACAATAACATGCATATTGGCCGTTATAATTATAACTAATAGGGTTCTAACGTTCGTGCAAACTTTCGGTCCGTTCACAGGTTCTGGTGCGAACCGAACTCGGGGGGTGTTTGGCTCATCCCTACAGTGGAATATGCTTGTGTAATATGTGTAGACAAGGCCACTTGTAGTCTCCTTTTGAAAACTGTGTGACAGAGTGACAACACGGGAGCATAATTGGGCCACAGAGTGTTGTCATCTTGTCACAGGAAGCACCTGAGCAAGAGCTTTCATGGCAGGAAAACATTTACAAATATTATAAATTCCTTTTTATATTAGTAAAGTTTATATGAGACTTTAGTGATTAGGTTTACATTAATGATTCTCTATAACAAGAAAGACACAGGCCCTAAATAATGACTCGTCAGCAATAATACACCACCAGATATCATTGCTATCAATTAAAATCTTGATTATATCTGTATATCTGTATTACCGCCATTATCATTTTGTATTTCACAGAAGCTTTAATTTACCGTTTGCATACTTTTCGTCTTTATCTCTCAGTATCTTTTATCTTTTCTAACAATTCATTTTTGAAGTTTATCTTTTGTAATGGAAATGTATACATCTATAAACCAAGGCTAAGCTTTGTTTTAGAAATTGTTTCCCAAAGTTTGGAAGCTTCAAAAACCTCTATATTATATGACAATGGCTATTAAATAATGCACAAAGTATTGCTTCCCAAGTTTTGAACACAATTTGAAATATGTTTTTTTTTTTTTTAATGTCTTTTATTTGCATTTGCACAGCATATGTTTTTTTTTTTTTTTTTTTACAGAGCTAGCTGCAGTTCAAAGCTTGTAAGGGCTTTACTTTATTTTAGTATAACCTTTTGTTAGTATTTTTTTTTTCTGTTGGCTAGGCAGCATGTTCTAGGTTGTGGTTCTTCAAAGACCTGTCTGCTGCAAAGACTAATATTAAGAGGTAACATGGTTATGAGCTTTTTATGGTCTACTTAGGATGCGAAAAGCCCACACTCTTGTGTATGTGTCCCAGTCCCAGTCCCAATACACACTTCAGAAGGAGGTCAACTGTAGGTCTGTAGATCTGTAGGTATTTCAGTAAATTCTAAATGATCCCATAACTCTCAAACTGATGTCAAACTGATGCCATCAACACAAGCCTAAAGCACGTTGACATGCCCTTATATCCACCTATTCCACTGCCCATTCTTTAGATCTTCACTCTATTCAATTTCTACAACCGCTGAATGTTTACATTTCTAAGTGGGTCACTTGCCTGGTCCCTGCTGTGTGCTGTGGTTCCACCTGCCAGCTGCTACGTCACTCACTACAGAATATAGTAGGGTCCGACAGATGGAATCAGGGCACGTGAGGAAGATGTGGCAGGACAAGTAAGTTTAAATTTGTGAATTTTCACATTTGGTGACAGCGTCACAATTTTTTGATACCCTCATGAAGCACCTGCCTGATAATGAAGAATGTCTGGCTTGGTGTCTAATATGGACCCATGCACACTCCCTTCCCTCTTGTAATATCACCCTCTGTTTAACCGCTTCCCGACCGCCTCACGCAGATATACTGCGGCAGAAGGGCATGTACAGGCAGAATCACGTACCTGTACGTTGCCCTTTAAGAGGCGGCCCGTGGCAAGCTCCGTGAGTCGGGTCACAGGTCCCGCAGACTCGATACCCGCGATCGTCTCACGGAGAGGAAGAACGGGGAGATGCTAATGTAAACAAGCATTTCCCCGTTCTGCCTAGTGACAGTGTCACTGATCTCTGCTCCCTGTGATCGGAGCAGAGATCAGTGACATGTCACACACAGCCATGCCCCCCCCACAGTTATAAACACGCCCCAGGACACACTAAACCCCTACACGGCCACCTAGTGGTTAACCCCTTCACTGCCAGTGTCATTTACACAGGAATCAGTGCATTTGTATAGCACTGATTGCTGTATAAATGACAATGGTTTCAAAAATGTGTCAAAAATTTCTGCTGTGTCCGCCATAATGTCGAAGTCATGATAAAAATCGCAGATCGCCGCCATTAAAAATATTAATAAAAATGCCATAAAACTATCCCCTATTTTGTAAATGCTATAACTTTTGCGCAAACTAATCAATAATCGCTTATTGGGATTTTTTTTTTTTACCAAAAATATGTAGAAGAATTCTAGGGCTGTTACTGATTAAAATTTTTGTCTACGATTAATCGTTTTTTTAATCGATTAATCGACTAATTATAATGCTCATACAGATAAAACTACTTTTAGCTAATCTCCTTGCATTGCAACTCTGCATTAGTCAGTGGTAAATGTGGTATACATTATATACAATCACCTGACACTAGTTAGTTTCCACAATCCATGACTTAACTACACAGTTCACACAAATACATTTTAAATTCAAACTGTAGCACTGACGTAAGTAATTTTTTTTCCACAGCAGCATGACAATCCCTCCACCTCCAGTCTAACTAATCACTCTCACCTTATGACATGGACCCCTGTGCAAACAGGTGGCCATGCAAGCGGGTATCAAAAGGGTTAACATGGACCATAAACTTCTCTCACGTCTTCTAGATCTCAGCAAGGACGCCAGGTCATGGGTAGAAAGAAAAGATCTAAGTGCTCACTGCTTAAGTATAAGATTAAATTTTTGTGTTCAAACACAAACTACTCACATAAAGATGATAAAAACACAGCATGTAAAGCCGACAATCATGTTAGTTCCATAGGGCAGCAGCGGGTGATGTCATGCGTAGCTCCTCCCCCGTGCGCTTTACGTTCAAACAGAACTTCGACATCACTGGACTCCTCCCTCCTTCCCTTCGTTAGCAGAAGGAGGCACTTGGGGAAGGGGGGAGGAGTCCGGTGACGTCGATGTCTGTGACGTCACCGGATCTCCCTGAAGACCCAGAAGCCGGTGGAGAGGTGAGTACCGATCAAAAGAATTTTGATCGATCAAAAAAATTAATCGATTAATCGAGGAATTATTCTTTAATTTCCACAGCCCTAAAGAATTCGTATCGGCCTAAACTGAGGAAATTTTTTTTTTTTATATATTTTGGGGGATATTTATTATAGCAAAAAAAACGCTGGGGTGATCAAATACCAAAATAAAGCTCTATTTGTGGGAAAAAAAGGAGCCACGTCGCACTACCATGCAATTGTCAGTTAAAGCGGCGCAGTGCCGAATCGCAAAAAGTGCTCTGGTCAGGAAGGGAGTAAATTCTTCCGGGGCTGAAGTGATTAAACAATGCTATTCTCTTTGTACCTATATGTTGAGCTCAATTGGGGGGCATGTTATAATGTAAATGCACCAATAGATATGGTATCATTATATTCTGATCTGATATTCTGATTCTGATCAGATTGATTAGAGTTTGAACACTGCTGATTGTCATTCTCAATTCCTTGGATATCTTTGTATATCCCTTTCCTGTTTTATACAGTTTAACTACCTTTTCCTTCAGATCCTTTGACACTTCTTTTGCTTTCTCCGTGACTCAGAATCCAGAAACATCAGTACAACACTAGATGAAGGATACAAGGGTCTGTCAGGAGTTCAGAAACTCATTGACCTTTTATACACACACACTAATTACAAGCAAACAGATAACAGATGAGGATGGTTACCTTTTTTTTTTTTTTTTTATAAATCTTTTTATTCAATTTCTTAATTACAAACAAAACATACAAAGACACGACAAACCATCATACACTTTGATCCAAAAAAAATTAAAATATAATATTACATTTTCCGAAATCTGATATTTGAATTATTAATCCAAAAAAAAAATAAAAAAAATAAAAAAACAGATTACAATAGGCAATAATTCTCTCACCGATAGCCTCAAACATTTCTCACATAGGAGCATGCATATTATACACCCTAGCCCCCTGTTTGCGTTCTATATCTATACTGTATAAGGCTTATCCAGCCACTTTGCCCACACTTTATCATACTTGCTAGGGCAACCCCTATTCATGCAGGTATCTCTAAACAGTGGAAGATTATTATTTACTAATTGCTTCCAAAATGAGAGCGTGGGGGGGGGGGGGGGGCGAGGTTTCTTCCAATGCAATGCAATAGCTTTTCTTGCATAGAATAATGCTATATTAGCAAACACTCGCTCAGACACTATTGGAAAAATAGTCTCTACCAGATCCAATAGACAAACAGACATTGAAACCGGTAGAGGAGCGGAAGTGAGAGAGTTTAATAAATCCACCACTTCCGCACAAAAAATAACTTCCGCCCAAAAAATAGCTATATGTGGGCAAGTCCAAAAAATATGTGTAAAGTCCCCCTGTATTGCTCCACAATGCCAACACTCTGAAGAATAAAGAGGATTTATCTTTTTATGTCTGTATGGCGTAATATACGCTCTATGTACCAGTTTATATTGGATCATACGATCTCTCAAGGATATCAAAGATCGGAAAGGTTCAAACCCCTTTGTGTCAACTTGTGTGCATGTTATCAGGCCAAAATCACCAGAGTATGTAAACTTTTGATCAGGGTCATTTGGGTAGTTTTTGTTGTGAATAAATGGGTTCATCCAAACACTAACCATGAGTGAAAGAAAAGTTTTTGTGTTATCATTCATATTCTTTGAAAAATGGCCAAGAAATCATAAATTTTGGTATGTAAACTTATGAGCACAGCTGTATATATATATAGCCATATATATAGCCAATCATGGCTCTCAAAGCAGAGCACGTTGTGCATGCAGGTCAGGTGCATGCAGGTCAGGTGCATGCAGGTCAGGTGCATGCTTTGGCCAATCATCAGACGTCATCAGACGTCAATGCACTGCGATCTCGCAGTGCATTATGGGGCAGTCCACAGCCACGAACACCCAATGTGGGCCCATCCCTATTGGATAGTTTGTGATCTCCATATCTCCACAGTATAAGTAGAATAATATTTGGGACTGTCGGACAGAAATCCATTTTCTTAGCTCCCCCACAACCTTTTACCAGAGTTGCTAGGAGGAGGCAAACCAGTATGACACGTCGAAAAAGTAAAAATCAGTCATAACCAATCAGCAGGTTACCATGGAGAAAAAGGGGATTGAAATTTAACTTCAGGGTTTATGAATGCTGATTACTCAGGTATAATTATCTCGAAAGCAACAAGGCACTGTGCTCATATGCAACACTTGTCTGAATCAAAATGTACTTTTCAGGAGAATGCGTTCTTTGTTTGCGCTTCACCAGGAATATACTAATCTCAAATGCCTGATGCTACTTACCTGCATACAGGTATACTGTACTACTAATTTTGTATCAAATTGCTTTTGGGTTCTATCAGAATTTTTAAAGCCCAACTGAACACATTCCAATACATTTGTCTCTCTACAAAGGTTTGACTTATCCCTTGCTGAGCCAGAGCTAGAGCTGTCCAATCAAGGGCGATAATAAGCTATGATGAATGGAGAGCTCTAGCTCTGACTGAGCAGAGGGCGTGTCTGTCCTCAGCAGATAGTCCACTAAGAATTCTGTAAGAATTTTGCACATCTTTTTTTGATGCACCTGGAATGTATTTAGCAAATATAAAGTCAAAGTTCTGTTGGGCTTTATAAATTCTGATAAAATCCAAAAATAATTAGATTTCCCAAAGAAAACTAACTGTTAACAAAACTTGAAAGTACAACTGGGCTTTATTTATTTGTTTGTTATTGTTTATTTTCATTGTGACAAACATTAAGAGGTCTAAAAGATTTGTTGGACAATTGTCACAAGCATTCATCCAGGCTGCACAAATATACCCCATCTTTTTTTTCTAATACAATTAATTCCTATGATCATCAGCTCCATCTAGTTGCCAAAATGTGGTATATTTTCATATTGAGATATTTAAAAAAAAAAAAAAAATTAACCACTATGGCCACTACATCTTAGATGGAGCTGACGATCAGAGGAAGTCATAGTAATAGAGAAAATACGGGGAATATTCATGCAGCCTGGATGAATGCTTGGCACATTCATCCAACTAATGTTTTATAAATAGACCCCTCAGTGTTGTGCTCAACCAGCAATAGTGAGTGGTCAAGGAAGGAACATCATGAGTGTGTACAGCACCACAGGTTTTGTCATCATGTACCAGGAAGGGAGGCAGAGGATGCTCATGATATACCGTAATACTATAACAGAAAAGTCCTGTATTTCAATTTTTTTGGACACATTTATTGGGCTTACAATAGATAGCAGTACACTGGCACAGCTGGGGCAAGGTGGTCACCAAAATGTGGTTGTTTAACATATATCTCCAGGAATATAACAAAGTAGAAAAAGAAACCACTTACCTTTCTAATGAGGGATTCACCAAGTAATAGTGACTGTAATAGCAATGCCACAGAGTCAAAAAGAACCTCAGTAATGTACAGGATGTAATGAATACAGTGATGGAAACACCAAGTGATAAGGTCACAGTGATAAGCTCTGAGCTAGAGAACATTTTAAATCCTACAGAGCTGTGGTTAACTGGCTGTTGTGCTAATGAGGAAAGAAAGGTGAATGTACTCATAATGGGAAAGTGTAAAGGGGCCAAAAAAACAAAATTATACCCAACACCCGTGGTTCATAAACAGTATCTTGCACATCCAGCTAAATTTTCTGACATCCAGTAACACTCAGTTTAATCCCAGCACCCCAGTCTACCGATTTTAATCTCTGAAATGTGTAACGCCGGTGGAAACTTCTTCCCATTCTGATGATTTCCGCGTTAGTCCTGCACTGGTTGCAGAGCAGGTGTGATAACATCAGCAAGAAGAGCAGCAGCAGCAAAACCAGTATTTAGAGTAGCTGCAGCAGCACAGCCTTCCACCACCACAAAGATTTTTGAACCTTGATTATTATGTAAAAATAGCATAAGCCTCTTTTATTGGTATTGCTATCATATGCGATCACATTCTTGGACAGGTGGCTCCTACTTCCAGAGTATCTCTGTGGTCTCCTTGGCTTGTAGTAGTGTGTGCTAAAAGTGTAGCACCAAAGCACTTCAAAAATGTCCAAATATTACTTTACTCCAACATAGGTCAGGGAGACAATCGTAAAAGTACTCAATGTGTTTTGGGTGTCCAAACCCACCCTCTTCTCAACAGCAGCAACCTTGCTGACAAACCAGCTGCTGAGACCTATACTGTTAATCATAATATAAGAAATACCATTAAAGGTCTAGTTCACTTCTTGTCTATTTATATTGTTTTTAATCTCAAACCATTATTAGACCACCAAAACATGTCATATATACTTTAAATTGCCCCTCTGACCTTTATTTGAATAAGGTCATATCTGAACCTTTTAGCAGTGGTGTGCCACTTCAGTTTTACATTTTTGTTAAAAGATCAAGGATGAAGCAAGGCAAGATGGGGGAAGCATACCATTGGTCATCAGGAACGGATAGTGGCTCAAATTTGAACTGGCAAAAGTTCACAGATATCTGCATTAGGCGGATTGGTCTGATCAGACAGGCAGCTATATTTTTGTACTTTGATGTGTCAGTTGAGGGCACTGTTCCCAATCCCAGACAAAGATATGCAGAATTCTTGCAGACGATGCAGTCACCAACTTTCAAAGCCTCTGCTCAGAGAGCATCATCTAATATTTGTTTTTACTGCAGTACTGAAAAGGAATCTCTAGTCGACATAGCAGAAGCAAGAGAGCTTATCAATATAAACAATCGCCTGCAGAGCTGTGCCTACTGTATGTTAATTCCTATAGTCTCGTTTTTAACCCTTCTAATGTCTTTGAAATGAGGCATCTGTCAGCGGGCTGTCTCTTGCTCCCTCCAGTGCCTTATTGCCATATGTGTCAGGTTTTGATAAGGCAATGCCACTGTGCCACCTACACATTTAGAACTGTGATGTCTTTGGCTGAATTCATTATACATAGAAAGGCCACCTGCTATTTTGAAATATCCTTTCATTACCCAGTTCCAAGCCAGAGAGAGAGAGAAAGAGGCAGAGCAAGAGAGGGAGAGAGAGAGAGAGAGAGAGAGAAATGAGCTCTGGAGATAACACTGTAGCAGATTGAGAAGGAACAAGGAGAATATTCTCATGTACAATCCGGGACATCTGATTGGTGGGTGGGTGACAGCTGGACCTGGGAATCAAATTCACTTGCTTTGAGATTTTTGGAAGAGAAAGTGAATTTTACAGTTTGCAGTGTTTTATTATTTTTTTCTTCCTTGTGGCATGCTGTCCTTTGCTGATCTATTAACTAGGAGGCTATAAAAGGCAGCCTGGAGCTCATTAGCAGACGAGAGAGGATAAGCGACAGGTACTGAGTGTGTCACCAAGCAGTGAAGAAAAGTTTGATTCCTTTTGACTCATCTCAAGATGCTGGGAAAAAGAGAACACTGGTTTAACTGTTTCTTCTGCAGCTAACGCATTGGAATTTTCCATGTTACATAATGTCTGCTTTGTATTGTTAATAATAATACCAATAATATTAATACAGCAATAATTAGTGATGAGCATTTAAAAAAAAAATGTGTTTAATGATGATCTTAGGGCAAAAATGTATTCTCCTGAATAGGGATGAGCCGAACAACCCCGGGTTCGGTTCGCACCAGAACCTTCGAACCGACCGAAAGTTCGCGCGAATTTTCGAACCCTATACGTTATAATGGACGCGAACGTTCGAAATCAAAAGTGCTAATTACAACGGCCAATATGCATGTTAATGTCATAAAACAGGTTTGGGGACCCGGGTCCTGCCCCAGGGGACATATATCAATGCAAAAAGAACTTTTAAAAACTAACGTTTTTTCGGGAGCAGTCATTTTAATGATGCATAAAGTGAAAAAAAAAAAGTGAAATTTTCCTTTAAATATGGTACCTGGGGGGTGTCCAAAGTATGCCTGTGAAGTGGCATGTGTTTCCCGTGTTTAGAACTGTCCTTGCACAAAATGACATTTGTAAAGGAAAAAAAGAAGCCATTTAAAACCACTTGCGGCTTTAGGTTTGTTCTTAAGTAGAATCTGAACAGGTACATTATGAAGTGTAGCTCCATCCCAAAAAAATCTATTTTTATGCTTTTTGGAGAACATAGGGAGGGGTTATCACCCCTGTAACATTTGCTGTCTTTGCACATCTGTTCAGAACATGTCACCTCACTTTCCGTCCCAATGACAAATGTTTTTGGAAAAGTGGGGTTTTAATTGAAACAAGGATTGGTGATAAAGCATCAGTAGAGAGGAGATACCTTTTTCCCAAATTAAATCTAACATGATAGAATTTCCCTTCCTAGGGGTAGATTTCCTCTCACTTCCTGTTTTCTATTTCCGTTTGCAAGTAGGATTCGTTTGTAAGTTGGATGTTTGAAAGTAGGGGCCTGCCGTATATACTCTGCAGAAATTTGCCCTATTAGATGTTGGTGTAGCCACAAGACTGGTGGGCATAGGAATGGGCCCTGCTGTGAGTTATTAGATCAAGATTTCTAATTGCATGCACCTGTTGAACAGGGCAGAAAAATTGGGCCTTTGGTGGTGGTGGTGGTGGACGGTGTTGCCACAAGACTGTAAGCCCTCACAGTGACTCTTGGTGGGCGCAGGAATGGGCCCTGCTGTGAGTTATTAGATCAAGATTTGTAATTGCAAGCACCTGATGAACAGGGCAGAAAAATTGGGCCTTTGGCGGTGGTGGTGGACGGTGTTGCCACAAGACTGTAGGCCCTCATAGTTACTCTTGGTGGGCGCAGGAATGGGCCCTGCTGTGAGTTATTAGATCAAGATTTGTAATTGCAAGCACCTGATGAACAGGGCAGAAAAATTGGGCCTTTGGCGGTGGTGGTGGACGGTGTTGCCACAAGACTGTAGGCCCTCATAGTTACTCTTGGTGGGCGCAGGAATGGGCCCTGCTGTGAGTTATTAGATCAAGATTTGTAATTGCACGCACCTGATGAACAGGGCAGAAAAAATTGGGCCTTTGGCGGTGGTGGTGGACGGTGTTGCCACAAGACTGCAGGCCCTCATAGTTACTCTTGGTGGGCGCAGGAATGGGCCCTGCTGTGAACTATTAGATCAAGATTTGTAATTACCCGCCCCTGTTAAACAGGGGCTGAAAAATTGTGCCTTAGGCACTGGTGCTGGTGCCACAACACTGCAACCCCTCACAGAGACTGTACTTGGAGCACAGCAGTCACACGTGTTGCGAAGCATTTTTTTAAAAAATTGTAAGTACACGCCCCTGTTAAACAGGGGCTGAAAAATTGTGCCTTAGGCACTGGTGCTGGTGCCACAACACTGCAACTCGGCCCTCACAGATACTGTACTTGGAGCACAGCAGTCACACGTGTTGCGAAGCATTTTTTTAAAAAATTGTAAGTACACGCCCCTGTTAAACAGGGGCTGAAAAATTGTGCCTTAGGCACTGGTGCTGGTGACACAACACTGCAACCCGGCCCTCACAGATACTGTACTTGGAGCACAGCAGTCACACGTGTTGCGAAGCATTTTTTTAAAAAAATTGTAAGTACACGCCCCTGTTAAACAGGGGCTGAAAAATTGTGCCTTAGGCACTGGTGTGGTGGCATGGATCATTGAGGAGGAGGAAGAGGATAGTCAGTGAACATAAGAGGACAGTCACTCAGCATCAGCATAGGCAGTCTTGAAGGGATGTGACATTAAAAATTATTCGGTTATATCCGCCTCAGGTGCCTGGTAGCTGGTGGTGATCCAAGACTGATTCATTTTGATGAATGTCAGTCGATCAACCGAGGCGGTGGACAGGCGCACCCTATGATCAGTCACAAATCCTCCAGCAGCACTGAATGTGCGTTCGGAAAGAACGCTGGAGGCAGGACAGGCCAGTAGCTCAATTGCATACTGTGCAAGCTCTGGCCAGTGATCCATCCTCAGGACCCAGTAAGCCAGAGGATTTTCGGTGGGAAAGGTGTCCAAGTCTGACCTTGCCCCAAGGTATTCCTGCACCATGTATATCAGACGCTGGCGATGGTTGCTGGAACCGATCATACCTTGGGGCTGCGGACTAAAAAATTGTCTGAACGCATCGGTCAGACGTCCACCTTCCCCACCGCTCCTTCTGCCACTGACCGAAGCCTCAGCAACTCGTCGCCCAGGACCAGGAGTTTGTAGCCTCCCAGTTTCTGGGAACGCATTGCACAGACCTTTCTGCAAGGCCTCCCTGAGATGTCTCATCCTCTGCTCCCTCTGCGACGGCAAGATAAGGTCCGCAACCTTACCCTTGTACCGCGGATCAAGGAGAGTGGCCAGCCAGTAATGGTCCCTCTCCTTGATCCGAAGAACACGAGGATCCTTCCGCAGGCTTTGCAGGATCAGGGAGGCCATGCAGCGTAGGTTAGCTGAGGCATTCGGTCCGGAGTCTTCTGGGTCACTGAGGATGACATGATCGCCAGCCACCTCCTCCCAGCCACGTACAAGTCCACTGGTTTGTTGGGACTGTACATCATCCCTAAAAGACTGCTGCTGCTGATGCTGAGTGCCAGGCTCCACCTCCATGCTCACACAATCCTCCTCCTCCTCCTCCTCCTCCTCATCCTCTTCCTGTGTGATGGGTGGGACAGAAGGAACACTGTCCGGATAAAGGGGGCCTTGAGAGGCAAGGAAGTCCTCCTCTTCCTGCCTCTGTTCTGCCTCAAGTGCCCTGTCCATTATCCCGCGCAGCGTATGCTCCAACAGGTGGACAAGAGGGACAGTGTCACTGATGCATGCACTGTCACTGCTCACCATCCTCGTGGCCTCCTCAAATGGTGAGAGGACAGTGCATGCATCCCTGATCATGCTCCACTGACGTGGGGAAAAAAAACCAAGCTCCCCTGACCCTGTCCTGGTGCCGTAGTCGCAAAGGTACTCATTGATGGCCCTCTGCTGCGTGTGCAGTCGCTGCAGCATGGCCAACGTTGAGTTCCACCTGGTGGGCATGTCACATATTAGGCGGTTCTTGGGCAGGTTCAGCTCCTTTTGCAGCTCAGTCAGCCGAGCACTGGCATTATAAGATCGGCGGAAATGCACACAGACTTTCCTGGCCTGCCTCAGGACATCCTGTAAGCCTGGGAACCTGCCCAAGAACCGCTGCACCACCAGGTTGAGGACGTGAGCCATGCAGGGCACATGGGTGAGCTGCCCCTGTCGCAGGGCGGAGAGGAGGTTGGTGCCATTGTCAGAAACGACCATTCCTGGCTTAAGCTGACGTGGCGTCAACCACCTCTCGGCCTGCCCCTGCAGAGCTGCCAGAACCTCTGGCCCAGTGTGGCTCCTGTCCCCCAAACACACCAGCGCAAGCACGGCATGGCATCTTTTTGCCTGCGTACTTGCGTAGCCCCTTGTACGCCTACGGAGCACCGCTGGTTCCAAGGACAGAGCACTGGAGGAAGAAGAAGAGGAGGGGGTGGAGGAGAGAGGTGTGTCACAACCAGTAGCAGTAGTCGCGTTTTGGAGGCGTGGTGGCGGAACAACCTCCAACACTACTGCACCTTGTCCTGCATCCCTCCCAGCTGCCAATAGAGTGACCCAATGGGCCGTGAAAGAAAGGTACCTTCCCTGTCCATGCCTGCTGGACCATGAGTCAGCGGTAATATGCACCTTACCGCTGACCGCCCTGTCCAGCGAGGCATGGACATTGCCCTCCACATGCCGGTAGAGAGACGGAATCGCCTTCCGCGAGAAAAAGTGGCGTTTGGGAACCTGCCACTGAGGAACCGCACATTGAACAAACTCACGGAAGGGGGCCGAGTCTACCAACTGAAAAGGCAGCAGTTGAAGTGCTAGCAATTTAGCCAGGCTAGCATTCAACCGCTGGGCATGTGGATGGCTGGGAGTGTACTTCTTTCTACGGTCCAGCAGCTGGGGCAGGGAAATTTGCCTGCTGCAATCGGACGTCGGTGTACTGCAAGTACTTGGTTGTGACACACCTAATTCTACACCTTCAGTCCTCTCAGAGCAGCTTTCAGAGAGGACTGAAGGTGTAGTGGGGATGGAGATCCCAGCTGAGGAGGAGCAAGGAGAGGTCCGCTTAGTTCTTTGGTGTGGGTCTTTTATGTGTGCCTGCCAACGAGCTGCATGGCAGGTCGCCATATGTCTGGTCATGCTTGTGGTGCCCAAGCGGCTGATGTTTTGGCCACGCGAGATACGCTTGAGACAAATATTGCAAATAGCAGTGGTGCGATCTGCTGCACTCGTCTCAAAAAAGGCCCACACCAAAGAACTTTTCTGATAACGTGCAGAGGCAGCGCCCTGCACAGGCGGAGCTCTGCGGTGTTGTACAGTTGCTGTGCTGGCCTCTACCTGGCCTCCAGGGGGCATCCTGCCTCGTTGGACATGTGACGCCGCATCCTCCTCCTCCTCGTCCTCCTCCTCATCCTCTCTCCCTTGAGGCACCCACGTGGAGTCAGTGACCTCATCATCCCCTCCCTCTTCACCACTAGAGCAAACCTGGCAGTAAGCTGCAGCTGGTGGAACAGTACTGCCAGATTCCTCAAGCTGGGTATCGTCATCCGAGCCTTCGAATCGTTGGGCATCCTCCTGGAGCATGTACCCAACACTGTGCTCAAAGAGTTCGGGGGACTCCTCAGGAGGACATGGTGGGTCTAGGGAAGGGGTGGCTGATGATGCTCTGTCAGTACCCTGAGCCTGGGTGAGAGAGGATGAGGAGGATGAGGAGGGCTTGGTCATCCATTCTACCAAGCCTTCAGCATGATGCGGCTCCACATGTCCAGCTGCCGAAAACAAAGACGCGCGTGTCCCATGGCCACGTGCTGATGACGATGCACGACCACGTCCACGTCCACGGCCACGTCCACTAGAAACAGAGCCTGCCTGCCCTGTGTTCTTGGCTCTGCACGCTCTGCCTCCCCTTGGCGGTCTTCCAGCCATTGTAGTCGGTAGTCCTGTGGGTGCTGCTGAGAAGAATATATAGGAGTTCTGTGTGATGCCACTAACACACTAGAAGTCCTATGGGTGCTTCTGCAAAGAAAATAGAGGAGCTCTGTGTGATGCCACTAACACACTAGAAGTCCTGTGGGTGCTGCTGAGAAGAAAATATAGGAGCTCTGTGTGATGCCACTAACACACTACAAGTCCTATGGGTGCTTCTGCAAAGAAAATAGAGGAGCTCTGTGTGATGCCACTAACACACTAGAAGTCCTGTGGGTGCTTCTGCAAAGAAAATAGAGGAGCTCTGTGTGATGCCACTAACACACTAGAAGTCCTGTGGGTGCTGCTGAGAAGAATATATAGGAGCTCTGTGTGATGCCACTAACACACTAGAAGTCCTATGGGTGCTTCTGCAAAGAAAATAGAGGAGCTCTGTGTGATGCCACTAACACACTAGAAGTCCTATGGGTGCTTCTGCAAAGAAAATAGAGGAGCTCTGTGTGATGGGACTAACACACTTCAAGTCCTATAGGTGCTTCTGGGAAGAAAATAAAGGTCTGTGTGATGGGACTAACACACTTCAAGTCCTATAGGTGCTTCTGGGAACAAAATATAGCTGTGTGTGTGTGATGGGACTAACACACTTCAAGTCCTATAGGTGCTTCTGGGAACAAAATATAGCTCTGTGTGTGTGATGGGACTAACACACTTCAAGTCCTATAGGTGCTTCTGGGAACAAAATATAGCTCTGTGTGTGTGATGGGACTAACACACTTCAAGTCCTATAGGTGCTTCTGGGAAGAAAATAAAGGTCTGTGTGATGGGACTAACACACTTCAAGTCCTATAGGTGCTTCTGGGAACAAAATATAGCTCTGTGTGTGTGATGGGACTAACACACTTCAAGTCCTATAGGTGCTTCTGGGAACAAAATATAGCTCTGTGTGTGTGATGGGACTAACACACTTCAAGTCCTATAGGTGCTTCTGGGAAGAAAATAAAGGTCTGTGTGTGTGATGGGACTAACACACTTCAAGTCCTATAGGTGCTTCTGGGAACAAAATATAGCTCTGTGTGTGTGATGGGACTAACACACTTCAAGTCCTATAGGTGCTTCTGGGAACAAAATATAGCTCTGTGTGTGTGATGGGACTAACACACTTCAAGTCCTATAGGTGCTTCTGGGAACAAAATATAGCTCTGTGTGTGTGATGGGACTAACACACTTCAAGTCCTATAGGTGCTTCTGGGAACAAAATATAGCTCTGTGTGTGTGATGGGACTAACACACTTCAAGTCCTATAGGTGCTTCTGGGAACAAAATATAGCTCTGTGTGTGTGATGGGACTAACACACTTCAAGTCCTATAGGTGCTTCTGGGAACAAAATATAGCTCTGTGTGTGTGATGGGACTAACACACTTCAAGTCCTATAGGTGCTTCTGGGAACAAAATATAGCTCTGTGTGTGTGATGGGACTAACACACTTCAAGTCCTATAGGTGCTTCTGGGAACAAAATATAGCTCTGTGTGTGTGATGGGACTAACACACTTCAAGTCCTATAGGTGCTTCTGGGAAGAAAATATAGCTCTGTGTGTGTGATGGGACTAACACACTTCAAGTCCTATAGGTGCTTCTGGGAACAAAATATAGCTCTGTGTGTGTGATGGGACTAACACACTTCAAGTCCTATAGGTGCTTCTGGGAACAAAATATAGCTCTGTGTGTGTGATGGGACTAACACACTTCAAGTCCTATAGGTGCTTCTGGGAACAAAATATAGCTCTGTGTGTGTGATGGGACTAACACACTTCAAGTCCTATAGGTGCTTCTGGGAAGAAAATAAAGGTCTGTGTGATGGGACTAACACACTTCAAGTCCTATAGGTGCTTCTGGGAACAAAATATAGCTCTGTGTGTGTGATGGGACTAACACACTTCAAGTCCTATAGGTGCTTCTGGGAACAAAATATAGCTCTGTGTGTGTGATGGGACTAACACACTTCAAGTCCTATAGGTGCTTCTGGGAACAAAATATAGCTCTGTGTGTGTGATGGGACTAACACACTTCAAGTCCTATAGGTGCTTCTGGGAACAAAATATAGCTCTGTGTGTGTGATGGGACTAACACACTTCAAGTCCTATAGGTGCTTCTGGGAACAAAATATAGCTCTGTGTGTGTTATGGGACTAACACACTTCAAGTCCTATAGGTGCTTCTGGGAACAAAATATAGCTCTGTGTGTGTGATGGGACTAACACACTTCAAGTCCTATAGGTGCTTCTGTGAACAAAATATAGCTCTCTGTGTGTGATGGGACTAACACACTTCAAGTCCTATAGGTGCTTCTGGGAACAAAATATAGCTCTGTGTGTGTGATGGGACTAACACACTTCAAGTCCTATAGGTGCTTCTGGGAACAAAATATAGCTCTGTGTGTGTGATGGGACTAACACACTTCAAGTCCTATAGGTGCTTCTGGGAACAAAATATAGCTCTGTGTGTGTGATGGGACTAACACACTTCAAGTCCTATAGGTGCTTCTGGGAACAAAATATAGCTCTGTGTGTGTGATGGGACTAACACACTTCAAGTCCTATAGGTGCTTCTGGGAAGAAAATATAGCTCTGTGTGTGTGATGGGACTAACACACTTCAAGTCCTATAGGTGCTTCTGGGAACAAAATATAGCTCTGTGTGTGTGATGGGACTAACACACTTCAAGTCCTATAGGTGCTTCTGGGAACAAAATATAGCTCTGTGTGTGTGATGGGACTAACACACTTCAAGTCCTATAGGTGCTTCTGGGAACAAAATATAGCTCTGTGTGTGTGATGGGACTAACACACTTCAAGTCCTATAGGTGCTTCTGGGAACAAAATATAGCTCTGTGTGTGTGATGGGACTAACACACTTCAAGTCCTATAGGTGCTTCTGGGAACAAAATATAGGAGCTCTGCCTGCCTGCCACAAACACACTACAAGTCCTATAGGTGCTTCTGGGAACAAAATATAGGAGCTCTGCCTGCCTGCCACGAACACACTACAAGTCCTATAGGTGCTTCTGGGAACAAAATATAGGAGCTCTGCCTGCCTGCCACGAACACACTACAAGTCCTATAGGTGCTTCTGGTAACAAAATATAGGAGCTCTGCCTGCCTGCCACGAACACACTACAAGTCCTATAGGTGCTTCTGGTAACAAAATATAGGAGCTCTGCCTGCCTGCCACGAACACACTACAAGTCCTATAGGTGCTTCTGGTAACAAAATATAGGAGCTCTGCCTGCCTGCCACGAACACACTACAAGTCCTATAGGTGCTTCTGGTAACAAAATATAGGAGCTCTGCCTGCCTGCCACGAACACACTACAAGCCCCTCTTTCTCAATCAATCTTTGTAACTGAATCTATCTAACTCAATCTCTGTAAGTGAATCTCTCTACCTAACTAAATCCAGCAGAGTGTCACAGATCTAGCCTGCTCAATCTGCGCCGGAACAGCATGTGACCGGCGCAGACGGCGTGGCGGCCTTTTATAGGGGGGGGCGTGTACTACAGCCCCTGAGCTGTAATTGGCTACAGGCGTCCTGCCTGTAGCCAATTATGGCTCTTCGAGTTTCCGGGGCTGTGATTGGCCAAGCATGCGGGGTCACAGTGCATGCTTGGCCAATCATCAGCCAGCAATGCACTGCGCCGGCCGCGCCGGCCGCAATGCATTGCGGGGCCGCTCGCATCACACGAACGTGATGCGAGCGGCCAAAATAGTTCTGGGCTCGCCGAGCGAGCGAACGCCCGGTGCTCGATGCGAACGTGGGTTCGCATCGAGCACCGGGCCCATCCCTACTCCTGAATATATACGTGCCTAGTCTGCAGAGTTCACTAGTTTTGATTGCTAGGATTGAAGTGTATGTAAAGCCAAAATGTGTTTCTTTTTAATTTTTGGATAGTGTAGGGATTGGGTAAAGTCCAACTCTGGACTAAGTTTTTTTTTGGAGTCTGGAGATGTCCCATGCAGTACCGACCATGAGATGTCTTCTGTCTTCTTGGTTGAATGACACCTAGCATGACTCAACCTAAAAGACTAAACACATAGTGAGTGGAGAGTGTCATGGTTTCACCCTATTAGGGGGCATTACCATGGTACCCTGAACAACACGGTGTATTGGCACAGAGAGTTGCCCTGACTTCATTACAAGTTTACTATGTATCACTGTGAACCACTTAGCCCAGAGATGAGGAGAAGAAGAGGGCCCTGTGGAGGCATGATATGCTTGAATACTTATAAAACGAAGAGTATTTAAACACAAAAATCAAACTACTACCAGTGGGAGCCCACAGGTCAATTTCAGACAGCAGAGAGCCGTTGGGCTTTTAAACTTTTACTATTATCTACTTATAACGAATTTAAACCCAAGAATTTTATATAATGCACCTTACCAGTTCTTTAATGCAATCATTTTCTTTTTTCAGGCTTTTTATCCTGTTTTTATATTCACGTTCCACTGTATTGGTTATCACACAGACTGATCTTCAAACATATCTGTCTTTGTTCATCTCAATTATTGGATTGATGGAACTAGTAGCTTACACAAGAATTGTAAGGATGTTTGTGCTTTCTTTTCAGCTCACAGGAAGTAACAATGACATTACATTTCTGGCAATAGCAACAGACATTTTCTGTACTACAAAAATATTCTGCAAGGAATGCACAGAAAAAGAAAATGAATGCAGCAACCATACTAAGAATGGCAAGCGGTATTATATTATTATTATTATATTTTTTTTGGACGGGTGGGGTTAAATATGCTTTAAGAGTGGAGATTCAGATTCTTGATTCTTACAGATGGCCAGTGCTGATTGGGTAAACAAAAATGTGAGGTTCCCATTTCAAAATGGGATGCCAAGTGCCCCATTTTGTAATTTTTCCTGTTTTCCTCTTCATTTAGGAAAACTATACTGAGAAACATATAAAAGCCCACCCCGTCTAAAAAAAAAGTCACTGGCTCAGAAACTAGAGGAGAGATCAGGTCTCTTCAGATCCTAGTCTGAACCCACCTGAGCGAGCCCACCAGGAAGCCATCACTTTACTGGGCCAATGATAAGTAGATGAGGCATTGTGCCATGAATGTATTCCTGCACCTTCCCTTTCTTGGCTGCAGATGATTGGGTCAGTATGGTGGCAGTTTCCTGGTGGGCTCGCTCAGGTGGATTCAGACCAAGATCTCAACACATCTAAGCTCATCCCTACTTAGAACATATTTGCAAATTTGGTGTTCTGGCTTCACAGCAAAAGCAAAAACATATATTTTTTTTTTATTCTAGCAATGCTCTTGTGCATAACTTACCCCTGCCAGGTACTTTAGTTGCAGATATTATCATACTGACTGGTCGTTTTTTGTCATATCTTTCCACAGTCCCAGGAATCCATCCTGTTGATTACAAACTTTAAGCCATTTGAAAATGTTACCAGTAATGCTGTTAATTAGATTTTATTTCCTGTCTAATTGATGGCTAATTAACTCCAGTTAGTCCTTAACAATGTATTAGTAAAAGTTTTTTTCCCAGAAGGTTCATACAGTATGTGATATTTACAGGTGCTTGTAATTGTGTATAATAAATATAAGCTTGCTGAATGTTTTCACGTACTTGACTTTAAAATGTTTTTTTTTGTCTGTATGTTACCCACTGATCGCTGGAGGTGACATATCATTGGTTTTAAAGAGGCAGGCAGCTGAATATACTTTTTGCTGTCCTTTGTTAAAGTGCCACTAAACTATGGTTTGAAAAAAAATAAAAAAAATAAATATAAAAATATATATATATATATATATATATATATATATATATGTTCAAGCATGTATGCTTAGCTGAATAAGGGTACATTCTATTGCTCTCAGACTCTTCCAAATCTCTTTTTGTTTTTCCGCTTGGGGTCCGACTTGCTGTAAGAAGGTGGCTATGTTTGTTCTCCATTGTCCCATTATATGAAGGAATGCAGCCATCCTCACTTGCTCACTCCTGAGATGGACTAGGGACTACGGACTATGAGATTTATAGTGTGTATAGAGCAGTGTTCATGACTGCAATTAACATACACTGCTTGTCCCCTAATGACAATTCCGACATTGCCAGGTGAATTCTAGAAAATTCCCAAGTGAAAACATCTGTAACCAAGCCAAAATGTTTTAAGGGTTAGAAAGGATACATTTGATTCGGGTTGGGTTGTTAATTGCTTGAGTTGAAGTAGCTTGCTATAAGATTGGTCCGGAATCTGTTGCAGCCGAGTGCTGGAGCAATCATAGCATATTGATCTTAAGTGACTGGATCTTTCCATTAGTCTTCTTGTCATTTCCTATATATCTCACCTGAAATGCCATTTGGTGGATTAATGGTTTGTGAGTAGGGATGGTCCCGATGTTAGAGTTGAACATAAGTTCAACTCGAACATCAGGTGCTCGCCTGTTCGCCGAATAGCGAACAATGTGGGGTATTTGTGGCAAATTCGAAAGCCGCGGAACACCCTTTAAAAGTCTATGGGAGAAATCAAAAGTGCTAATTTTAAAGGCTTATATGCATGGTATTGTCATAAAAAGTGTTTGGGGACCTGGGTCCTGCCCCAGGGGACATGTATAAATGCAAAAAAAAGTTTTAAAAACTACAGTTTTTTCGTAAGCAGTGATTTTAATAATGCTTAAAGTGAAAAAATAAAAGTCCTTTTAAATTTCATACCTGGGGGGTGTCTATAGTATGCCTGTAAAGTGGCGCATGTTTCCCGTGTTTACAACAGTCTGAGAGCAAAATGACATTTCTAAAGGAAAAAAAGTAATTTAAAAGTACTCACGGCTATAATGAATTGTCGGTCCCGGAAATACACATAAAAGTTCATTGATAAAAACTGCATGGTATTCCCCCACAGGGCAACCCCCGAACCAAAATAACATTTTTTAAGGGGAGCCCTGCGCCAACATTTTTTAAAAAATTACGTGGGGTCCCCCCAAAAATCCATACCAGACCCTTATCCGGGCATGCAACCTGGCAGGCCGCAGGAAAAGAGGGGGGGACGGGAGAGTGCCCCCCCCCACCTGCACCATACCAGGCCACATGCCTTCAACATTGGGAGGGTGCTTTTGGGTAGCCCCCCAAAGCACCTTGTCCCCATGTTGATGGGGAGAAGGGCCTCATCCCCACAACCATTGCCCAATGGTTGTGGGGGTCTGCGGGCAGGGGGCTTATCGGTATCTGGAAGGGGACCTAACAAGGGGACCCCCAGATCCCAGCCCCCCCTGTGTGAAATGGTAATGGGGTACAAATGTATCCCTACCATTTCACAAAAAATGTGTGAAAATTGTAAAAAAAAAAGGCAATACATGCCTTGGAACAAGTCCTTTTAAAAAAAGAAAAAAAAGAAAACTGTCCCACAAAGTCCATTCATCTTCTTCTTCTCTCACTCCAATGGACCAAAAAAAAAAAGCCGCAAGCCGCCTATGATCTGCCTCCATGGGAGGCACCCGCCGTAATGACAGGCCTCTCAGGTGACAGTTCTTTTATAACCAAAGGCGGGGCCACACAATGACATCGCCGGGTGACCCCGCCCCCTCTGACGCACAGGGACATCCCTATGGCTTTCCTGTAGCGCCAGAGTGGGGGGTTTACTCGGTTACGTAACTGGGTGGCCCGCCCCCTCTGCCCTACGGGGAAGCCATAGGGATGTCCTATGTGTGTCCTCGTGTGTCGGGTGACCCTGCGCGGGGTCACCCGACAATTTGATCGTGTGACCCCACCCTCAGTTGTGACCAAGGCAAGGGCAGAGGTCATCTGGACTGGACAGCTTAGGACTGAAGAGCAGGATATCATCAACAGGTGAGTCACTGTGGAGAGATAGGAGCTGGCAATTAGCCGACAGCTGAGCGGCCAGCTCAGAAAAGGAAGGGCTGAGCCCAGCCCTGACAGTACCCCTCCTCAATGACCCCTACCCCTCAGAGGACCACGAGGTTTGAGGGGAAAAGGTCTATGGAAATCACAGGGGAGGACAGGGGGATGTACGTCGAAGGATGAGACCCAACAGCGTTCCTCCGGACCACACCCTTTCCAATGCACCAGGTACTTGAACCTACGGGAGTCAACAATGGACTGTACTTCATACTCCTCATGGTTCTCAACCTGTACAGGGTGAGGACGAGGCACAGAGGTGGTAAAGCGTTTGCAGACCAAAGATTTTAATAAGGAGACATGAAATACATTTGAGATACGCATATTAGAAGGAAGGTCTAATGCATAAGTCACTGAGTTAATCCTGCAAAGAATACGGAAAGGCCCAATAAAACCAAGGTGCCTCCTGGACTTGTGCCCAAGTGGAATGAAGACCACAGAGATGCTCCTCTAACGCAGGAATACTCTGCGGAACAAATGAGTCAGGCAACATGGAAGGTTGAAAACTATAGTTCGCCATAAATGGGGACAATCGGGAAGCAGAATTCAAGGCACTATTGTGAGCGAACTCTGCCCACGGTAAGAGGTCTGAGCAGTTGTTATGATGGTCAAAAATATAGCAGTGTACGAATTGCACCAAGGAATGATTAGCTCGTTCTGTGGCCCCATTAGACTGCGGGTGATAAGCAGAGAAGAAAGCGAGTTGAATTCCCAACTGTGCACAAAAGGCTCACCAGAACCGGGACACAAACTGACTACCCCTGTCCGAGACAATCACTTTGGGTAGCCCATGTAAGTGAAAGATCTCCAGAGCAAAAATGGAAGCCAGTTCCTTAGAAGTGGGCCACTTCTTAAGTGGAATACAATGAGACATTTTCGAGAACCGGTCAACCACCATAAGGATAACTGTTGCCCTGGGAGTTGGGTAACTCTACAATGAAATCCATAAATAGGTGGGTCCAGGGCCCCTCTCCATTGGGTATGGGTTGTAAGAGGCCCACTGGTAGGTGTCGTGGAGTCTTACTCTGAGCACACACGGAACAGGCAGCTATGAAGGCGGTTACATCAGCACGTAGACTATGCCACCAGAATTGTTTGGAAATGGCTCAAAAGAGTTTTCTTCCCAGGGTGGCCAGCAGCCTTAGGAGAATGGTATGTCTGCAGCACGGTAGTATGGAGACTCTCTGGGACAAGCAGCGGTCACAAGGTTTCTCAGGAGGAGCATGGACCTGAGTAGCAAGAATTTTTTCACCCAAAGTGAGACTGGTGCAAACAGTAGCCAGAATACGATCAGGGGGAATCACAGGAACCGGAACCAACTCTATCTTGGAAGTGGAGGAAAATTGTTGTAACAAAACGTCAGCCCTTACATTCTTAGTACCGGGTAAGAATGAGACAATGTAATTGAAACTAGACAAGAAGAGAGCCTATTGCGCCCTTCTGGGAGAGAGGCGTTTAGCCTCAGACAAGAATGTGAGATTCTTATGGTCAGTAAGAATGAGAACCGTGGTACCTTCGAGGAGATGTCTTCTTTCTTTTACGGCTAAAATTATCACTCGCTAACAGCTCTCTGTCACCAATCTTGTAATTGCACTCCGCAGGTGACAATTTCTTGGAAAAGTAGCCACAAGGATGCATAGCGCACTCAGAGGTAGGACGTTGAGACAGAAGGGCGTCAAATCCAGTCTCAGAAGCAACAACTGACACGTACCTTGGAGGTGAGCCTGACGTGCAGAGGGAGACCTCCCGTATGGCTCTGGTTCCGGGATCACTGGAGTGGGAACAGTGACCCTCGGAGCACAGTGGGGTATGAGAACCTGCAGGGTTCTCTTGGCTGAGGATGGTGTCCGCTTGGCAGCGACAGGAACGGCTCGGAGCAGCAGGCCAAAGCACACAGATGCAGGTCTGTAGGCAGGTGCGGCAGCAGGCAGGTGCGCACAAGGGCAGGGCAGCAGGCAGAAGCAGGGTCAGTCAAGCCAGGTCACAACAGCGAATCAATCAGACAGGACTGGCAGGCAGAGAATGGTCAAGTCCATGCAGGTTCAGTAACAGGTGATCAGACAGGCAGGTACACAGGGCAGGTCAAAGGCAAGCCAAGGAGTCAGGATCGGAGGTAGCAGCAAAGTCAGGAGAGCCGGGTCAACACTGGAACAGATGCAGGATCAGGATCAGGTTCAGGATGAGCTGCAGATCATACCGCAAGAATGTATTCTGAAAAGGCCCCTTTTAAGGATCATTGGGCGCCAACGCAGCGTCACTGTGTGCACTGGCGCACGTCTATTCACCACTGGATGCCTGTGAGCTGGGACATCTCTTGATGAACCCGTGCGTTCGCGACCAGTTGCAGCATCGTGCGCAGTGCGTCCATGACATTAACCTCAAGGATAAAAGGTAAAGTGTAACGCCGAGCGCTCCGGGTGTCCCATCCATCCCGGAGCGCTCACGGCGTCCTCTGCCCTGCAGCGCCTCGGTTGGCTCCCCCGACCGCAGGCGCTGCCCTGTCTCCGGGATGCGATCCTCGGCCTGCCCGGGGATCGCATCCCGCTCCCCTCACCTTCTCCGTCGGCTTCTTCCGGCGCCCCCACTCCCCAGGCGCGCGCGCGACCTTGCCTTCAATTAAAGGGCCAGCGCACAATCAATTAGTGCCTGGCCCAATTAGCATTTTCCCAGAATCCTTCTTATACCCACTTCCCCTTCCTATCCTGGCCGGATCTTGTGTTGCCTATAGTGCCCAGTGAAAGCGTTTTTGTGTTTGCTCCTACTGTGTATCCAGATCTCTGCCGTTGCCTCTGACTACGAACCTTTGCCACCTGCCCTGACCTTTTGCTACGTTTGACCTCGCCTCTGCCTAATCCTTGTGTACCGCGCCTGTCTCAGCTGTCAGTGGGGTCGAGTTGCTATTGGAAGACACGACCTGGTTGCTACCGCCGCTGCAAGTCCATCCTGCCTTGCGGCGGGCTCTGGTGAAAACCAGTAGCAACATTAGAACCGGTCCTCCAATACAACCCGTGCTATCGCCTTATTGGCATAGGGGATCCACCTCCTGTTCCCCGCCATACCCAGAACGTGACATAAAGTAGGATCAGGATGTGCCAACACAGGAGCAGAACCAAAGGCAGTCTTGAGACTCTCAAAGGCCTTAATGGACTCTGGAGACCAACTCTGTGGGTTATCGTCCTTTCTGGTCATATCAGTCAGGGGCTTGACCAGAGACAAGAAGTTACGAATAAACTTCCGATAATAGTTGGCAAAGCCAAGAGTATGCTGCAGAGGACATAAACCCATGGGTCGGAGCCACTGTAGGACTGATGAAAGTTTCTCCGTGTCCATCGAAAAACCAGCAGTGGAAATTACATAACCCAGGAATTTAACCTGTTCACGATGGAATTCACACTTACATTTCGAACAGGCCTCCAGCCCCAGAGTCCATTAGAGCCTGTATCTCGATGGACGACTCAGCCCAAGAAAGGGTAACCAAAACCAGGGGCTTATCCTTCAGGATAACTGAAGATGGAACAGAAACAATGCCACCTAAGGTCTGTCCATGACAGGGCCTCAAGGTTCGGGCGTTCCCTGGACGGGTAGGACAAGACTTCCAAAAGTAACCTGCCTGGCCACAATAAAGGCACAATCTCTCCCTCCTCCTAAGGGTTTACTCATCCGCAGAGAGACACATTAAGCCCAAGTGCAAGGGTTCATCTTCACTGACCAACTCGGTACCAGGAGGCATGGGAGGTGAGGGAGGCAAGGGTGGGACTGCGAAGCTCAGAGGCAAATCTATAGGAGGCTTCCGCAAGCGCTTCTTAAAAAATAGTCTTTCTCTAAGTCTGGAGTCAATGAGGATGGCAAACGTGATCAACTTCTCCAGCTCAGTCGGTATATCCCGGGCTTCTATCTCATCCTTGATGGTATCCGAGAGACCATGAGAAAAAGCAGCCACGAGGGCCTCATTGTTCCACGCTACTTCTGCTGCCAGAGTACAGAATTCAATGGCATAATCAGCAACAGTTCTCGTACTCTGTTTGATGGACATGAGGCACTTGGCAGCAGAAGCGGAGCTTGCGGGAACGTAAAAATACCCTTTTAAAAGAAGCCACAAACTCAGGGTAGCGCAAGACAACAGGTTTTTGCATCTTCCATAGAGGGTTTTCCCAGGCCAAGGCTCTCTCAGAAAGCAAAGATATCATGAAACCTACTTTGCTTCTATCCGTGGGAAACACCTGGGGCAGCATCTCAAAGTATATCTCAACCTGGTTGAGAAACCCTCTGCATTGGACTGGATCGCCCCCAAACCGCTGGGGAAGCGTAGCGGAACCAGACATATCTCTTATAGAGGTAATACTTGAGGCGGGTGCCTGCACAGAGACGGGAGCAGCAGCACGGATGGCCTGCACCACAGGTTGTACCGAGTTGGCCACAGTGGGAGATTCCAGGTGAGCCGTGCGACTCAGGAACATTTGTAACGCCATAGCAAACTGATCCATGTAGTTATCCTGCTCATCCAATCTGGAAAAAATATTACCAACAAGTGGATTGACTGCATCTACTGAATTCATGGCTTTCGCCTACTGTCAGAAACCATGAATCAGACTGAAACAGAAGTACAGTTAAATCACACTTGTTTAACCACTTGCTTACTGGGCACTTAAACACCCTTCCTGCCCAGACCAATTTTCAGCTTTCGGTGCTCTCACACTTTGAATGACAATTACTCAGTCATGCAATACTGTACCCAAATTAATTTTTTGTCCTTTTTTTCCCACAAATAGAGATTTCTTTTGGTGGTATTTGATCACCTCTGGGTTTTTTATTTTTTGCGCTATAAATAAAAAAAGACCGAAAAGTTTGAAAAAAAAGCATTTTTCTTTGTTTCTGTGATAAAATTTAGCAAATTATTAATTTTTCTTCATAAATTTTGGCCACAATTTATACTGCTACGTATCTTTGGTAACAATAACCCAAATTAGTGGATATTATTTGGTCTTTGTGAAAGTTACAGACTCTACAAGCTGTGGTGCGAATTATACAAAATTGATCACATCTGATGCACTGGTGACCCATCTCATTTCTTGTGACCCGAACAAGCCAGGAAAGTACAAATACCCCCCAAATGACCCCTTTTTTGAAAGTAGACATTCCAAGGTATTTAGTAAGAGGCATGGTGAGCTTTTTGATGTTGTAATTTTTTTTCCCACAATTCTTTGCAAAATTAATTATTTTTTTTTTTCCCCCACAAAATTGTCATTGTAATAGGTTATTTCTCTCACGTGGCATGTGTATACCACAAATGGCACCCCAAAATAAATTCTGCTACTCCTCCTGAGTATTACGATACCACATGTGTGGGACTTCTACACAGCCTGGCCACTTAGAGAGGCCCAACATGCAGGGAGCACCATCACGTGTTCTAGGAGCATAAATTACACATCTAACTTGTTGACCACCTATTACACTTTTGAAGGCCCTGGAGCACCAGGACAATGACACGTGACACTGATGTGGCACTGATGACAGGTAGCATTGATACGTGGCACTGATGACACGTGACACTGATGTGGCACTGATGACAGATGGCACTAATACGGGGCACTGATGACACGTGACACTGATGACAGATGGCACTAATACGGGGCACTGATGACACGTGACACTGACAGATGGCACTAATATGTGGCACTGGTGACATATGGCACTTATACGTGGCACTGATATCATGTGGCACTAATACGTGGCACTGATGAGAGATGCCACTAATATGTGGCACTGATGACAGATGGCACCGATACGTGGCACTGATGACACGTGACACTGATGACAGATGGCACTGATACATGGCATTGATGACACGTGACACTAATAACAGATGGCACGTGACACTGACAGGTGGCACTGATGACAGATGGCACTGATATGTGGCACTGATGACAGATGCCACTAATATGTGGCACTGATGACACGTGACACTGATATGGCACTGATGACAGATGGCACTGACGTGGCACTGATGACACGTGGCACTGACGTGGCACTGATGACAGATGGCACTTATACATGGCACTGGGGACAAGTGGCACTGGTGACAGGTGGCACTGGGGACAGGTGGCACTGGCAGATGGCACTGGGGACAGGTGACACTGGGGACAGGTGACACTGGGGACAGATGGCACTGGGGACAGGTTGCACTGGGGACAGGTTGCACTGGGGACAGATGGCAGTGGGACAGATGGCAGCGGGGACAGATGGTCCTTTTTTTTTTTTTTTTACTTACGGCTTACTTGGACGCGACGATCTCGCTGTAAATGGCCGCTGTGATTGGCTGTTTACAGCGATCTGTGACTGGCTGTGTCCGACAGACACGGCCAGCACAGAACTTCCCCGATGCGTGCTCTCAGGAGCGCGCATTAGGGAAGTAAACAGCAGGACGTCCTCCCAGCAGGGAGTGTCCGCGCTGCAGCCGTCTTTCGGCTATAGCGTGGGCGCGTAGTGGTTAATAATAATAAAAAAAGGTAAACAGAGTAAACATAGTCAAAACATAGCTAGAGTCCAGGAACCGGAAAGGATAGTCAGAGTAGCCAAAACATCAGGGGGCCAGAGATGAGCGTAGTAGAACAGCAAGCAGAATCTGGAGCCAGAAGGAATGTCAGCCAAGCAAGTCTTTAACCACATACAGACCGGACCAATTTGCAGCCAAAGGACCAGGCCCCTTTTTGCGATTCGGCACTGCGTCGCTTTAACTGACAATTGCGCGGTCGTGCGACGTGGCTCCCAAACAAAATTGACGTCCTTTTTTTCCCACAAATAGAGCTTTCTTTTGGTGGTATTTGATCGCCCATGCGGTTTTTATTTTTTTGCGCTATAAACAAAAAAGAGCGACAATTTTGAAAAAAAAAAAAAACATTCTTTTTTATTTTTTGCTATAATAAATATCCCCCAAAAATATATAAAAAAACATATTTTTTCCTCAGTTTAGGCCGATACGTATTCTTCTACATATTTTTGGTAAAAAAAATCGCAATAAGCGATTATTGATTGGTTTGCGCAGAAGTTATAGCGTTTACAAGATAGGGGATGGTTTTATAGCATTTTTATTAATATTTTTTTTTTTATTAGTAATGGCGGCAATCAGCAATTTTTATTGTGACTGTGACATTATGGCGGACACATCGGACATTTTTGACACATTTTTGGGACCATTGTCATTTATACAGCAATCAATGCTATTTAAATGCATTGATTCCTGTATAAATGACACTGGCAGTGAAGGGGTTAACCACAAGGGGGCAGTGTAGGGGTTAAGTATGCCTAGGGGCGTGTTTCTTACTGCGGGGGGGGCATGGCTGTTAGCTAGTGAATGCTGATCTCTGCTCCAATCACAGGGAGCAGAGATCGGCGTCACTAGTTGCTAGGCAGAACGGGGAGATGCTGTTTATTTCCGCATCTCCCCGTTCAGCCTTCCCGTACGACGATCGTGGGTTTCCCTGCGACGATGGAGTCTGCGGGACCCGCGACCGGCCTCACGGGGGTCCTGACCGGCGCGCTCCCAATGACACAGACGGCATTAAGAAGGGACTTATATATACGCCCTCCTGCCTGTCCGTGCCATTCTGGCAACGTATATCATCGTGCACCGGTCGGGAAGCGGTTAATAGGAACACAGGAGAGCGTCTCCAGCCACTTCAGCCCCCGAAGAATTTACCCCCTTCCTGACCAAAACACTTTTTGCTATTTCGCACTGTGTCACTTTAACTGACAATTGCGCGGTCGTGCAACGATATACCCAAACAAAATTGACGTCCTTTTTTTCCCACAAATAGAGCTTTCTTTTGGTGGTATTTGATCGCCCCTGCGGTTTTTATTTTTTTTGCGCTATAAACAAAAAAGAGCGACAATTTTGAAAAAAAAAAAACATTCTTTTTTATTTTTTGCTATAATAAATATCCCCCAAAAATATATAAAAAAACATATTTTTTCCTCAGTTTAGGCCGATACGTATTCTTCTACATATTTTTGGTAAAAAAAATCGCAATAAGCGATTATTGATTGGTTTGCGCAGAAGTTATAGCGTTTACAAGATACGGGATGGTTTTATAGCATTTTTATTAATATTTTTTTTTTTTATTAGTAATGGCGGCAATCAGCAATTTTTATTGTGACTGTGACATTATGGCGGACACATCGGACATTTTTGACACATTTTTGGGACCATTGTCATTTATACAGCAATCAATGCTATTTAAATGCATTGATTCCTGTATAAATGACACTGGCAGTGAAGGGGTTAACCACAAGGGGGCAGTGTAGGGGTTAAGTATGCCTAGGGGCGTGTTTCTTACTGTGGGGGGGCATGGCTGTTAGCTAGTGAATGCTGATCTCTGCTCCAATCACAGGGAGCAGAGATCGGCGTCACTAGTTGCTAGGCAGAACGGGGAGATGCTGTTTATTTCCGCATCTCCCCGTTCAGCCTTCCCGTACGACGATCGTGGGTTTCCCTGCGACGATGGAGTCTGCGGGACCCGCGACCGGCGCGCTCCCAATGACACAGACGGCATTAAGAAGGGACTTATATATACGCCCTCCTGCCTGTCCGTGCCATTCTGGCAACGTATATCGTCGTGCACCGGTCGGGAAGCGGTTAATAGGAACACAGGAGAGCGTCTCTAGCCACTTCAGCCCCCGAAGAATTTACCCCCTTCCTGACCAAAACACTTTTTGCGATTTCGCACTGTGTCACTTTAACTGACAATTGCGTGGTCGTGCAACGATATACCCAAACAAAATTGACGTTCTTTTTTTTCCCACAAATAGAGCTTTCTTTTGGTGGTATTTGATTGCCTCTGTGGTTTTTATTTTTTGTGCAATAAACAAAAAAAGAGCGACAGTTTTTTAAAAAACATATTATTTTTGACTTTTTGCTATAATAAATATCCCCCAAAAATATATATTTAGCACTAAAGTTTTTGCCATCTAATGCAATGTAATGCTGTTATGTTGGTGTTGGTTCCCCCTAGTGGTCAATCTAGTTCAATGTGAATAAGACTTTGTGTTGTTTGACATTAAAGCAAAGATTATGCAAGAAGTGACTTAAATGTTTTTATGGAAAAGACTCAATTACCCATAGTGCTCACTTACTTACCTATGAAGCCAAGTCACAGAACTGCATGCTGGGTAGGAAATAAAAGGCCCAACGCAGCCATCTTCTCTCTCTTCCGCCCGGGACATGAGACCTGCCTTCAGGGACCTGTGGGTGTGTGTTAGGAGGAGCCGCGGCCTGCTTGGCGCAGAGCGGAACAAAAAGCCACCGGAGAAGTTTACACCACAGCAGCGTGATCAGCAGCGTGATCGGATCGGAGGATTCAGAACACCTGACGGAGTCAACCAAGGATTCCCGGTCATCTTGCGGAGCAGTAGGAAGCGGGACTGAGATCACGGTAGCTGAGTAAATCTAACTGTCCAGGCCTGGTGAGAGGGCTGTTGCCCATGATTTATATAATACTTAACTACACGGTGTAGACTACTTCAGAGTGTTGCTGAGACTTGCAGTTCTACAGAGCGGTCTCACTTACATAGACTGTACTTAACCAGGCCTCAAAGCCTGAACTTCACTAACTACTGAGTGACACTCCAGTTGTAATTCATATTTGAAGAAGCAGTTATAAGTGTGTTGCTTATCCAAGTTGCAGTTATCTATCTCTCTATACTACTTTGTCATCTGCTCACTCCCTGGATTACAAATACTGCAGTTAATGAACTAGCTGAAGAAAGAAGACAAGAGACTTATCATCTAGCATAAGGCCTTTCATCCCACAGTGTGCACAAGTGGGGGGATTGCAATCTAGGGGGAGCCCTTGAGTATACATGCCTTAATACACTAACATTCAGTACTGTATAGCTGACTGCCGGTTGTGTGTGCTTGTGTGGCTGTACTGGAAGTGGGAAAGTGCCCAATGTCAAGGTTTTACCACGCTGAGCATCAGTCCCACTTGGAGACACGCCCGCTACTCCTGTGCTACTCCTTATATCACTGAATCTGATCATTTAAATGTTCTTTGATGACTACTGTTATACCTCTGTATATTACAACCATTATTGTGTTTACATTCTAAAACCCGTTTTCAGTAAACTTACTGTGTGGTTAAAATACAATTGGTGTGAGACTGTGTCCATTTTTATAGCAGGTGGAGAGGCGGATACCCAGGTAATGGTAACAGTACACTAACTGATATTATTGTCGGGTTGTTATTGCTGTTGGGTTTCACACCAACACTGTTATACAGCTGTGTCAAGGGGGTTGAGAATCTCTCTCAAGGGGAAGAGAAGCAGAGTACAGGCCCAATTAATTACCAAAAATGTGTTTTGACAGTGTATGACAGATTGTGGGGGTGGTATCCCCTTTGTAGTCCGAGTGGATCTTCTGATTTTAGGAAGCTCAGCAGGATCTGGTGGGGAACTTGATTTAGGCATTGTAAGTTCCACCTCTTGTTCTGAATCCTGCACAGGCTCGCTCTGTTTGACCTTTTCTTCTGGTTTGCTGGGCATGTTCACGTCACAGCTTTCAGGGATTGGTGTTTCTGCTGATGGGCTTTCATCAAAATAAACACTATTGCTTATTGTCACTCTGTCAGTCTTTGGGTGTAGGATTCTGTAACCCTTAGTTTGCTCACTGTAGCCTAATAGAATGCCCTCTGTGGCTCTGTTCTCCAGCTTGGGTCACTTTTCACTTGGAATATAGGCATATGCTTTACATCCAAACACTCTGATGTGCCCTATGCTAGGCTTTGATCCATGCCACATTTCGAATGGAGTACTTTTAGTGGCTCTTGAGGGTAGTCTGTTCTGTAGGTAGGTTGCAGTTATGACTGCTTCTCCCCAGTACTTGTGAGGTAGGATGGCATTCGAAAACATGCACCTGGCCATTTATATAATGCCCTGTACACACGATCGGACATTGATCGGACATTCCGACAACAAAATCCATGTTTTTTTCCGACGGATGTTGGCTCAAACTTATCTTGCATACACACGGTCACACAAAGTTGGTCGGAAATTGTGAACTTCAAGAAAGCAGTGACGTACAACATATACGATGAGCCGAGAAAAATGAAGTTCAGTAGCCAGTGCGGCTCTTCTGCTTGATTCCGAGCATGCGTGGAACTTTGTGCATTGGAATTGTGTACAACGGACAAAAAGCTCCAATGGAACAAGGAAAATGTTCGATGGGAGCGTTTTGTCGGAAATTCCGACCGCGTGTAGGCTCCATCGGATATTTTCCATCGGAAATTCCGATCCTGTGTACACAATTCCGATGCACAAAGTTCCACGCATGCTCGGAATCAAGCAGAAGAGCTGCACTGGCTATTGAACTTTTTCTCGGCTCGTCGTACATGTTGTACGTCACCGCGTCACCGCTTGAGGTTCGCAATTTCCGACCAACTTTGTGTGACCGTGTGTATGCAAGACGAGTTTGAGCCAACATCAGTCGAAAAAAAATAAATTTGTTGTCTGAATGTCCGATCAATGTCCGATCATTTGTACGGGACATAAGAGTGCAATTTTTCATTTCTGCTACACCGTTTTGTTCAGGAGTGTATGGTACGGTTGTCTTGTGTACTATTCCTTGTCTCTTTAGTTATGAGGCCACTTCTTTGCTTATGTATTTTCTGCCATCGTCGCAGCGTATTATTCCTTGTTTATGTTGGAATTTGTTGCTAGACATGGCAGCAAACTCTTAAAGTTTCTCTGATGTTTCATTCTTGTGTTCATATCTGTTCCCGCCGGACGTGGGAGTTTTCATTGGACCGCATACATCACTGTGTATGAGCTGCAGGGGGTGGGTCGTTTTTCCTTAAGAAGCCTGTGGAAGGGGAGCACGTGTGGCTTTTGCTTCAATACAGCACTTGCATTTTATGAACCCTTTGCAAGGTGCAATTGTCAAATCTTTTAATAAGCCTCTCTTCATAATGTCCTGTATGGCTTCTGGACTTCTGTGCCCCAGCTGCCTGTGCCATACGTGAACACATTTGCTGTGTAGGTCATTAGAGACTATATTGGCTTGCTGGTCTGTGGTGATAGATTTGACTCATTCTTTTGTGGATAGCTTTAGCTGACATTGCTGTCAAAAGGATAGAACAGTCCTTTTTTAAGTGACCGGTTCTTTTACAGTGAAAACAGGCTCTGCTATCTTTGTTGTGTTTGTGCCTTTGTACATCTTAAGAGCTTTGTTATCATGGTGCATGTTTTCTTTCCTTCTGTCATATTCATAAATTAATTTCTCTTTGACATATTCCAGTGTCAGCTCCTGCCCAGGTCTGAAGCGTTAATAAGAGCAGTATATGTCTCTTGAAGGCTGCAGAGGAGCAGGGCAACAATATGGTTATCTTTGATGTCATCTTCGATGGTGTGTAGCTGATCTATGATCTCTAGCATAGCTTTCACAGTCAAACATTTGCTGGCCTTCTTCTAGTCTTATCTTTTTCTTTATTATTTAATTATTTAATTCCTTTTTATTGCCATTTCAAACACAAATACAAAAAGAACAGAAAGTTAGTCAGGCATTTTAGCTCTTACAGAAAGAAAAAAAAAAAGGGGGGAACACGTCAAACAGAAAATATATTATTTAAATATTAATATCTCTGCTTATAGAACAATTTTTTATTTTTACCAAAACAACAAAACCAAAAACAAAAAGAAGAAGGGGGAGGAACAGGGAAGGAGGAAAGAAGGATGAAAAAAAGAAAAGGGGATAAATGCCAATGCGCTGCATTCCATTCCAGGCCTGGGATTATAAATAACAAGAATATTGAACTTCTATTGCACCATATCTATCCAAATATTATATCATCTAATAACTTTATCTGATATCGTATTATAATATAATAAAGTAGTTTTAAAATCAAACCAACATGCCAATATCTTTAAGTGTTTGTCAACCATGCCCTTGGTATTGGTATTCTAATCGTATCTTATATAACTTTCTTAGTAGAAAGAGCTTGCTGTTTAGGCTTGAACGCTTATGTAGTTTTTGTAATGGAGTCCACATACCTTTGGTCGTTTTCTCTGTTCTTATGTGGATAAGCTGGTCATCTTCCACTAGCAAGCTTATAGTTGATTTTGCCTGTTTTTTCTTACTGTCCCAGTCCTCCATCTCTCCATTTGTTGGTCTGTCTGTATTCAGCACTTGCCACAAGTCATCCATGCTAAAAAGCATTTACAGTAAACTTCCACAACTGGTAATTGGCATTGTTCAATTTTGCTATTGCAAGCTTCACATCTATTGCAAGCTTCACATCTGAACAGCTTGCCATCTTTCAGTAGCTTAAATTCTTTGCTCCAGGGCCTGGGTACCTGCTGGGTGTGCTGGGGGTGCCTGGCCCCATAACCTGTTGGCATGGTATTGAATTATGCGCTGGAAGCTTCTTGTATACAGCAATACGCTTTATTTTCATGGAGGATTGCAGTACATATCTTTACATCATGGAGACAGGAAGAGAACAACAAACAAGGGCATTGAGCATAGATAGACAATACATTCAGTTATATCATAGAATACATACTATAACACTATAATACTACAGCGCCACCTGCTGTATAGATAGGTATAATGCATACAGTATATAGTCCGTTTATATGCAACCATGCTATTGTTCTTTCCAACAAAGAGCCCTGTCAGTTTTTCTTTGTTGGCTCTGTCCTTTTGATGAGATTACGTCACTTCCTGCCACAGTGACACAGCAGGAGGTGAGAAAAAATCTCTCCAAAGTGAGGGGACATCCCATTTGTTTTGTCACCATTCTAACCAGAACAGTTGTCCTCATTAAAATACGTTGCCTTTGTTTCTGTGGTAACTGGGATTTCCATCACTTTTGTGTCCCAGTAATAATGGTAACCAGGACAGGATAAATCTACCCAGCGAGGACAGATACAACATTAAAAACTGTTCTATCCCTTTTACAATGTGTCTAAAACAAGAAAAAGGTTTTGGCTTTAGATATACTTTAACTATTACTGAGAGATAAGATCAATACTACACAATTATTGCTGTTTCTCTACTTCCTGGCAGCTGTTCAAGCTCCAAAATAGATGAACTAATTCTGTTCCATGAAAAGTCTGGCCTAAACTACGCAGCCATTAGCATGCAAGCAGAAAGCACATTTTCTGAATTCAGATATGGGCTCGTTTAGGGCTTAGGGCTAGAAAATGAGCACCCTAAATCAGTTATTCAAATAATTAAAACTGTTATAAGATTTTCAAGTGTTTGGCAGAATGCTCTAGTCAGATTGTAAAAAGCCTAACATTACTACATAGTCAGGAAAGCCACCCACTGTCCTGTAGACGTTGGAGGATATAAGTAAATAATGGTCATGTGATTGCAGATCAACTGTCACCAAATAGGTTTTTCATTTCATTTAGTAGTGAGACAATATGTGAAATTTGCCTCTAATTAAAAAAAAAAAAAAGAACAAATCAACTTTACCTAACCAGTAATTCCCATAAGCAACAGACGGATGTTTTTTGTAGAGTAGGGGGAGGAAAAAACCCCAGTCAGCTGTGTACTGGGCTGTAGGTTTTCCCTCACCATGTAAATTGAAACGATTGTCTCTGAACAGCAAGAAAGTGGAAATCTCTCTAAAGCCTTATACACACGATCGTGGATTTTTGTACAAAAGGCGTTGGCCGCAAGTTTGTATTGCATACACACGATCGAACTTTTAAGGCAACAAACATGAACGTAGTGACGTTTCAACATACTGACGACACTTCAAAAGAGGACTTTCAAATACTCCAGCACCACCTTTGGTCAACTTCTGTATTGTTGTCTGACCTTTTGCATTGGTTTTGAGCATGCGTGTTTGTGTACAAAAGTCCGATGGTTTTGTGTACACAAGATTGGACTTTGCTCCATCTGACTTTTGTTGCCAGAAAGTTTGTCCATTCGCACACACAAAAAAAGTCAGATGAAACCCGAAAAAGTTTGTCCGATGGAGCATACGCACCGTCGGATGTTGCCACAAAACAGCTAATTTGCATGTTTGTTGTCAAAAAGTTTGATTGTGTGTACGGCCTTTACAGAGACCCAGATAGTTGTATAAACTTAATAGAGGTTCTTACTTGATCCAGAAGGAAAAAAAATAAGTTTGGCTGGATTTATTATTTTAAGCGGACCTGAATTCAAATGTGAAGATTTGCTATGTCACAGGGAGCATCTAGAAATGTGAATTGTGCCTAAGCTGTACCCTAATAAAATATACCTTTTGTCTTGAATTCCTCCTGAAGAATAGCTGTGCAATTCCAGATATATAAGTGTGCCTAGGCACATAGGCACTTGCATATCCAGGAGCGCCTGGTCCATAAGGGGCGCCGCCCCCCTAGTTTGCATGTGGGGTGGCGGACTCAGAGGTTTCTATGAGGTTTTTTTTCAAGCCACATGAATACCCACCCACTTGTAACACTAGCAAATCAATATTCACTATTATCTTTGGCTTCTCCTCGCGGCCAATCAGGACAGGAGGTGGATAGGGTTGGCCAGGAGGAGAAGCAGAGGAAGCCACAGCGTGACCCACTTGTAAGACTGCGATTGCCTGGTTGGAATGGAAGGGCTGCAGATCGAGCGGATCTAGACTGATGAGACTCCCCTACCTTTGGAACCCATGAGTACATGACTGCCTGCCATATCTTCTGCAATTCCCAGCAGTGTCTCCTGATACCTTGATTTATTCTGTTCCCCCAGAACTGAATTCCTCATTTAGCCTGTCCAGAATCATTCTAAATGCATCGCATACTAGCCCATTATGTGGCACAAACCTGCAAAACGAAATCCACAATGTCTGTGATGTCCCCGCTGGTGGAAGCATCCATCTTCGCCCCTCTTCCTTATGAGGCCATGGACTCCGGCTCTGTGACTGGCTGGAGCCACATGACGTCACTCGCACGCATGCGTGCGGGAGCCGCCAGCCATGGCATACGCTGGGGAAGAGGGTTGTTTCCTCACTGCGCATATGCTGATGACATCATCGCGTACTACAAGGTAAATATCTCCTAAATGTCTTACCTATATGTAAAAATGTTTGAGGTGGGTTTAAAACCACTTTAACCAAGAGTTGACCTATTTGCCATTTTAAGCCCAATGTAACACAATCATTGAGAGGTTGGATGAAAGATTTAGTGGGGTATAAAAACAATTGGCAGCTAAATTGTAAAAAATGTTATAGCTGCTTATAAATTGGACCAAAAAGAGCAACAACTGTTGAGGAAAAAGGGACAGCCCCCCCCCCCCCCCAATATTTTTGACAGTTGTGAGGTTTGAGATGCTTGCGATGCAGGTTTTCTGGTAGAGCTTCAGCTCTAGCAAGGAGAACGATGAGCAGCACAGTAGTGACAACAACACATTTTTCTCTAAATCTGGGAAGACTCCCAGTTAGAGGCTACAGTATCTTAGATGATTTCACTCTGTAGATATATAGCTACTGTATGAGGCTGTAGGCACAGGAAATGCACTGCTGTTCATGAGCAATTCAAGACAAGGGTATATTTTTTTAGAATACTACTTAGGCAAAGTGAACATTTCTAAATGTTTTCTACAACCTGACAAACTTTCACTTTTTGAGTTCAGGTTCACTTTAATCACTTGCCGACCGCCGCATGTACATATACGTCAGCTGAATGGCATGGCTGGGCAAATGGGAGTACAGGTACGTATCTTTGAATTTGCCGCCATGTGGTCATGTGCGTGCCGCCGGCAGCGCGCACGCGACCCTGCCGGCAGCTCCGTGAGTCAGATCGCGGGTTCCACGGACTTGATCGCCGCGGGGATACCCACGATCCTCTCACGGAGCTAAAGAACTAATGTAAACAAGCATCTCCCCGTTCTGCCTAGTGACACTGTCACTGATCATAGCTCCCTGTGATCGGGAGCTATGATCAGTGAAGTGTCTTTCATAGCCCATCCCCCTAACAGTTAGAAACACCCCCCAGGACACACTTAACCCTTTCCTAACCCCCTATTGGTTAACCCCTTCACTGCCAGTGTAATTTTTACAGTAATCAATGCAATTTTATAGCACCGATCGCTGTAAAAATGACAATGGTCCCAAAAATGTGTCAAAATTGTCCGATGTGTCCGCCATTATGTTTCAGTCACAATAAAAATCGCAGTAAGCCGCCATTACTAGTAACAAAAATAATTATTAATAAAAATGCCATAAAACTAACCGATATTGTTTAGACGCTATAACTTTTGCGCAAACCAATCAATAAACGCTTATTGTGATTTTTTTTTACCAAAAATATGTAGAAGAAAACGTATTGGCCTAAACTGAGGGAAAAAAATAATTTTATATATTTTTTGGGGATATTTATTATAGCAAAAAGTAAAAAATTTGTTTTTTTCAAAATTGTCGCTCTATTTTTGTTTATAGCGCAAACAATTAAAAACGTAGAGGTGATCAAATACCACCAAAAGAAAGCTCTATTTGTGGGAAAAAAAGGACATCAATTTTGTTTAGGAGCCATGTCACACGACCGCGCAATTGTCAGTTAAAGCAACTCAGTGCCGAATCGCAAAAAGTACTCTTTGGCCAGCAAAATGGTCCAGGGCTTATGTGGTTAAAGTCAGTTATCATCTTGAGAAGGAGAATCGATAAGAGGCCTTCTATTTGGTGTTGTTTCTCTATTATGTAATGTATCTGTCCTTTTACATCACTAAAATGGAAGGGTCTGAGGGCTTTCAATGCTATCTAAAAAACACCAGATGAAACAGGAAAAAAAAAAAACTTGACCAAGAAGTGTAAAGGGAATGCCCCAGGCACGCTATTTTCTTTGATAATTTGTAGTGATTCTTTCCCATTATTCAAAGTTTCTCTGCTGATCAAAGATGAATCTTGCTTGTCTAGGCATTGGGCGTGTTATACACATAGCTGCATTGTGAGTTCCATGTTAAGGAATGCACTGTTAAAGTCATGTCCCCATACCCAGCACCTTACACCCTTTCATCTTGCCTTTTCCGTCAGCAGCACCATCACAATCAATATACCCTAAATAATTCATGACATCCAGCGCTCTCATTTGAATATCAGTCCCAGAAGGGATTAATAGCATAATCATGTTTTCAGGCAGAGTAACTCAATGTTCTTCGAGGAAATGTTAGCCTGTCAACTAGTCTACAAGTTTTGTTTAGCAGCATACCAAGGATTTCTATATGCGAGTCCACATAGGGTATTACAACAGACCTTGTATTAGAAATTAATTAAAGAGAACCTGTAAACGTGTAAACTCCAAGGCTCCTTATGCTGTTGACTTTTTTTTTTCAAGGTCCAGGGCTATCATCTTTATCTTCTTTTTCTACCGAGTGACTAATTGACCCAGGAGAAGCACACACTTGTTCTGCAATAGTGACAGCCCTAAAGCTTAAAACCTCAAATATAAATAGTAATGTCAGCAACCTTTGTTTTGTCCTGGCAAGGTCCTTCCAAAGAGATCAACATTAAGAAATTGCAGTTAAATTGTAAAATCAAGTATTTTAAATGCTTGATTGAAGTGTTTTTCCTAGCCATAAATATTTATCCAAATGTCATAAAAGTTGGAGAAGCTTACCGCTGAGGCATTTCTTCACATTACCAGCGACTCTGGGATCCCGAAAGGAACAGTTTAACGCAAGCAAGGTATATATTTCATGGCCTTTTGTTACCTTTCACGAAGTAGAGAGTAGCAGCAGCTCTTCTTTTAGCTATACATTCCACTTTAATATTTTTAGTGGTTGCTGCTGTCAGGGACAGACATTCCTCGCAATTTTCTGTGTACGAGTATATTCTGGAGCTGCTATATTGAGTAGTCTAATGCCGCGTACACACGAGCGGATTTTCCGTCAGAAAAATCTTGGATGTTTTTTCTGACGAAATTCCGCTTAAGCTTGGCCTGCATACACGCGGTCACACAAAAGTTCGCTGAACTTTCGACCGCCAAGAAAGCGGTGAAGTACAACACTACGACGAGCCAAGAAAATTAAGTTCAATGCTTCCGAACATGCGTAGGAATTTTGCGGGTCGGAACTGCTACAGACGATCGGAATTTCCAATCGGAACTTTTTCCAACCAAAAAATTTAGAACATGCTCTCAATCTTTTGCTGGCTGGAATTCGGCCAGCAAAAGTCAGATGGAGCATACACATGGCCGCATTTTCCGACCAAAAGCTCTCATTGGACTTTTGCTGACCGAATTTACGATCGTGTGTTCGCGGCATTAGAGTGCATAGAATGTGACAAAGCTAAAGTGGAGGAAGTCTTTTAACATCACACATCACATAACCAACACACCAATAACGCTGTGCTGTCTTAACAGATTGGCAAAGAGATTAAACAAGCTGCAATCGGCAGCATGCAGTGCAGGCCCCAGGCTTTTTGCCTCTGAGGTAATTATATTTATGTTACACAACCAAGGCAACAATGTAGACCATACTATAAAAATGCAATTTTACTTCAATTTATGTTTAGAAGCAGTTTGTAAAGGACCAGCCTAACTAAGACTGATATTTTACTCATGGATATACACTGGTATACCTTGAAGCATGCACTGGCTTCCTACATCTCTCCAGGACTCCGAGACACCTCTCTTTTGAAGTTCCCAGCACCAGCCACTCATGTTATAGCACCTAAACCCTTCTCCTCTCACCAAAAACAAAGGCAGAGCCACTTAGCTTCTAAAAGCCCAGCATAAATGTTATTGTTATCTGGTACTGGAGTGATCCGCCTGCTCCTTTACGCATTTCACTCCTCTAGGAGCTTTGTCATAAAGTACACATAAAATACTTTGTGACTAAGCTCCTAGCAGAGGGAAACACATACAAGAGCAGCAGGTGAATCACCCTAGTACTGGATAACAACAATAACATTATTCTTGGCTTTTAGAAGGGAAGTGGCTCCATCTTTGTGTTTGGAGCTGTAATTGTTAGCAGGTCGTTGCCTGCTCAGAGCCAGCAGCAATTGGTTGGTGGAGCACAGATGGAAGGCTTGGAGTGGAGGGGTTGGGACTGTTTGTAACTCTTTCTGCTGCTGTAAAAAAATATCTCAGTATTTTTGCTCTATTTTTACTGTAAATAAATTGGAAAATCCAACTGCTGTAGAGTCCAGGTTTCAGTTTACTGACCTTTAACAAAATACAGGTTGACATTTGATACATCAAATTTAAAAAAAAATAGATCTAAACCCTAAATGGATGACATTTGGCTTGCTAACACACAGTATATCATAAACAACTACCAGGTTGTCATAAAATACAGTTTCACCCTTTTTCATTCTTTTGTGCATCTCAGCATCCCTGATCTTCTAACGCACCATTCAATCACTTCTTCCTCTATTTAAACGTCAACAATGGCTACACATCATTGCACCGAACCGGCTGACAGTGGCACGGATGGACCATGCCATTTTCAATGTGTGTCAGTTTGATCACTTATAGTCAAATAAAGTAGTGTAGAAAAGGAAGTGACAATGCAAGGGGACAATTTGGAGGCAGATATCACTCTATAACAAGAAGGGCATGAACAAGGACTTTCTTGGCAGGATCACCAGTTATTATTTGAATAAAATTCCCATATTCAAAAAAAATTGAAAGCAACTAGGCAAAACTTTTTTTTTTTTTTTGTATAGTGTGAGAAAGGGTAAAACCAATGTCAAATTTTTATTGCTGTCCATATCCACATTGGGAAGATCCCCCCTGTTCATTTGTTCAGGTGACCTTTGTTATCGAGGAAGAAAATGAGCAGAAATCCAAATTTTTTGAGATTTGTTCTAACTTCCCCTTGCATCACTTTGGACAGAAAGTGAAAGGAATTTTCCCAATGGTATACAGACAGCAAATAAAATGAATAACCTGGCAGGGGCTTTAATGCTTCATTACTAAAATAAAAAAATAAAAGTTTTGGCTATACGTACACTTTAATTATTGTTGTCTCCACCATTCCGTCATAACATACTATTTATACTGTATACATAAAAATACTGTTTCTAATAATCTCATATTATTCATATATAGCTAATATAAATGTTATTTACTATTCCATCTTATTTTTTTACTTACTTACTTTACGTAGAAAGGAAATACAGGAAAAGGAAATGCATGTAGGAGAAGCATACCACTACAAGTGCATTGAAAAATGTCCCCAATAGACAGTTTTGTCAGGCAGAAAAACAGACCTCATTTAAAACCTTCCTCTAAAGTATAAATTAAAAACACTAGTCTCACTTGCATATATTTGGAAATGTATTTGGAAGCTGCATGCCACTGCTTTAGTGCCTGTATGTTATCTACAACCAGGTTCAGAGATTAAAGTTATCCCGTAGTGTACAATTATGCTTTTCTCTTGGTTAGTTTAAAATGCTTGTGGAGTAGAGCTTATTTTGTATGTTTAATTAATATATTTTCTTTATCGAACGATGCAAAAGCCTTGGTGTACACTAGATGAAAAGCTTCCACCAGGGGGCACTATGATAGTGGCTACAAAAATCTGTATCACCATTATAAAAAAAAAACATAAACTGATTAGACTAAGCAAGATGAAAATCTCCATGTCAGCTCTCTGTTACCGTACAAGTGAATGTATTTTTTACACACATTTATATTTCCAGAGTTTCAGTAAGCACATCATTTATCCATTTGTCAACTCATTCCTTTAAATATTATTAGGTAAAATGACAAATAAGAACCAGCAAGGCCAAAACTTTTTTTTAAGTTTGGATAGACTGAGACCCGGGATTAGGAAAACAATTCTGAATATATGAGGTGCATTATGATTCTGAATCTTGGTGAGCTTTTGTGTATTTCTTCCAGATCTGTGCAGTAATCCAATGTGAAACTGCTTTTCTGTGCAGGAGCTTCCTGTAATAAAGACCAGTCAATGCTACTCTCTCACCTTGTGTAGGGTGACTGGTCTTATCTCCCCCAACTGTAGCCTGTGGGGCGTGGGGCCAGCTCCCACAGCTCTGCTCAGGTTATATATACAGCAGAGTGATGATGTCAGAGCTACTTTTATATGGTATAATCTAGGTTTGGTGTATATAAAGTGAATTTATATCCTCTCTGGTTATCAAGGAATATATTTCAATCAACGCTTTTGTGTCTGGAGATCAGCCTGAAATTATCTGTCAGATTTACTGCTTATTGTTTTACATATACATTATTTGCAAATATATACCTTCCTGCATTTATTTGCAAATACAAGTTAAGCCACACGCCACTTGAGAGGTGCCTTGACAAAGCAATGTGGCTTCACGTGCATTTGCAAATGTGCTTAACATAAAGAAAAAAAAATGATTTTTCTATGTATCTAAGTGCAAACAATTACCTATTGATCCTGCCAGAAATCGTGTGAGCCGATAACTTTCTGCACTTTCTGGAGGAGTTATGAAAATGATAAGTGGGGAGGAGATGATGGGAGATCTCTGTGCTTTGTAATTGGAAGTGAAGTAGGTAGGGCTGACACTGCATGCTTAGGAACTCAAAGCCGTGTCGTCATATCAAAGAGGAAGGTAGTAGCCCACTATATTTCTATTTTAAAAGCTTGTTAGACTGGAATGTTTTCCAAAAGTTGCTTATATACATTGTACCATGATCCCAACTAAATATAGAAGATAAAGAGATATTGGAGATACGGGACTGTCAAGGGTACACAATCACAACCGTGTGCATGTATGATAAAAAGTAGTTATTTTATTGACATAGAAAATAAAAGAATATATTTTTATGGCTTTGTGTACAACAGTACAGATATCATAGTTCAAGGGTTATGCATACATTCCCAATTAGAACACAACATATGGTTATACTGAGAGTACATAAGTCATGATACTTGTCCATTAGTTCTCAACATGTTTCGCCGGGTAGGCTTCTTCAGGAGACAAGCATAAGGTACAAGTGAAATGGTAAAGGTTTTTGAGGGTATTTTCTTGTTCTAAGGTATGCATATGAGACAAAGCATAGTTTAGTATATGGAAAAAACAAAATTATTTATTTACAATTCAGCTATATGAACATATAATGATAATTACGTCATAGTGGGGTCCCCAAGTATGTGTGCAAACTCTTACCTCCAAAATCAGAGAGTCTGCACATTCCCAGAGCGACAAAGAGAAGCTAGGACAGATTCGCAACAGAGTGTCCTCCAAGTGGGTCCATACAGGGCTATACCAGATGACCATAGCCAAGAAATATGGCTGGGGACCCGTAGGGGGAGAGTGAAATTCCTATAGTTGCTGAATTTAAATTGGCACAGGGCCTGTAGAGTACAAAAAGTACTTATTTAGTATTTACATACAATTTATTGCATTTTAGCCAAAGTACAAGAGGGTGGCTTGATTGGGCCCGATATTTTGTCAAACCAAACCTACCTCTCTGGCAACTCATGAAGAAAAATCAAAAGGAGGCTCGGGTCTACCTTCAAATGAAGGGAAGGAACCAGATCTGTCTTAGTGTTGAATAGTGTCATAAAATGACAAAATAGTTCTGTGGGTACATAGAGGGAAAGAGCTCCAGTAAGATTACAGAAATCTAAGTTCATATCGCTATACCCCCCGTGATTTTAATCCCCCCTACCTTGTAGTGGAGTGTATAAAACACCAGGGTATGTTGTTCCGGTGATTTGTCTGCCAATGCAGATAACCCCATATGGGGACAAAGTTATACCGGCCAATTCCTATAGGTTAGATATAAGGATATATTAAAATGAATTTGTTAGCAATTTGCTTAGACAGCAATTTCTCTGTATGCCAAAGAGTATAGTCTGTATATTTACCTATTGTTCCGGTTCACAGTGTTCCCCGAGCCTCCCAGCTTCACCACAGTCTGACAAACTGTCAGACTGGGTTTAAGTAGTCTCCCCCCGTGGCGCCAAATGCGCGGCGTGTGACGTCACGCCGCGCTTACGTCACGTGGACGTTTGGCAGGAATTGATGCGGCGTCTGACGCCCAGGAACTGGAAATCCTCCAATGCATGGAACCCTTCCGGTTCATAGTTCAGCCGAGGCCTCCCCCGGACATCCTCTGCTGACAATAGAAAAGAGCCTATGTCAGAGAGGAGTCCGTAAGGGATCAGATGTATGTTGCCGCGACTGCTGGGCATGGCCAGCACCGCAGAGCAAGCCCCGATCTGGGTGCAAGGGGGGGAAAACAAACCTCCACCAAAATATGGTGGCGGGTACAACCCCACCCTGCATCCAGAGAAGTCCATACGGGTCCCCAAAGCCCAGAGCTCAAAGCCATATGGGTCCCCCTGCATGACGATGTTATATAAACCCCTTGTGGACCAAAAATGTTACCAATCTGTCCAAGCAGTTAAAGAAAAAGGAAAAATGAATATAAAATTTAAAATAAAAAATAAGAAAAAAGGGGGAAAAGAAGGAGAAAGACCATAAGGTGAAGAAAAATTAAGACAAAAGATTAAGAAGAAGAAAAAAAAAAAAAAAAATTATTTAATAAGCATGACGTCTCATATACAAATGTTCAGTACAAAAATTATACTTTTAATTATGACATCAACATACATTAGAGCAACAGTGTGCCCCAGAATTGGGCCACTGTGATTCTATCTTTAAGTATGAATGTGTATGATTATTTGAACAATACAAAAAGGATTATATAAACACTGTTATATGTAATTCTACCCCTACGCAGAGGGGGGAATTAAAAGGGCGAGCACACCCTGGGTCCAAACAGGTGAGTCGAGTAGAGCCCCTCATGAAGATGGAAAACAAAGGGACCCCTACACTCTATCAGATCCCGGCTCCAAATCTAGGCACATCAAAGGGGGAGAGAAAGAAAGGGGGGGCATACGATTTTTAGACAGTTAAAGAAGAATCAAACAGAGTTGGATCTCTATTTGAAAGAATCCCCCATATATACGAAAACATTGGGGGGAAAGAAAAAGGTTTCATCCTATATATAATTAAAGTAAGGGTTTAAAACTGATCCCCTCATTAAGGCCCGGATGTCGGGTCGCTTTTAATAAGTAGATCCATCTGGTTTCGATTTGCAATCGTTTCTTATCTAAATCGCCCCCCCGTTCTTGTTTGGGTAAGTGTTCAAGACTAAAGAATCCAACATAGTCAAGATTAAATTTGTGATATAAACCTGCATGACGACTGATAGGTGTCTCCATTTTGTGCTTGGAGATAAGGGATACATGGTCTCTTATGTGGCAAAAAAGTGGGCGTTTGGTTTTCCCCACATAAAATGCTCCACATAAGCATTTCATCAAATATACTGATCCCACGGATTGACAGTTTGTTCGATATTTTGGAGTCCAAGTTTTTCCATCTGGTAAGTCTATACTTTTACCCTCTAAAATGAAATGACAAAAGTTGCATTTACTGCAACTGTATGTTCCTGGGGTCTGTTTGGTGTTTTTCTGCTCATTTGTGTGATGACTGCTCACAAGCGTATCACGCAAGGAGCGTGATCTTCTATATGTGATTTCCTTGGGGACCTTGGGGAATTGGATAGATCATCCATTTCCTCAACCTCGTTTGCACCAATAGTTCTACGTAAAGACAAATCACAACATGAAGGAGCTATTCGTAAAAGGAAGAAGGACAGTGAAACTAGCTCACAAAGCCGACCACGATCAGATAAAATAAATAGTAAGGATAAGAAAATACGCTCTCAACAAAGCAAAAACAGTACTACTCTTAATACGACTTTGTCCAATAGCACCTTGAACCATTCTTTAGTGTCATTAACTACTCCCACTAGGAACATTGACTCTATCTCTCTGGTGGCGGGACCCCCCCTACAGGGAACCGCACAGGGACCACCACCCCATATAGATGTTAAAACGGCTCCCATTTTTTCTAGCACCTCTAGTGATCGCAAACGCAGTCTACCGACAACTACTCCAATGAAGAAATCTAATCAGCCTTTAAAATAATTGGTCCCGACCCTCCAATTTTGGAGAGTCGGGACAAATTTGACATTATAAATGTATCCTCATATCCACTTTCGGACAATGAGGCCAAAGTATTGCAATTAGGTCTTACATTTTGCCCAGACGAAGATGCAGACAGATTCGAGTTGGTCAAAGACCTTCACCTGTTTGCACGTCGCCTGATGTATAAGGTCATTTATGACAAAACATCATCTAATGCCCCACTTGGCGAACAGAACAACGCCAATATGGAGGGCATTACTTTTGAAGACCTTCGGGCCCTACAGGACCTGATGGACCTGTGGGACGAAAGCAATCCGGAGGAGGAGGGTTGGACCTTTACCAACTCTCCCCCCTCCCTTATTCAACTGGGGGTCACCTTTCCTCCTCCCTGCTTGCGCCCCACGGGTCCCTCCGGATCCGGTGCGCCAACTTTTGGTACCCCTAAAACTTATAAGCCCAAATCGAAATCTTTTCCTATCCTGCAAGGCAATTCCAACATTTGGGCCTTTGTGATACAGGTCACAAAGGAAATAGAATCCACCAACTGGAAGGGTGGACCCCGAACCAACCTTCGAAAAGACCTAAAAGAAGCGTTACATAATTTGAAATCAAATAGCAATATTGTAATCAAACCATCCGATAAGGGTGGGAACTTGGTCATATTGGATATAGAGAAGTACGAAAAGATGTGTTTAGACATTATATCAAACAAGGTATGGTACAGAATGGCCCCAGCCTCACATGTAAACTACTATATGAACAAATATAGAGGAATAATAATGAAGGCCCATTTGAATGGCACCATAGATGCTAAAACTTTTGAGTTTTTAGACATGACTACATTTACCACCCCAGCCTTTTATGCCTTGCCAAAGGTACAAAGAGCTTAACGTCCCCACCAGGCCGCCCCATAATTTCAGGCTGTGGATCCTTAACAGAGAAAGCCAGTCAGTTGGTTGATGAGTATCTGTATCCACACGTTAAATGTTTATTTTCATATGTAAAGGACACCATAGAACTTCTAAAAAGCACAGACGGCCTACAGATACCCACAAATGCGTGGCTGGTGGCCATTGACATAGAGGCTCTCTATAACTCGATACCACACAAAAAAGGTGTCGAGGTGATAGGTGAGTTCTTGATGGAAAGAGATATTGACTCATGGAAGTACAATGAGTTTGTATTGGAGCTTCTCAGCTTCATTCTGATGCACAATATATTTGTGTTCAAGCGCTCCCACTACCTCCAGGTGCAGGGTGTCGCTATGGGGGCAAAATGCGCGCCCTCATACGCGCACCTGTACCTGGGGGGGTGGGAGCGAGACCTGTTTTCGGATGAGAGTGGGATTGAGTCTATTAGTAAAATAATATCATGGAGCCGTTACATTGATGACGTCCTCATGATATGGTCAGGATCTAAGGAGGACCTCACGGTTTTTCTTGATGAACTACAAATTAATGAATACAACTTAAAATTTACTTTTAACTATGATCAGAAAAGGATTACTTTTTTAGACGTGGAACTTTATGTTGATGAGAAGGGAACATTATGTTCCACCCTTTACAGAAAAGCCTCAGCAGGCAACAGTATGTTGCATGCTAGCAGCTCACATCCTGAGAAATTGATTAGAAGCATTCCCTATAGCCAGTTCCTACGAATCAAGCGGAACTGTACACATTTCGCTGACTTTCAGCGGGAGGCAAATCTTCTATGTGATCGCCTCCTCCTGAGAGGATACAGCAAAACATGCCTGCGGAGGGCTTACAATCAGGTGGTGGGCATAAACAGACAGCTTCTGCTCTATAAACCTAGACGAGCGAAGACGCAGGAAAGTACACGCATTATTACCAAATATAACAGACAACATAATAAGGTACGCAACATATACAAAAAGTTCTGGTACCTTTTATCCACTGATCAAAAAATCTCAAAGTATATCAAACCATATCCCGAAATCACATATAGAAGATCACGCTCCTTGCGTGATACGCTTGTGAGCAGTCATCACACAAATGAGCAGAAAAACACCAAACAGACCCCAGGAACATACAGTTGCGGTAAATGCAACTTTTGTCGTTTCATTTTAGAGGGTAAAAGTATAGACTTACCAGATGGAAAAACTTGGACTCCAAAATATCGAACAAACTGTCAATCCGTGGGATCAGTATATTTGATGAAATGCTTATGTGGAGCATTTTATGTGGGGAAAACCAAACGCCCACTTTTTTGCCGCTTAAGAGACCATGTATCCCTTATCTCCAAGCACAAAATGGAGACACCTATCAGTCGTCATGTAGGTTTATATCACAAATTTAATCTTGACTATGTTAGATTCTTTAGTCTTGAACACTTACCCAAACAAGAACAGGGGGGCGATTTAGATAAGAAACTATTGCAAATCGAAACCAGATGGATCTACTTATTAAAAGCGACCCGACATCCGGGCCTTAATGAGTGGATCAGTTTTAAACCCTTCCTTTAATTATATATAGGATGAAACCTTTTTCTTTCCCCCCAATGTTTTCGTATATATGGGGGATTCTTTCAAATAGAGATCCAACTCTGTTTGATTCTTCTTTAACTGTCTAAAAATTGTATGCCCCCCCTTTCTTTCTCTCCCCCTTTGACGTGCCTAGATTTGGAGCCGGGATCTGATAGAGTGTAGGGGTCCCTTTGTTTTCCATCTTCATGAGGGGCTCTACTCGACTCGCCCGTTTGGACCCAGGGTGTGCTCGCCCTTTAAATTCTCCCCTCTGCGTAGGGGTAGAATTACATATAACAGTGTTTATATAATCCTTTTTGTATTGTTCAAATAATCATACACATTCATACTTAAAGATGGAATCACAGTGGCCCAATTCTGGGGCACACTGTTGCTCTAATGTATGTTGATGTCATAATTAAAAGTATAATTTTTGTACTGAACATTTGTATATGAGACGTCATGCTTATTAAATAATTTTTTATTTTTCTTCTTCTTAATCTTTTTTCTTAATTTTTCTTCACCTTATGGTCTTTCCCCTTCTTTTCCCCCTTTTTTTCTTATTTTTTATTTTTATTTTCAATTTTATATTCATTTTTCCTTTTTCTTTAATTGCTTGGACAGATTGGTAGCATTTTTGGTCCACAAGGGGTTTATATAACATCGTCATGCAGGGGGACCCATATGGCTTTGAGCTCTGGGCTTTGGGGACCCGTATGGACTTCTCTGGATGCAGGGTGGGGTTGTACCCGCCACCATATTTTGGTGGAGGTTTGTTTTCCCCCCCTTGCACCCAGATCAGGGCTTGCTCTGCGGTGCTGGCCATGCCCAGCAGTCGCGGCAACATACATCTGATCCCTTACGGACTCCTCTCTGACATAGGCTCTTTTCTATTGTCAGCAGAGGATTTCCGGGGGAGGCCTCGGCTGAACTATGAACCGGAAGGGTTCCATGCATTGGAGGATTTCCGGTTCCTGGGCGTCAGACGCCGCATCAATTCCCGCCAAACGTCCACGTGACATCAGCGCGGCGTGATGTCACACGCCGCGCATTTGGCGCCACGGGGGGAGACTACTTAAACCCAGTCTGACAGTTTGTCAGACTGTGGTGAAGCTGGGAGGCTCGGGGAACACTGTGAACCGGAACAATAGGTAAATATACAGACTATACTCTTTGGCATACAGAGAAATTGCTGTCTAAGCAAATTGCTAACAAATTCATTTTAATATATCCTTATATCTAACCTATAGGAATTGGCCGGTATAACTTTGTCCCCATATGGGGTTATCTGCATTGGCAGACAAATCACCGGAACAACATACCCTGGTGTTTTATACACTCCACTACAAGGTAGGGGGGATTAAAATCACGGGGGGTATAGCGATATGAACTTAGATTTCTGTAATCTTACTGGAGCTCTTTCCCTCTATGTACCCACAGAACTATTTTGTCATTTTATGACACTATTCAACACTAAGACAGATCTGGTTCCTTCCCTTCATTTGAAGGTAGACCCGAGCCTCCTTTTGATTTTTCTTCATGAGTTGCCAGAGAGGTAGGTTTGGTTTGACAAAATATCGGGCCCAATCAAGCCACCCTCTTGTACTTTGGCTAAAATGCAATAAATTGTATGTAAATACTAAATAAGTACTTTTTGTACTCTACAGGCCCTGTGCCAATTTAAATTCAGCAACTATAGGAATTTCACTCTCCCCCTACGGGTCCCCAGCCATATTTCTTGGCTCTGGTCATCTGGTATAGCCCTGTATGGACCCACTTGGAGGACACTCTGTTGCAAATCTGTCCTAGCTTCTCTTTGTCACTCTGGGAATGTGCAGACTCTCTGATTTTGGAGGTAAGAGTTTGCACACATACTTGGGGACCCCACTATGACGTAATTATCATTATATGTTCATATAGCTGAATTGTAAATAAATAATTTAGTTTTTTCCATATACTAAACTATGCTTTGTCTCATATGCATACCTTAGAACAAGAAAATACCCTCAAAAACCTTTACCATTTCACTTGTACCTTATGCTTGTCTCCTGAAGAAGCCTACCCGGCAAAACATGTTGAGAACTAATGGACAAGTATCATGACTTATGTACTCTCAGTATAACCATATGTTGTGTTCTAATTGGGAATGTATGCATAACCCTTGAACTATGATATCTGTACTGTTGTACACAAAGCCATAAAAATATATTCTTTTATTTTCTATGTCAATAAAATAACTACTTTTTATCATACATGCACACGGTTGTGATTGTGTACCCTTGACAGTCCCGTATCTCCAATATCTCTTTATTCACTATATTTCTAGCACATCAAAAGTTATTTGTCTATAGTTGCAGTGTGTTTAAAGTGATTGTAAAGTCTGTTGTTTTTTTAAATAAGAATAACAAACATGTCATACTTACCTCCCCTGTGCAGTTGCTTTTGCACAGAGCAGCCTGGATCCTCCTCTTCTCGGATCCCTCTTCTGCTCTCCTGGCCCCTCCCTCCTGTTCAGTGCCCCCACAGCAAGCAGCTTACTATGGGGGCACCCGAGCTGAGTCACAGCTCCCTGTGTCCATTTAGCACAGAGTCGCGACTCACCCCCGCCACCTTTCTCTCCTCATTGGCTGACTGACTTTGATTGACATCAGCAGGAGCCAATGGTACCACTACTGTGTCTCAGCCAATCAGGAGGGAGAGTTGCGGGATGGCCGAGGCAGTCATAGACATTACTAGATAGAGAGGGGGCTCAGGTAAGCATTAGGGGGGCTGAGGGGGGCTGCTGCACATGGAAGGCTTTTTATCTTAATGTGTAGCACTGACATTTCTGCCAGGCAATGTTTAATCTATGGACAGTGTTATAAATTGGTGTTTGGCACCATCTAGTGGCCTAAACATAAAATGGACTTTATTTATTTTCTATTTCAAGAACATAGAGAAATGTTACAGGAAGTGACTTATTGTTTACATTATACAAGAACCTACCTACCCACAATGCCAAGTGACCTACCCATGAACACTCAGTACTGAATTGCATGCTGGGTAGGATATAAAAGACCCCGCGCGGCCATTTTCTTTCTCTTCTGGATGCGTGGTGTTCCAGAGAGCGTGGCCTGCAACAACTGCGGAGCGGAACTACCAGCGACTCTGCCTCATACCTGTGAGCTGAAGAGACAGTGTGACCAGATCGGAAAGGATCCAGAGACACCTGACGGAGCCATTTGGAGGGTCCCGGTCATCTTGCGGAACAGAAGCAGCGTGACGGTGCTGGCTTAAAGCAAGACTGAGACAACCGGAGCAGAGGTTTCCTATTCTTCCAGGCCCGGTTTGGTGAGAGGGCTGCCGCCCATAATTCTTAACGCACTTTTACACACTTAAACTCAGACCACAGTGTTGCTGGGACCTGTAGTCCCGCAGAGGAGGTTTCACACTATTAGACTGAGTTCAAGCAGGCCTTAAGCCTATACTCCACTGAGAACTGACACTGTGTGATTTGGAGACAACTACACCTGAGGAAGTTATAAGTGTGCTACATCACAAAAACTGTTTCAATACTCATTCTACACTATTCTTTGTTTGGTAAACCCTTTGGATTACAATTACTTCAATACAATAGCTAGCAGAAGACAGAAGACCAAAGACTACATCTCTTATTGTAAGGACTTACGTTCAATCACAATAAGAAAGGACTGCATTATAAAGCAGGGGGAGCTCCTTAGCCATTGTATTGTGTGGTGTTGTTAATTTAGTATTTCTGTGTTAATTGCAGTGTGCTGGAAGTGGGAAGAGTCAAGGCACTGCCACTCTGAGCATTGGTCCCACTTGGAGATGCACTTACAGGTGTTAGCCAAACAAACCTTTTATACTGTATATAGGAGTTGTGAATATTCATATTGTGCTAAATATGTTTTTTTTTTTTGCCTTGTTAATGTGTAAAGCCGGTTTCCATCACTACAACAAACTATGGAGTTGATTTACTAAAACTAGGAAGTATACAATTTGGTCCAGCTGTGCATGGTAGCCAATCAGCTTCTAATTTCAGTTTGTTAAATTAAGCTTTGACAAAAAAAATGGAAGCTGATTGGTTTCTTTCCAGAGCTCCACAAGATTTTGCACTCTCCAGTTTTAGTAAATCAACCCCTATCTGTCTATACCCAATCCCATGATCTGTGCCATGAGAGGCATGGAGATGCCAAAACATTATTTTATTCATTGGGAAGTCTTTTAAGTTACATTTTAAAATGGCAGTAGGGTCATCTTATTTTTAGTTATAAATTGTGCTTAGCTAGTTCTTTGTCACTGTTCACTCCACTTAGCCGAAAGAGATTTAAAAAAGTTAAAACAAGATTTATTTGACAGTGTAGAAAAAAAAACAGGATATGCCATGCTCATACAGCTACACCACACCATGTTTTTTGTGCCCATCCGCTGTTGCGTTTAATCAAACCAAGCAAGTATCTCATCCCAGAGGAGCGCCCATTCTGAAGCCTTATCTGCCGAGCGCAATGACTATGTGATGGATCTGATTCTATCATTGTCATCCGTCCAATTCCATATTAACTGTGTGGTTTAAAGTAGTGCTCTCTTGGCGGGGCCTGTAAAAGAAATAATTAGATGGGTATAAGCGGCAGCCTCTGGGACCAGAGGCAGATAGCATCTATGACTGCTCTACATTTGCGGTTACATCACTTCAGAGACGTGGCCGGGCCAGACAGCTTCAAATCACAGATGGAGATCAAGCACACAGAAAAGAAGTAATAGAAGAAAACTCAATTAAATAGTAACCTGCCTCCCCAATCACTGTATGTTATTAGCGGACAGCCTCTATGTTTACTTAAAGGCCCTATCCGGCCAAACATAACATTTTGACATCTACTTTCTCCATTGACACATGCTACCTGCCTGGGTACTGCTGAGCTCTTATTTTCCTTCTAGCTTTTTTCTGCAGCTGGCAAGAAAAATAATTATGTCTGCAGATATACCAATGTTTTTGAATAACCCTGAACCACAGGATGGAATAATACAAGCTAGTATGTTTTACAGTCTCCGTACTGCACTCCTTATGTACCCACTGCCGCCTTGCACTCATACATTGGAGAATGAGAGAAAGTCATGAGGCAAGAAAGTACAGCCCTTTCCAGAATCTCTGTCAAAAATATGTTTATTACAGATGCACTGGACATGATAAAACTAATATTAACTGATTAAACAAATAAACAGAGTGTATTTTCTGAATCTGGCACAGTTCCAATGTAATTAATTGATTTGTTAAAGTAATGCTAACGACTTGTTTTTTTTTTTTTTTTTAAAAATAACAATTTGAGAAAAATTTGAATTTCTCAATTCACAATTTGAAAAGAAAAAATTGAATTTCACATCTACAAACTAGAATACAAAATTAATATAAAAATGAATAATACAATATACATATCTCTGTAAAGTATTAGTTGACTCTTAACTATTACTATCCTATTTTGCAAAAACAGAATGCTTTTCTCTCTCATTGTACCTTAATGCTTTCAAATGTTACATTGAAATGTTGTACGATTTTCATATGTTCACTCAATAAAAATGTATGAAACCCAAAAAAATAAAAATAACAAACATGTTATACTGCTCTGTAAAGTGGATTTGCACAGAGCAGCCCAGATCCTCCTCTTCTCGGGTACCTCTTCGGTGCTCCTGGCCCCTCCCTCCTATCGAGTGCCCCTACAGCAAGCAGCTTGCTATGGGGCACCCGAACTGAGCTCCTTGTGTCCATTCAGACACAGAGAAGCGGTTCTGCCCCGCCCACTCTCTCTCTTGATTGGCTAACTGACTGTGATTGACAGCAGCGTGAGCAGGAGTCAAAGGCGCCACTGCTGTGTCTCAGTCAATCAGGAGGGAGAGTCCCGGATGGCCAAAGCACTCCTGCAACATTGCTGGATAGAGATGGGGCTCAGGTAAGTATTAGGGGGGGCTGAGAGGGGCTGAGGGGTGCTGCTACACGCAGAAGGTTTTTTTAATCTTAATTTACAACCAATTTAAGTGGCTCATTAAAGAGAATATAAAAAATAGAAAATAAAAAAATTAACATAGGTTTTCCTGCTTTCCATACTTTCTTTGTGTAAAACAAATTGTAAATTCTGTACATGACTGTATTCTTCTTTGTATTCTCTGCCTATATATTGCACACTGCACTCATTGTGCACACGGCACTAATAATGTTTTGATTACATGTTGCATTTTTTCGAGTCCTGATTAGAATGATTTAGTCTGCCTATGTTATGCTCCTTGGTAACATAAAAGTACAATTGTAATAGTAATGTGATACCTATGTAATCATGTGTATAAAAAGCTTCAATTGCACCAAATAAACAGAACAGTTATTTGGAAAGATGCTGAGTGAATCTTTTGTGTCTGTTCCCTACTGCAGTAGTTAATGGTTTGGAACGAATAATCAATATGAGGATAGGAGTTTCCTATCTATAAATCTCTGTGTAATGCTGTATTTTCTATGAATGTATTTCAGCCCTCGTTCACACTGAGGGCGGGTTTCAAACCCGTATTTCAGTGCGAATTCGGGGGCGATTTGAAAGACATCTGTGCGGGTTCATTCACAGATGTCTATTGAAACTGCCCCCAAAGTCACCAAAAGGAGTGCAGGAACTACTTTTGGGAATTGTTGCAGCGACACAAAGTCGGCGTTGCACCGATTCAGACAGTGCAGTTCCCGGCAATGGGCTCCGATTTGGCATGCAATTTGACATGTCAAATCACATGTTAAATTGTCCCAATGTGAACAGGGGCTTAACCACCTCAATACCAGGCACTTACACTCCCTTCCTGCCCAGGCCATATTTCAGCTTTTAGCACTGTCACACTTTGAATGACAATTGCATGGTCCTGCTACACTGTAACCATGTGAATTTTTTTAATTTTTCTTCACACAAATAGAGCTTTCTTTTGGTGGTATTTAATCACTTCTGGATTTTTTTCCCCAAAAAAAGACCGAAAATGTAAAAAAAATGTTTGCTTAGTTTCTGTAAGTCATTTTTCTCTTTCACAGATGGGTGCTGATGAGGCGGCCCTGATGGGCACTGATAGGCTGCACTGATGGGCACTGATGAAGTGGCACTTATGGGCACTGATGAGGTGGCACTTATGGGCACTGATAGGTGGCACTGATGGGTGGCACTGGTGGGCACTGATTGGAACTGATAGGCAGCACTGGTGGGCACAGATAGGTGGCACTGGTGGGCACAAATAGGCAGCACAGATATGCAGCACTGATGGGCATTGATGGGTGGTATTGATGGGTGGTATTGATGGGCAGCAGTGATGGACATTGATGGGCAGCACTGACAGCCAGCACTGACTGGCATCAGTAATGGCCACTGATTTATGGCATCAGTAATGGCCACTGATTTCTGGCACTTATGGGCACTGATTTCTGTCACTTGTGGGCACTGATTGCTGGCACTGGTGGGCACTTATTTGTAATCATGGCACTGATGATCAGTGCCCTGATTACATCCTAGATGTTGTCTGTGAGGAGATGCCTCTGATCGGCTCTCCTCTCCTCACACTTTGTCAGTGTGAGGCGAGGAGCGCCGATTACTGGCATCTCCATGTTTACATATGACCGGCTGTGATTGGACACAGCCAATCACATGGTTAAAGAGCCGCGGCTCTTTACAGAGATCGGAGTCGGTGTCCTAACAACACTTAAATCTGTCCAAACAAGAGTCTAGTAGACAGCCTGGGTATGATAAAGTTTGAAACACAAAATCATAAATTATAATATAATAAATAACTATAAATAATTATAACAAATAATAATATAATAATAAAAAATGTAATCAGATCAAATAAAAAAACACTGAAATTTGCTCCGTTTTTTTACGTCATTACTTTTCAGTGTTTGATGACGGATTTCCCCACAAATCACTATCGCTCAATTCTGCAAGTGATTCAAATTTTTATTGGTGTTTTATCGCTGGTCTAAAACCTCTTTTGATGTAAAGGGACGGTTTTGGTTGCTATGGACAATCTCCAGTTTCCAGGCAGAAAGAACAATATTTATAATATAAAAATGCATGCAGGGCATTGGACAAAACACTGGGGACAAAAGGGATATGAAATTATTTGATACAGTAATTTAATCTGTAAGATTACAGTGTACTGTATGTATAGTGTGTGTTTCACTTTTTGAAATTGCCGCCGTTCTCCATCCCCGTCACAACGCTCGCAGGGAACGGAGCACGGCGCTGTGATGAATCGAGCGGAGGACACAGCTCTCACACACAGCGGGGGGACATCGCAGGATCCTGGGGACAAGTAAGCTGCACCTGGATCGCTTTTGGTACTGAAAATCCACCCCCAGCCACACTCTGGAATATTGCCAGGGAGGTTAAGGGAATCTTCTACACACAGGATCTCTCCATGGTGCTGAAACTGTGCCTAATGCACTAGGGAACTAAATGATATTTTCTTTTTTAGGTTTGGCCACTCAAAATCTAATCATCCTAACATATAAAGAAAGTATGCCGGTATTTCCATAGAAAGGGAGCAGTGAACATGTAGCCTCTGGGGTTAATTTTCTAAAGGCAAATAGCCTATGCACTGCAAGTGCAGTTGCTCCAGATCTGAGGGGAACATGCAAGGAAAATAAAAAATAGCATTTTTTCTTGCACATGATTGGATGATAGAAATCAGCAGAACCTCTCCCTCATTTAGATCTTTCCCTCAGATCTAGAGCACAGTATACACTCACCGGCTACATTATTATGTATACCTTGCTAGTATCAGGTTGCCCTTTTGCCTTCAGAATTGCCTAAATCCTTTGTGGCATAGATTCAACAAGGTGTTAGAAACATTTTGGTTCATATTGACATGATAGCTTCATGTAGTTGCTGCAGATTTCTTGGCTGTACATCCATGATGTGAATCTCCCATTCCACCACATTCCAAAGGTGCTCTTTTGGATTGAGATCTGGTGACTGTGGAGGCCATTGGAGTACAGTGATCTCCGTTTAAGAATCCAGTGGTGAGATCATTTGAGCTTTGTGACATGGTACATTATCCTGCTGGAAGTAGCCATCAGAAGATGGGTACACTGTAGTGTTGGACGGACATGTTTTAAACAATACTCAGGTAGGCGGTGGTGTTTAAGCGATGATCAATTGGTACTAAGGGGGCCAAAGTGTGCAGAGAAAATATCCCCCACACCCTTACACCACCACCAGCCTGAACTGTTGATACAAGGCAGGATGGATCCATACTTTCATGTTGTTTACACCAAATTCTGGCCCTGCCATCTAAATGTTGCAGCTGAAATCAAGACTCAGTAGACCAAGCAACGTTTTTTAAATCTTCTATTGTCCAATTTTGGTGAGCCCGTGTGAATTGTAGCCTCAGTTTCCTGTTCTTAGCTGACCGGAGTGGCACCCGGTGTGGTCATCTGCTGCTGTAGCCCATCTGCTTCAAGGTTTGATGTGTTGTGCATTCAGGGATGGTATTCTGCATACCTTGGTTGTAAAAAGTGGTTATTTGAGTTACTGTTGCCTCTCTATCATTTTGAACCGGCATGCCCATTCTCCTTTGACCCCTGACATCAACAAGGCATTTTTATCCACACAACTGCCACTCATTGGATATTTTTTTCTTTTTCGGACCATTCTCTGTAAACACTAGAGATGGTTGTGTGTTAAAATCCCAGTAGATCAGCAGTTTTTAAAATACTCAGACCAGCCCGTATGGCACCAACAACTATGCCACGATCGAAGTGACTTAAGCACCCTTTCTTACCCATTTTGATGCTCAGTTTTAAACCTCAGGAGGTCATCTTCATACGTCTAGATGCCTAAATGCATTTAGTTGCTGACATGTGATTGGCTGATTAGCAGTTTGTGTTACCAAACAATTGAACAGGTGTACCTAATAAGTGAATGTATGTGCCTTTTTAAAATCAACCCCAATGTGTTATGCTGATACCAACCCACAATCCCTCAGCATTGGGAGGTGCTTTAAGAGGGGTTTCCCTAAAAAACAGAGGATCTCCTCCCAAAGCATTGATGTAAATTCACCTCCAGGAGAGGGGAGGAGGAGAAATTTGGTCACCCCTCCCCCCACCTGTTAAACAGTTTTTTGTGAACCCCTAACCCGGTCACTTTCTGCACAGGTATTAAAGTGGAAGTAAACCCTCCTATCGTTTTCAGCCAAGGAGGCTGCCATCTTGGCCTCTGTTCAATCTTCAACTGCCATGATGCTGCACATGTGATCAGTTATGACACCAGCCATTGGATGGTTTGACAGTTTGGTTGAAAGCATAGTCAATGTGACAGGTAGCATTTCCGGCATGCCATTTTTTTTTTTAACTATTTAAATCAAAGGGTTTACTTCCGCTTTAATATTAAATGTGATTAATGGAAATATCACTTTCACAAAAAAATAAATAGGCGGGCTGCAAGTAGGTAGCACTTCTGCCTAGTAGCCTTATGGTTGTTGGGTCAAATCCCAACCACTGGCGCTACCTGCCTGAAGTTTGCATGTTCTCCCTGTGCACGTGTGGGCTTCCTCCCAAACTCCAAAGACAATGCTGGTAGATTAATTGGCTTCTGTCTAAATTGGCCCTGATATGTATGAATGTGAGTTAGGGACCTTAGATTGTAAGCTCCTTGAGGGCAGGGACTGATGTTAATGTAAAATAAAATATGTAAAGCGCTGCATAAATTGACATCGCTGTATAAGTACCTGTAATACATAAGTAATATATACTTGCTGTACAAACCTATCAGCAAGTTAATTTTATTTAAAATTACCTTTTTATTTTAGTTTGAAGCCTTTTTCATTTTCAAAACTATAAAAAAAAATTAGCTTGTAGTTCAACTTCAAGTAAAAAAAAAACCTTTTTGCTGCTGATTAAAAAAAGCCTAGGTATCCCAGATTTTATGTCCTTTGCCTACCAATTATTACTGCAGAGAGTCTGTCATTTTCAACTACACTGGATCAAAAAAAACAAAAAACATTTACTTAAATATTCACAAATTATATATAGAACGCATGCTGACTTTTATCCGGGGTGCATACATAAATCTGAGAATGTGCTGTAGAGGCAAATCATCATTGATAATACACAAGATGATGTGCAATTAGCCTGCTGTGCTCCCTCAGAGGAGCAGCAGTCCATGACAATTCATATTTGTCAGTGCCCTAGACTATATTACACAATGACAGTGAATTGTAGGTACCATGACGTAGCATCTCTGCTGTGCATATATAAAATGTCAAAAGGCATTTTATACATTATCCAAGAGTCAGTGACAAAACACACAGCCACATTCCCATATGTAGCGGATTCCTGCTTCACGTTAGGAAGGACATGAGTCCATACATCAGCACTAATAGCTGAACTAACACTCATAACTTTGAAGACACTGGGATGCCATATGTGTTGTTGTAAGCCTGACAACCTAATGACCATGCAACAATGGTTTTGGGGTAAGTTTTATTTGTTCACCTATAAACATTTTATACATTTTGTTTAACATTTGTATATATTTTTTTTACTGCTTAAGTTTAGTTGTTTTAAAAATGTGGACCTTGCATCAAAAATCAAGGCACCGGGAGGGCACCACCACCATTGTTAAAGCGTTAAAAACACACCAAAAAAAATCACAAGTGAGAAAAAAAAAGAAGATATTTGACATACAGTATCTCAGAAAAGTACACCCCTCCCATTTTTGTAAATATTTTATTATATCTTTTCATATGACAACACTAAAGAAATGCCACTTTTCTACAATGTAAAGTAGTGAGTGTACAGTTTGTATAACAGTGTAAATTTGCTGTCCCCTCAAAATAACTCAACAAACAGCCATTATGTCTAAACCGCTGGCAACAAAAGTGAGTACACCCCTAAGTGAAAATGTCCAAATTGGGCCCAAAGTGTCAATATTTTGTGTGGCCACCATTATTTTCCAGCACTGCCTTAACCATCTTGAGCATGGAGTTCACCAGAGCTTCACAGGTTGCCACTGGAGTCTTCTTCCACTCCTCCATGACAACATCACAGAGCTGGTGGATGTTAGAGCCTTTGCGCTCCTCCACCTTCCATTTGAGGATGCCCCACAGATGCTCAATAGGGTTTAGGTCTGGGGAGATGCTTGGCCAGTCCATCATCTTTTTTTTTAAATATCTCTTTATTCGTTTTTTTTTAACATATCCATTATACATTTCACCATTTACATTCATCGCTCTCTTATGAGCTTCCATAAAATCCATTCTTAGTCATTTCCTCAAATACTACAAAATTATACATATACATTTATACATTCATATCCCTCTTACCCCCTTTTGGTGTGGCTTGCCCTATCTCCATGCCTTTTTATCCTGATGCCGTTATGGAATTTTCTATCCAGCTTGCCCATACTCTCTCGTATTTCTCTCCGTGTCCTCTATTCCAATATGTTTCCCTATATAATGGTAGATTACTATTTACTAAATTTTTCCACTGTGTTAATGTTGGGGCTTCCACCTTCTTCCAATTCAGCACTATTGTCTTTCGAGCATAAAAAAGCAACAGACCCACCTGTATTCTCCTTCCTATGGGGATGATATTATTCCCTATTAGTCCTAATAGGCAGATCTCTGCCTCTTGATTTAAAGAGACTGATGTTACTTGATCTTACTATCAGTGGCGTAACTAGAACCCTCAGGGCCCCGATGCAAGAAACCATGGAGGGCCCCCCCCCCCCGACCTCCGGACAAAGCTCTTTACTCCGAGCCCAATGTTGGAACACCAGGGCCCAGTCACAAGTGGGTGGCTGCATATAAAGGAACCGATTTCTTCATTTTTATATAAACACACACACACACACACACACTATATATATATATATATATATATATATATATATATATATATATATATATATATATATATATAAATAAATGCACATATAAACCAGTGACAGCTGGTGCTCAAAATTTTTAGGGGGGCACAAGCAAACTGAAACATTCAGAAATAAAAACATCAATTGCAGCCACTGTACCATCAAACGCCACCACTGTGCCATCAAATGTCGCCACTGTGCCCATAAAATGTTGCCACTGTGCCCATCAATTGCAGCCACTGTACCATCAAACGCCACCACTGTACCATCAAATGTCGCCACTGTGCCCATCAATTGCAGCCACTGTACCATCAAACTCTGCTGCTGTGCCATCAAATGCTGCCACTGTGCCCATCAAATGCCGCCATTGTGCCCATCAAATGCCGCCACTGTGCCCATTAAATGCGGCCAGTGTGCCAAATGCGGCCAGTGTGCCAAATGCTGCCACTGTGAATCCCCACTGCCCACTCACACACCCACACACATGCATGCACACCCACACACATATGCATGCACACCCCCACACATATGCATGCACACCCCCACATGCATGCACACCCCCACACACACATGCATGCACTCCCCCCTATACACACATGCATGCACTCCTCCCCCCACACACACATGCACGCACTCCTCCCCCCACACACACATGCATGCACACCCCCCCACACACATGCATGCACACCCCCACACATGCATGCACTCCCCCCACACACACACATGCATGCACTCCTCCACACACACACATGCATGCACCCCCCCACACACACACACATGCATGCACACCCCCACACACACATGCATGCACACACACACACACACATGAATGCACACACACACATGCATGCACACCCACCCACATGCATGCACCCCCCACACACACCCACACACATGCATGCACCCCCCCCCCCACACACACACACACACACACACACACACATGCATGCACACCCCCACACACATGCATGCACCCCCACACACACACATGCATGCACCCCCCCCACACACACACACATGCATGCACACCCCACACACATGCATGCACACACATGCACACCCCCACACACACACGCGCATGCACACCCCCACACACACGCATGCACACCCCCACACACATGCACACACCCCCCACACACAGGCATGCATGCACACCTCCACACACATGCATGCACACACATATAAACACACATACAGTAGATAGTCTTATAAAAAAAACGGCAGACATTTACCTTCTTTCTGCCGGGTACTGCACTGTAGGGGAGACAAAGAGCACAGCACAGCACACACTGCTTTCACTTTAGGTATGTGAGGAGCTCCCTGCACCGATTACAGTTCGGCTGACGATCGGGGAGCTCCTCTCAGCCTCCCCTCCTATCAAAGAGTACAGGGGGGCCTCAAAGGCCCCCTGCAGCAAGGGGCCCGGTCGCCATGGCGATCTCGGCGACCCCTATAATTCCGCTACTGGTTACTATAGTAATTACTCTCAACACCTCCCTCCAGAATATTACTATCTTTGGACAAGACCAGAATATGTGGATGAAATTTCCTGGGATACCTGCACATCTCCAGCAGTTTTGAGAGTTTGTTGGAAATATTTTGTATAATTTGTATGGCATATAATAACTTCTATGTATTATTTTAAGATGTATTAATTTGTCTCGCAGGGATACTAGTATTTGGAGTGGAGATCTCCATATCTCCTCCCAGTGTTAGGGAGGCCAGTCCTGAGTTTGTACACCCCAACAAATATGCCAAGTTGCATGATGATGGGGATATAAGCTCAGGGGTGGCAGAGCTGGAGCAGGCGCCCTCCCCTAGCTGCCAGGGGAGTGACGGCTCCAGTAAGGAGGGGAGCGGTGATACAGGTAAGGCCAGACAAGTGCTGGTAGTGGGAGACTTAATTATTAGGAGGACAGAAAGGCCAATCTGTCAGAACAGTGTGTTGTTTACTGGGCACTTGGGTTCAGCACATCACGGATCGGGTAGACAGATTATTGGGAGGGCTGGGGAGGACCCAACGGTCATGATACATGTTGGTAGCAATGACCAACAGAGAGGAAGGTGGCGATCCCTAAAAAAATGGTTTCAGGGACTTAGGGAATAGATTGAGGAAAAGGACCTCCAAGGTAGTTTTCTCTGAAATACTACCTGTACCTCTAGCCACACCAGAGAAGCAGCAGGAACTTAGGGAACTAAACAAGTGGCTGAGGAACTGGAGCAGGAAAGAGGGATTTAGACTTTGTGGGAAAAACTGAAACTTGGTTTTACAGCTCATTACTGGCCAACATACAGGGGTATTCCTTGTATCCTTGTATCGAAAGGATAGGGAAGTTAGAAGAGGGGGGGAAGGTGTGTTTATATGTCAAAAATTATGTAAGGGTAGTAGAGAGGAGCGACATTATGTATGGGACTAGGGGGAGGTGGAATCAGTATGGGTAGAACTTCAAAGAGAGGAGGTGAGTGGGAAAATAATAGTTGGGGTATGATATAGGCCACCCAACATGAAGGAGGAGGAGGAGCTGGAATTTCTGTCAGTTACAAATGGCAGGGAAACAGGATAATGTGATCATAATGGGGGGACTTAAATTTTCCTGATATCGAATGGGCAGAGGGAACAGCTCACTCAGTAAAGGCCTGTCACTTCATGAATGGTTTACAGGACAACTTCATGTCCTAAATGGTGGATTCCCCAACTAGAAAGAATGCCCTGTTAGATCTATTAATTATGAACAATCCAAGTCTGATCTCAGATGTGGAGATATGTGATAACTTGGGATCTAGCAATCATAGGATTATCGCATTTACCATAAATCACAGGAAAAGGAGGCATATGGTTAGTACAAAAACACGAAATTTCAAACGAGCCAATTTTCCTGCGCTACGGTCATTGCTACATGACATTAATTGGGACCAAATTCTGGAATCATTCAACACAGAAGAGAAATGGGAATGATGTAGAGCCGGTTCACACAAGGGCAACACGACATCCAGCATGCCTTTTGGAGGCAACTTGCACAGGACTTGAGTATAAATAACAGCGCGACTTGGGGTGACTTACAACACGACTTTAAGTCGCCCCAGGCCAGGCGACTTTGGCCGTGGCCAATCACAGAATAATCAGCTCTCGAGGGGGAACTCCACGCCAAATTTTAACTAAAAAAACGGCATGGGTTCCCCTCCAAGAGCATACCGGGCCCTTAGGTCTGGCATGGATTTTAAGGGGAACCCCTACGCCAAAAAAACTGATGTACACCATACTCATTCACATAGGGTGGGGGGCCGGTATCTGGGGCCCCCTTATTAAAGGGGGCTCCCGGATTCCGATAAGCCCCCCGCCCGCAGACCCGACAACCAATGGCCAGGGTTGTCGGGAAGAGGCCCTTTTCCTCATCAACATGGGGTCAAGGTGCTTTAGGGTGAGGGGCCACATGGTGCCCCCTTCCCCAAAGCACCCACCCCCATGTTGAGGGCATGCGGCCTGGTATGGTTCAGGAAGGGGGGGGGGCGCTCGCTCATCCCCACCCCCTTTCCTGACCGGCCAGGCTGCGTGCTCGGATAAGGGTTTAGTATGGATTTTGGAGGGTCCCCCACAACGTTTTTTCAGTGTAGGGGGTTCCCCTTAAAATCCATACCAGACCTAAGGGCCTGGTATGCTCTTGGAGGGGGAACCCATGCCGGTTTTTTATTTAAAATTTGGCGCAGAGTTCTAACTCGAGAGCTGATTATTCTGTGAGAGAGGCGTCATTTTCGCTTCAATATAGATGGATATCCGACTTGGAGGCAACTTCCATTGAGTTCTATGGGTACAAGTCTCCTAGAAGTTGGATTGAAGTAGTACAGGAACCTTTTCTGAAGTCGGAGCAACTGCAGTAGTGTGCATTAAGATGGATCCATTCACTTACATTGATTTTTTCATGTAGGGCGACTTGAATCGACTAGGGGCGACTTGGGGTGATTTGAAGTCGGATCCAAAGTTGCCCCTGTGTGAATGGACTCTTAGGGACATATTAAACAAAGGTATCAAATAGTGCATTCCATTGGGCAATAAATATAGTAAAGCGAAAATTAGACCTGGGTGGTTAAACCGTAATGTGAGTAGCCTCATCAAGGAAAAAAATATGCAATATAAATAAATAGAGATATTGCAAGCTACCATTAGACAACCCAAGGTTACAATTACTATCAGGTGTATTGATGGAAGAATTATAAATGTGAATAAAGAACCAATTCACAGCAGTTTAGCATTAATCACAATCCCATAATCTGTTAAAAAATATATATAAAGAAAGAAAATGCAGCGCTATGTGATAATAGGCTTACAACTGTAAGGATGATGCCGTGAACAATTACACCCCAGTTGCAATAAAAAAAGAAAATATATCAATACAAATAACTCAAACGAATTGTGTCGTGCAAGTTCACAGTGAAAAAATTCCATTAGTATCAAAATATCATTAAGTGTCAAAAAACTTTTTTCTCTTAATTTTCAACAAGTCCACAAAGATATATGTTGAACAATATATCAATATTATAATGTCCCATAAAGTGACTCTTATGATGATGATCCAGGTAAAAAAGAGAGAGTGACTTCCCAAAGTGCCCCCCCCCCCCCTTTGTGATTGTGCTCACCTCAAGTAGTGTGACCGCACAATCAAGTGTGGTCTACACAAGCAGCTGAACCACTTCACAGGTGCTTCCAACACGTGCGCCAAAACCTCCTAATCGCCTAATCGCGCATGCGCGGGCAACAACAGCCACTGTGTGCTTGCACACACAGTCCCGCAATTGCGCACGCATGTGCAACAGGTCCCCATTACAGCAATACATCGGCTGTGACCCCACTCACGGTTAACGTGAGGAGATAATTACTTCATAAAATTAATGACAATAAATGTCCCATGCATTTCTATATTCATACAAACGTGCTGATACATATAAAAAAACATCTTTAAAAGCTCTCAAGTTGCGCCATTATCAATCAATATCGGCGCTACCTCATATATATATATATAATTGGAGTGAGTCTAACCTCTGCATTGATAAACAAATAAATCCAAACATATATACTTAAATATGCAAAGTAAATCCATACATATATATTTAAAATATGTGAAGGTGCAGTATAGGTTTTCAATTTAGAATATAAAAATTATTATTATTATTAATATTCAAATTGTTAAAAAGCGTAGAAAAAATTACAATAATATGATACAGATAAAAATTCCTATGCAGTTTAATATCAGAATTCATATTAAAATTAAAATTGGATTTAAGAGTATGCTAAAATCCTAAATATATTGAATGTAAGATAGATATACTAGTATACTAGTACGAAGATTGAGCATACCCCAGGTCATCCTCTCTAGCATCAGACTAAACCCTTCCTCATCATAAGTTACTAATAAAGCAGTTCAGGTCAAGTTCAATATTCATCCCACTCGGGTGAAGACTCTTGAGGAGAAAAATCCATTTAGGCTCACGTTGTGATAATTCCCAAACCCGATTTGAGCCCCTCCATGAGGGAAATGTACAATCGATGCCACAAAATTGTAACACAGAGGGATCTTGATTATGTTTTTCCTTAAAGTGCAAGGAAACGCTATGATGTTTGAAGCCTTTTCTAATATTGGCCAAATGTTCAGCAATGCATACCCACAGAAGACGTTTTGTCCGCCCCACATAATACAGCCCACATGAACACCACAAAAGGTAGACCACATAGGATAAATTACATGTAATGAACTGTTCAACCTCAAACTCTTCGCCATCATAGTTGGTAACACTAGTCATGCCTCTATTGATCACATTTAAAGTTTTACAACAGATACATTTACGGCAAGAAAAAAACCCTTTAAAATCTATACTTTGTGTTTGTTTATCCGGTGGATCTAGAATTTTTCAAACCACTTTATGGCCTTGGGGCCCTTCTATAAATGAACTTTGGTCTCTCTGGTAAAATTTCACACAGATGTAGATCCCTACATAAAATATGCCAGTATTTATTAAAAATATTCTCTACCTCTCTATATTGGTGATGAAAATCTGAAACAAACCCCACCTGATGTGAGGTATTAGTGTTTTTTCTCTCTTTTTCTCTTCTTTTTCAGGCATTGTTCTCTAGGGATTATTGCAACCTCATCAATAGATAGATAACTATTTATATCAGTAGGTTTAAAGTAAACCTTCGTGCTAATCCTAGTCCCAGATTTCATAATCAATAAATCCAAAAAATTCACTTTGTCCTCACTCACACCATAGTCCAATGCTATGTCTAATGAACTCCAGCACTGATTCCTCCGGGCCCTCCCATATAAATAGGAGGTCATCAATAAATCTCCGATATAACTTCAGTTCCAGTCTAGGCCCATTAAAAAGGTGTCTATCCTCCCATTCTGCCATAAACAGGTTGGCGAGGCTGGGAGCATATTTAGCTCCCATTGCCACACCAACCTGCTGGGAGTAAAACTGGTCATGAAACCAAAAATAATTGTGGGTCATACAAAAGTCTAAATTGTAAACCTATACTGCTGCTTCACATATTTTAAATATATATGTATGGATTTACTTTACATATTTAAGTATATATGTTTGGATTTATTTGTTTATCGATGCAGAGGATAGACTCACTCCAATTATCTATATATGAGGTAGCGCCGATATTGATTGATAATGGCGCAACTTGAGAGCTTTTAAAGATGTTTTTTATATGTATCAGCGTGTTTGTATGAATATAGAAATGCATGGGACATTTATTGTCATTCATTTTATGAAGTAATAATCTCCTCATGTTAACTGTGAGTGGGGTCACAGCCAATGTATTGCGGTTATGGGGACCCATTGTTGTTGCCTACGCGTGCGCAATTAGGTGATTAGGAGTTTTTGGCGCACATATGTGGCAGCTGTATTCGCATTGCATGTGGCACGCACGTATGTGTGCGATAACAGCGTTAACAACGCTCATGCAATGTACAGGCCTCGTGCGCGCAATAGAAGAAATTCCAATCGCGCATGCGCAATGACGTTAGGGCACATGCACGTGTGCGATTCTTCAGCTTTGTGCGCATGTGCGCGCACTTGAAAAAAATCACCCAGAAAAATGTAATCATAGAGGAGATTATAAAGGGGAGCAGATGAGACCATGTAACCAACCCCAATGATTAAGTCACTTTGATGAAACATTTCTGGGCATGATTACATGGCAACCATGAGGAGCATCTAACGTTCGTTTGGACATACCGCATCTGGGTGTGAAGTGTTTTTTTCTGAGTGGAAAGGAGTGGAGTGGAAAAGAGCAAAAGCAACAAGGAGGGTGAGACTTATTGGTAAAATTCCGGGTCCGCACCACATCGTGTCACCACTGCAAGTTCCCCACTTCTTTGAAAGTCTATGCTGAAGTGCCTTTGTTTTATGTAAAGGATGTGAGTGCAATATTTGAAGATTTTGTGTGCTGTTTTTAAATAAATAGTTTTACTTTACTTCACTATTGGAAGCATTTTTTTTCTTTTCGTGTGGAGTGCAATTACCTAACGCTTTTGGATTCATCTGATACCCGGGTGGGGATATTAAGCGAATTTGCCGAGCATGAGAGTGCAAGGCATATGCTATTGGTGAGTGTATTTCTTAAGGGTGCAGTGGCACTGAACAAAGGTGGTGTGGTGGAAGATTATTTCAAGTCACTCCAAGATTTTTGTTCACTTCAAGATTTTTGTCACTTTAAAATACAATCAATTGGATGTTTTAATTAACAGGTCACGGATTTTTAGATTGGACTTGCTCTGTTTATCATGGACACTAGCATTAATAATTTTTAATCACTAGTATTTATCACTATTATTCTTAATCACTGTTTTTACAGGATGATTGTTTAGTTTCATTCACAGAATTGTGAATATCAGTGCTGCTATTTTATTCATTTAAAATCACTCATATCATGTATATAGCAAAAATGACACCCCAAAATACATTCTCCCACTACTCCCGAGTATGGGGATACCACATGTGTGAGACTTTTACACAGCCTGGCCACATAAAGAGGCCCAACATTGAAGTAGCACCGTCAGGCGTTCTACATGCATAAATTACACATCTCATTTCTCAACCACCTATTACAGTTTTGAAGATCCTTGAGCACAAGGACAATGGAAACGCCCACAAAATGACCCCATTTTGGAAAGCTAACACCCCAATGTATAATCTATGAGGCATAATGAGTCTTTTGAACGGTTCATTTTTTTCCAAACGTTTTTGGAAACTGTGGGAAAAAAATTAAAACGCATTTTTTTACACAAAGTTGTCCATTTATAAGATATTTCCAATACACAGCATGTTCATAGCAGCAAAAATTACACCCCAGAATACATACTGCTACTTCTTCTAAGTATGGCGATACCACATGTGTGAGACTTTTACACAGCCTGGCCACATACAGAGGCCCAACATCCAAGTAGCACTGTCAGGTGTTCTAGGAGCATAAATTACACACATAAATTCCTAACAACCTATCACATTGTTGAAGGCCCTTCATATTTCTAACACATAGTATGTACTGTACATACCAATTACAAACCAAAATACATTCTGCTGAGAAAAGGGTAAAGAAAAGATTACCTGCGTTTTTTGGTAGTGCAGTGGTCCACAAAGAGAGCATCGGTCCAGGCAGCAGGCAGGAACATGGACAGCGACAGCAAAACAGGCAGCAGGCAGAAATAGTCAGTACAGGTAGAGATGTTGTCAGCACAGCCAAAGCATTGGTCCAGATAGCAGGCAGGGATGTGGTCAGCAGCAGCAGCAAAAGGATCAAAGGATCGTCCATGCAGCAGACAGGAATACTGTCCATAGTTAGTACATGCAGCAGGCAGAGGTATGGTCAGCACAGCCAGAGTATTTGTCCAGGGAACAGGCAGGACCATAAAGCTTAGGGCATCGGTCAGGAAAGAATGGGGATGGGGTAGAGGCTTCTCCCACACAAATCGCTTTGAAGCCTCCGGACAACCAGACCCTGTTTCGGGAACACAGAAAACCAAAAACTGGTTTACTGAACTCTGAACACTATTCTGGAGCCCCTCACATATGTAAAACCCCTGTGTAGCAGGTTGAAAGATCAATCCAAGGGGCAGGCAAAAACATGGTCAACAGGCCGAGGTCAGTGCAGGTAAAAGGCAGAAATAGACGGTAGGCAAAGGCATAGTCGATACAGTCCAGGGTCAGTTCATGTGAAAGGCAGAAACATGGCGGATAAACAATGCAGACGGTAGGCAGAGGTATAGTCGAGAAACAGGCCAGGATCAGTTCACATGTAAGACAATGATATGGTTGGTTGAGGCAGGAAAATATTCAGGACAGAAATTGAAAACGGGGAAATGGCAGTATTAGAAATATGGGCTAATAGTTTTCGAGCGTGTGATATCTCTTGAAGTATTCTCCGATGCAATGGCCAGGTTGGGAGGGACAGTCGGGATAATGGAAGCTGGTGTCTTTCCCAATTCCTCTGTTGGTGCACACCCGACATTTTTTTTTAGCGTCGTCTTCCGGATCCTGTTGGTGGAATATGGTCTGGAAAATGGCGCTCATGTAGTCTGCTGACACAATCGGAGCGAATGCTTCCTGGGGGGATACTTGTTGGTAGATCAGGGCAGTGACAATGTCTTCAATAAACTTTATGAAGGTGTTGGGTGTTTCCGTTGATATTTGGTAGATGATGAAAGAATTTAAAAGGGCCAAATGAAAAAAGTAAATTGTAACTTTTTTGTACCAGAACAGGGATTGTTGAAAGATAGGGCTGCAACATTTGATCGTTTAAATCCAAAACCCCCATGAATTTATTTTACTCGTTGATACAGGAAGGCTTGCGAACGGGACCGCGTCTTCTGCGAAGTTCCACCGAGGTGTCATAGTGGATGGTGGACATGATGTAGACATCTTTTCTATCCCTCCACTTTACAGCCAACACTTCCTCGTTCCTCAAGCTTGTCGATTCCCCCCCTTTGAATGGTTGTGGTGACAAGACGCTGTGGGAAGCCCTTTCGGTGTTTCCTTGTTGTACCACAGGCCAAAGTTTTTTTTAGGTATAGTTGGCGGAGAAGGGGCAAACTGGTGTAATAGTTGTCCATGTAAATATGATACCCCTTTTGGAGGAGTGGTAATGCCAACTCCCAAACAATTTTTCCACTTATTCCCATGTACGATGGACACTCAGGCCAATTTCTCTGCTTATCCATGATACAAAATTGTACACCAAAGTTATAGCGAACAGATTATTGATTTACTTCCTTTTCTTATTCATCCAGACCAATCAGGGTTAACCAAAGGGTGACAAACATCAGATGCCACACGCAGGATGATTAATCGCTCCAAAAGCCACAAAATACCTTGAAATACCGAAAAAATGCTGTTATCCTTAGACGCAGAGAATGCCTTTGACAGAGTCCACTGGTTATATTTAGACAAATCCCTGCGTAAATTTGGATTCCAAGGTCACATCCTATCACCAATTATGGCCCTATATTCCTGCCCCTCTGCACGAGTATACTGCTCATCAATGTTATCTACATCCTTTAGTATCTCTAATGGCACAAGGCAAGGTTATCCCCTTTCTCCTTTAATTTTCAACCTAGTCATTGAGCCATTAGCAGAAAAAATTTGATCTCAAAGTGACATCGAAGGATTCACAATAGGCTCTTACATACACAAGATAAATCTGTTTGCAGATGATGTCATTCTTATGCTAACCAATCCTGAAGCTTCCCTGGCTTCGGTAAAGAAAACTCTTGATGATTTCAGTTCTGTATCTTACTATAAGGTCAATACCACTAAGTCCTTTATACTGCCCCTAGGGTTATCACTTGAGCATCATTCCACCCTGAGCAAAACCTACCCATATATATGGGCTAAAGATTCTATCTCATATTTAGGTATCAAACTTACTAAATCAATGTCAACGCTGTTTCAAGAAAATTATACTCCCTTCTTAAATAACCTTCCCATGGAATTGGATGGTATCTCCAAGCTGTATCTCAAATGGTCAGGCAGACTTGCCACGTTCAAAATGCTTAAACTACCATAATTGATTTATATATTCAGATCTGTACCTATACCTGTGCCCTTATCCTTTTTTACAACTTTATAATCTACTCTGGGTAAATTTGTGTGGCAAAATACGAAAGTCAGAAGCTAACCTGACTAAACATAGACTAGGAGGAGGAGCCGGATACATGTATTTTAGGGACTATCACACCACTTCTATCCTAGCACAACTTAAGACCTGGTTTATTAAATCATCCACATGTATCTGGCGAGACATTGAAACTACGCAGATCCCGGGTCTAAGTGTATGGCTCATCAGCAAACCCAAAATGAAACCTAATAGCCTAACTTACTCACTCACTATTGCTGCAATGGTGGCAGCCTTTAACCACTTTCAGACCCGACCATTTTGCTGGCTTAAGACCAGACCACTTTTTGCGATTCAGCACTGCGTCGCTTTAACGGACAATTGCGCAGTCGTGCCACGTGGCTCCCAAACAAAATTGACGTCCTTTTTTTCCCACAAATAGACCTTTCTTTTGGTGGTATTTGATCACCCCTGCGAGTTTTTTTTTTTTTGCTATAAACAAAAAAAGAGCGACAATTTTGAAAAAAACACATTATTTTCGCAATAAGCGATTATTGATTGGTTTGCGCAAAAGTTATAGCGTTTACAAAATAGGGGATAGTTTTATGCCATTTTTATTAATAATTTTTTTTTTTTACTAGTAATGGTGGGGATCAGTGATTTTTATTGTGACTGCGACATTATGGCGGACACATCAGACATTTTTGACACATTTTTGGGACCATTGTCATTTATACATCAATCAGTGTTATACAAATGCACTGATTCCTGTGTAAATTACACTGGCAGTGAAGGGGTTAACCAGGAGGTGGCAGTGTAGGGGTTAAGTGTGTCCTAGGGGTGTGTTGCTAACTGTGGGTGGCGTGGCACATGACTGATCTCTGCTCCAATCACAGGGAGCAGAGATCAGTGTCACTGTTGCAAGGCAGGAGATGCTTGTTTACTTCAGCATCTCCCCGTTCTTCCTCCCCGTGAGACGATCGTGGTTTGACAAACAACTTTTGTCAAACTTCCTCCAATGATAAAATGGAAAAAAGACATAGGTCGCTCATTCAGTCCCTCTCAATGGTCAGCTTCACTATCCTCTAGTTACAAAGCGACCCGATCTGCCAACCTGCTGGAACTTACCCTTAAATTCAACCTCCGTTGGTACGTTACCCCATCACAAATTTACACATTCGCTCCATCAACCTCATCTTCCTGTTGGAGGAATTGTGGTGAACTAGGCAGCTTAATACATTTACTTTGGAGTTGCAATAATGTATTGACAATATCCCCTATCAATTACATTATGTGACTATTCACATACTCCTAGCTGCCAGATTAACCATTACATGTCACTGGAAATCCACAGACCCGATTCTACTAAACGAAGTAATATCCCTGGTGCATAATCATACATACGAATGTATTATTATTATTATTATACACGATTTATATAGCGCCAACAGTTTATGCAGCGCTTTACAATGTATAGGGGGAACAACACAATTACAGTACAATACAAAAGGTACAGGAGGGCCCTGCTCGTAGGGCTTACATTCTAAAGGGACGGGGTGGTGGTATGTGCAAACGTATGTTTGCAGCCTCTGAAGGCAGCCTTATCCCCATTAGCATTGGTCAACATGGCTCGAATGGTATCAACACAACTTCTGATGTATTTCATACATAGATCAAAGAGAGGCTCCCCTTTGTACTTTATTATCATTGCAAGTGTGTTATGTTTTTCTTTGAATTACACTGCTCTCCCACTATAATCAGCTCTCATGGCAACCATTTTCTTTGTCTCTGCTATGTTCCATCTTTTATGTTCTTGTATTTGAAACTCAATAACAATTTATTGAAATGTAAAAAGATATTCTTTAAAAACTTTTTGGCATTGATACATGTCCCCCATGGTAGTACTCGGACCCCCATACCCTTTGTATGCCCCTTTAACTTGCATATAAGCGTTCAAAATCTGCACTTTTGTTTTTCCCAGTTTTGAATAGACTTTAATGGGGTACGTTGTTCGGGTCTGAACTTTTGCAACTTTCGAAAGTTCTGGCGTGAACCGAACTGGGGGGGGGGGGGGTGTTTGACCCATCTCTAATACCAAGTCACATTCAGCTACTTACACTGCTTGTTTAAAAAAAAAAAAAAAAAGTGCATATAAGAATGTGATAAACACAGAGTTGTATTGCTTGGTATGCTTAATTGTATGCCTAGCTTTAAAATGAAACGTTTCCTATTTCTATAGAACTGACCAACAGACTGTACTAAAGCTCTGGGTTAATGTACATTTAGCTGGAGCTGCATATAATAGGAAAGCATGAAGTAAATGAAACTTATATATCAGGATGCCTCCTATCGCTTGCCAAAGTTACTGACAGCTCTGAGGCCTCTTCCTTCCCAGGCTGATCAGCAGTGCCAGACTTTTTTATATCTCAGAACAAATATGTGTTACTTTCCCCGAAACATTCCACACGGCTGGCAGAAGGTTGGAACAAGAAGCATACACGCGCACACTTTACCCAACACAATGAATAATTTAACTTTAATAATGACATACAGAAGCTTATATAATGATCAGAGCAAGAGGGAGGGGAGCGTTGAAGTAAAAGAAGGCAAAATACAGTTTGCAACAAGACATTCTCTCACCAAAGGTAATTAGATAAAGTGTTATTAGCGCTCCTAAGCAAGGTGCAATTATCTTTAGAGTTGCTTTCTTTTATTCTGAAACTACTGCAATTAAATAAATAAAAAAGTTGAATAGGACTAATACCATTCCATTTCCTCTTTCTGTTCCCCTCACTAGCATTCCCTCCTTTTATGTCTCTCTTGGTTCATTGTTCTTATGAAAACAAGTAAACATGTGACACACAAATGCATGCACGTGTAAACAAATGGAGAAACTCAGTACATGTTTGTGTAACAGCATTACCATATTATTCATTATATTTTAGTGGTTTAACTGATTCTTGGCTGTTAGCTGAGTCTATTTTTGCTAAGCATGACTGAGGGACCTGCAGAGTGTAGAGGCTCCGATTATCTATAAAACATTAAACACTTGACCAATCCCTCCTTCCAAAATGACCAGACAACACATTTTATTTGGAGTCGAATGGCCAAAGCAGCCTTTTATTACAAACCATTGAATACAACATTCACAAGAAAACAAGTTTAATGCATATAATACATTTAATGCATAACAAATAAACCAACCTCAGCTTATGCCCAGTCTAAGGTCTTTGAAGGCCTATATACTCACAATTAACCGGTTGTATCTGCCACCCAATCAAAGGACCCCAGCCGCAACTACACTGGCTCAGGGACAATTAACCACTTGCGTACTACCAGATACAACCTAATTAATACAGCAATGTTACCACCGTATTGTTAGGAAGGGACACCTATACATCAGATGGGCCCAACCCACAATTCCCCACAATGATTTAACCAGCATCGCCTTCAAAGACCCAATAGACCCCCTGCCTTGCTATGACAAGAAAATACTAAGGTCTTAGAGAGCCTATATACTCACGATTAAACGGTTGTGTTTCTACCCAATCAACGGCCCCCAGCCGCACCACACCGGCTCAGGGACAATTAACCACTTGTACTACTACCAGATACAACCTAAATAATACCCTGATGTTACCAACGTATTGCTAGGAAGGGGCACCCATACCTCAGATGGGCCCAACCCACTATTTTCCACAGATAGGAAGGGACACCCATACCTCAGATGGGCCCAACCCACAATTTTCCACAGTTAGGAAGGGACACCCATACCTCAGATTGTCCCAACCCACAGTTTTACACAGTTAGGAAGGGGCACCCATACCTCAGGTGGGCCCAACCCACAATTTTCCACCAATATTTAACCAGCACCGCCTTCAAATACCCAATAGACCCCCTGCCTGCTGCTATGACAAGAAAATAAAAGGACCAAGACATTGAATGGCAAGCTAACATAAAACCCCAAAAACCCACTACAAATACCCCAGCACCTTGAGAAGGTAGGAGGCTCCCCCAAACTAAAACAAACAAGGGAGGGAGGGTGGGAAAAAACTGTCTGATGTTATCATGAGCTCTGACTGAGCTGTGACACGATCCCCCTGTTAGCAGAGTATTGAAATCATGCTGTAAGTTTGTTGTATGCAGAAATACAGCTTATCAATGCATGTGTTTACAGAATGGAGAAAAACATGAACATATGAACATGGAGCATCCACGTACATAGAGAGAGGATAGAAAAACACCCTGTTATATCATAGATAACATAACTATACACTATAATACTACAGCGCCGCCTGCTGCTTAGACAGGCATAATGCATATGCAGTATATAGTCAGTTTATAAACAACTTTTCTGTTTCTACCCACTACACTACTGCCTTGAACTCTTCAATCTGTTAAGCAGAATGCAGCATATCAAAATCCCCCACTAATACTCCGCCTCTTTTGCAGGTCCCAGTCATGCTGGCCCTCCTTCTAGTTTCACTCAGCTCCATGCCATGTACTTTTTTTTTTTAGAAGATCCTAACCCAATCACTAAATTTTTATATGCACTTTAACATGTTAATATGCTTTGAAACACGGTTTTCAATTTTTGAAATCTACAACTTTCATTAAAATAATAGTTGGTGGTTCTGCCAAGAAGGACTTTGTTCAGGCACTTCCTATTGTAGGGTTATAACACTCCTTCCATGTTTTCCAATTGTGCTCCTGTGTTGTCACCCTGTCACATGTGCCTATGGTGCCAACTGACCTTGCTCAGACATGGCCTAATGTCAGTGCCAAAGAATTCATGTTCAGACAATGCTGGCGCCAGTGTATAGAGACAGAAAGAGGCTGGGGAAGATCAGCAGCACTGAGATGCAAAAAAAGATGAAATAAGAGAAAACAGTTATTTATGATACACCTTGTTTTAGCAAATAAATGTTAGCCAATGAGGGTTTAGCTGTACTTAAGGTTTAAAATTGAAAAAGAATGTCAGTGCTATATTAGGGCTAAAACAGTTTAATAGCAATTTTTGTCATCATGACAATATTGTTTTTGTGTGAATCAGTTTAATCAATTTTCCATTCAGAAGATACAGGGGTTGATTTAAAGTGATACTAAACACACCCTGTTTCATTTACATGGTCCCTTCTATTTCTGCATATGGATAATGGCACTGTAATTAGCTAATAAAAAAATAAAACATCTAAGTCACATGACTCGGCTCATTCTAAGCCTGTCTGCAAGTAAACATAAGCAAAAGAGGCTTCTTCGCCTTCCACCTCCTCTGCTGCTGGTCACAAATTCAAAATAAAAAAACAGACTTTGGAATACAGAGTAAAAAATAATTATTATCAATAAACTGTTTATATATTTGAAATCAAATATGTATTATTTTTTGGCAATAAATGGTGTGGGTGGATTTCTGCCATTTACATGTCACTCCACTCCAGTCTGTGTTTTAGAATAAGAGGGAGGTAAAGCCTCCATCAAGCTACATGTAACATCCCACCTCCATTGCATTTAGCTGTTAGTGGGCATCGAGGAAGGGGGGAGGGAGTGGGCTGTCATGTACCACTGTGTATACGCCCACATGTGTGACTCTATAGTCACATGGGCTGCTCAGATGTTATGGGAAGGAAATGCTCAGCATAGAAACTCACTGAAAACTGAGCATGTGCAAAGCTGCCAACACTGCTCTGCAAAATCCCTAGCTGAATTGTGTACAGAAAGGGGGAGATAGAGAACAGCAGGATCAACCAGGTTTTTTGCAGAATGTGTGACTGAGTATGAATAGCATGTTATACAGCATTTATTGATACTGTAGTTCTTTATGATGTAGGTTTAATAACACTTTAATAAAGGCAAATAGGCTGTTCCCTTTTACCCCAGAGCTTAGTGAATGAGGTGAAATTTCACTTTGCAAATAATACTGAATAAAATGCAAGAGAATTCACGAAGCTTTGTGGAAAATTCCCTTGCAAAGGACTACTTCCTTTGCAAAGTGATCAGCCTATTTGCCTCTGGTAAATTAACCCATCTGTATGTAGCGCCACCCCAGAAGGAGCAGCTTGGTTAGCCAGTTTGTGTTTCCCAGGGATGCCCAAGTTCCTCAGTAACACTAATCATGTTCTCTCACCTTTAGATCAAAGTTTTGTTTGTTTCGCTGGCCCGGGTGTCTGATGCAGCCTGGGCTTTCTCATATGCTGTCTTCAGACTCTTCCTCAGACGGTCCACATATCCTCTGTGTGACACCATCGAGGTATGATCTAAAGAGGTGCCAAATGCTAAGTCCACCGGCAGTCGAGCTTCCCTACTGAACATCAGCCTATATTGTGAATAGCCCGTGGCATCGTTTTCAGTGCTATTATAGGCATGTACAATAGCTGCAATGTGCCTGCTCCAATGCTGTTTCTTTTCAGCCATAAGAGTCCCAAGCATATCCAGGAGGGTGCGATTAAAGCGTTTGTTTTCTCCTTGAGGGTGGTAGGGGGTGGTATTTGACTTCTGAACATCTAACAGTTCTAACAGTCTTTTAACCACTTCCAGACCACCTGCCATTGTTTTACGTCACTACTTTGAAGAGCAGTGTTGGTCATCTTACTTTAAAAAAGTAATTAGTTAAGTTACAAATTACTTCTCCCAAAAAGTAATTGCGTTAGTAACGCAGTTACTACATTGGATAAGTAATTAGTTACGCAGCAAAGTAACTGACTTTTTTTAAAATATTCTATATGTGTAACTAAGGGGCGGGTCTAGTATTACTGTAAGCAAGGGGCGCATTTATTATTATTGTTATATATCGTGTAACCAAGGGGCTGCTCTATTATTACTCTAACCAAGGGGCAGATCTGTTATAGCGTGTAAGCAAGTGGCGGGTCTATTATTATTATATCGTGTAAGGGGCGGATGGCTACAGAAGAGGGCGAATGGTAATTTAATGGGCAGAGCTCGATATATAACAATAATAATAAATGCGCCCCTTGGTTACAGTAATACTAGACCCGCCCCTTACTTACACGATAGACGCCCCTTGCAGAGTAGCACGAGCATCGGGAGCGTGCAGCATCACCTCGTACAATTACATGTTAACTGCACCTGTGCGGTGTAGAGTTCACTCAGAGCTGTTTAGGTTCGGCAATTTTCGGAAGCTCCGTAGTCCTTCGTACTACGCAAGCCCTGCGCCTGCGCAGTACAGGGGGTCCTTATCCGGCGGGGGAACTTTTTCGGCAGGACACCGGAATTACACTACTGCCATCTAGTGGCGGTAGATGTAATTAGGGTAACTAAGCCAAAGTAATGGGAACTGAGTTACCTTGAGGGGAAAAGTAATCAGTTAGATTACTCGTTACCCTCTAAATTAACTGCGTTAGGTAACTCAGTTTATTTTAACTCAGTTACTTACATCACTGTTGAAGAGCAATACCGTTGTTATGGTAGCAGCTAGCTACAATAACCCCAGTATCCTCTTCAAGAGCGGGAGGTCCGCTTCAAGATAAAAGTGGTCTCTGTGGCAAATTTGCCACAAGATCACTTTTATTGGCCCCCCACCCATCTCCATATTATTGCAGGGCGGAAGCAATGTCAAAACATCACTTCCGCCCAATGCTCTTAAAGGGACATTTTTTATTTTTTTTTAAATGACATTACATTTTTTTTTTTATTGCATTTTAGTGTAAATAGGAGATATGAGGTATTTTTGACCCCAGATCTCATATTTAAGAGGTTCTGTCATGTTTTCTTTATATTACAAGGGATGTGTACATCCCTTGTAATAGGAATAAAAGTGACAACATTTTGAAGTGTGACATTTTGGGTATCAATTTACTCGGCGTAACATTATCTTTCACAATATAAAAAAAATTGGGCTAACTTTACTGTTGTCTTATTTTTTTCCCAAAAAAGTGCGCTTGTAAGACTGCTGCGCAAATACGGCGTGACAAAAAGTATTGCAATGACCGCCATTTTATTCTCTAGGGTGTTAGAAAAAAAAAAAAATAATATATATATATATATATATATATATATATATATATATATATATATACAGTGGTGTGAAAAAGTGTTTGCCCCCTTCCTCATTTCCTGTTCCTTTGCATGTTTGTCACACTTAAGTGTTTCGGAACATCAAACCAATTTAAACAATAGTCAAGGACAACACAAGTAAACACAAAATGCAATTTGTAAATGAAGGTGTTTATTATTAAAGGTGAAAAAAAATCCAAACCATCATGGCCCTGTGTGAAAAAGTGATTGCCCCCTAAACCTAATAACTGGTTGGGCCACCCTTAGCAGCAACAACTGCAACCAAGCGTTTGCGATAACGTACAATGAGGCTTTTACAGCGTCCTGGAGGAATTTTGGCCCACTCATCTTTGCAGAATTGTCCTAATTCAGTTACATTAGAGGGTTTTCGAGCATGAACGGCCTTTTTAAGGTCATACCACAACATCTCAATAGGATTCAGGTCAGGACTTTGGCTAGGCCACTCCAAAGTCTTCATTTTGTTTTTCTTCAGCCATTCGGTGGTGGACTTGCTGGTGTGTTTAGGATCATTGTCCTGCTGCAGAACCCAAGTTCGTTTCAGCTTGAGTACACGAACAGATGGTCGGACATTCTCCTTCAGGATCTCTTGGTAGACAGCAGAATTCATAGTTCCTTTTATCACGGCAAGTCTTCCAGGTCCTGAAGCAGCAAAACAGCCCCAGACCATCACACTACCACCACCATATTTTACTGTTGGTATAATGTTCTTTTTCTGAAATGCAGTGTTCCTTCTACGCCAGATATACTTGGACACACACGTTCCAAAGAGTTCCACTTTTGTCTCATCGGTCCACAGAATGTTGTCCCAAAAGTCTTGGGGATCATCAAGATGTGTTGTGGAGAAATTGAGACGAGCTTTGATGTTCTTTTTGCTCAGCAGTGTTTTTCTCCTTGGAACTCTGCCATGCAGGCCATTTTTGCCCAGTCTTTTCCTGATGGTGGAGGCATGAACGCTGACCTTAACTGAGGCAAGTGAGGCCTGCAGTTCCTTGGACGTTGTTGTGGGGTCTTTTGTGACCTCTTGGATGAGTTGTCGCTGCGCTCTTGGGGTAATTTTGGGCGGCCGGCCACTCCTGGGAAGGTTCACCACTGTTCCATGTCTTCGCCATTTGTGGATAATGGCTCTCACTGTGGTTCGCTGGATTCCCAAAGCTTTGGAAATGGCTTTATAACCCTTTCCAGACTGATAGATCTCAATTACTTTCTTTCTCAATTGTTCCTGAATTTCTTTGGGTCTCGGCATGATGTGTAGCTTTTAAGGATCTTCTGGTGGACCTTACTGTGTCAAGCAGCTCCTATTTAAGTGATGCCTTGATTGTGAACAGGTGTGGCAATAATCAGGCCTGGGTGTGGCTAGAGAAATTGAACTCAGGTGTGGACAACCACAGTTATAGTATGTTTTAACAAGGGGGCAATCACTTTTTCACACAGGGCCATGATGGTTTGGATTTTTTTTCACCTTTAATAATAAACACCTTCATTTACAAATTGCATTTTGTGTTTACTTGTGTTGTCCTTGACTATTGTTTAAATTGGTTTGATGTTCCGAAACACTTAAGTGTGACAAACATGCAAAGGAACAGGAAATGAGGAAGGGGGCAAACACTTTTTCACACCACTGTACATATATAATATGTTTGGGGGTTCTAAGTAATTTTCTGTCAAAAAATGGTTTTAACTTGTAAACACCAAATCTCAGAAAGAGGCTTGGTCCTTAAGTGGTTAATGAGTCTACTCTCAAAGTCTCTCCCCTGGTCAGAGTGAATACGCTGAGGTAGGCCATAGTGGACAAAAAACTTCTCTACCAGAATTTTGGCCACTGTAGATGCTTGTTGGTCTTTAGTAGGGATGGGCCCGGTGTTCGATTCAAACCCATGTTCAAATCGAACATCAGGCGTTCGACCGCTCGTCGAGCCCAGAACTATGTGGGCCGCTCGCATCAAATTCGTGTGATGCGAGTGGCCCGCAATAAACTGCGCCAGTCGCAGTGCATTGCTGGCTGATGATTGGCCAAGCATGCACTGTGACCCTGCATGCTTGGCCAATCATAGAGCCAGCGGCGAGGAGAGCCATAATTGGCCACAGGCAGGATGCCTGTGGCCAATTATAGCTCTGGGGGTTTAGTACACGCCCCACACTATAAAAGGCAGCCGAGCACGCGGCTTCGTGTAGTGTGTTCCGGCGTGTCAGTGACAGTATCTGCTGTGATTCATTCTGCAGTGCTGCTGACTGCTGACATTATCTGTGCTGTGATTCTGGGGATTAGTGTGAGCGTGCTGTTAGTACAGCATTGCAGTATCACATCAAACCCTTTACCCTTCTGGCCTGTTGTGTCATCTAAGGCAGCCATCTGTGGCTAATGAATTGCTGGCTCCCGTAACACAGAGAACGGTCATTCATTGAAAGTCATTGATAAAAAAAAAGTCATTGATAAAAAAACAAAAACAAAAAAAGCGTGGGGGTCCCCCCAAATTTAATTACCAGACCCTTCAGGTCTGCTATGCATATTAAGGGGAACCCCGGCCAAAAAAAAAAAAAATGGTGTGGGGTCCCCCTCAAAATCCATACCAGACCCTTGAGGTCTGGGATGGATTTTAAGGGGAACCCCGGCCAAAAAAAAAAATGGCGTGGGGTCCCCCTCAAAATCCATACCAGACCCTTCAGGTCTGCTATGCATATTAAGGGGAACCCCGGCCAAAAAAAAAAAAAAATGGTGTGGGGTCCCCCTCAAAATCCATACCAGACCCTTGAGGTCTGGGATGGATTTTAAGGGGAACCCCGGCCAAAAAAAAAATGGCGTGGGGTCCCCCTCAAAATCCATACCAGACCCTTATCCGAGCACGCAACCTGGCAGGCTGCAGGAAAAGAGGGGGGACGAGAGCGGCCCCCCTCCCTCCTGAACCGTACTAGGCCACATGCCCTCAACATTGGGAGGGTGCTTTGGGGACCCCCCCCAAAGCACCTTGTCCCCATGTTGATGAGGACAAGGGCCTCTTCCCCACAACCCTGGCCATTGGTTGTGGGGATCTGCGGGCAGGGGGGCTTATCGGAATCTGGAAGCCCCCTTTAACAAGGGGACCCCCAGATCCCGGCCCCCCCCTGTGTGAAATGGTAAGGGGGTACAAAAGTACCCCTACCATTTCACCAAAAAAGTGACAAAAATGGTAAAAATGACAGGAGACGGTCTTTGACAATTCCTTTATTAAAATCTTCATTCATCTTCTTTCTTCTGGTCTTCTTCCTTCGTGCTTTCTTCATCCGTCGGTTTCTTCATATTCTCCTTCCGGCATCTTCTTCCATCTTCTTCTTCCATCTTCTTCTTCCTCCGATCTGCTTCTTCTTGCTCTGGTCTTCTCGTCCAGCATCTTCTTCCATGGCGTCGGCGTCTCTTCTTGGGCCGCTCCGCGCAATGGGAGGCTCCCGCTGTGTGAGGCTTCGCTGCGTCTGACAGGTCTTTTATAACGGAGGGTGGGGCCACCTGGTGACCCCGCCCCCTCTAACGCACGGGGACGTCATGGGGACTTCCCTATGTCTTTCCCCATGATGTCAGTGGGGGCGGGGTCACCAGGTGGCCCTGCCCTCCGTTATAAAAGACCTGTCAGACGCAGCGAAGCCTCACACAGCGGGAGCCTCCCATTGCGCGGAGCGGCCCAAGAAGAGACGCCGACGCCATGGAAGAAGATGCCGGACGAGAAGACCAGAGCAAGAAGAAGCGGATCGGAGGAAGAAGAAGATGTAGAAGAAGATGGAAGAAGATGCCAGAAGGAGAAGATGAAGAAACCGACGGATGAAGAAAGCACGAAGGAAGAAGACCAGAAGAAAGAAGATGAATGAAGATTTTAATAAAGGAATTGTCAAAGACCGTCTCCTGCATTTTTACCATTTTTGTCACTTTTTTGGTGAAATGGTAGGGGTACTTTTGTACCCCCTTACCATTTCACACAGGGGGGGGCCGGGATCTGGGGGTCCCCTTGTTAAAGGGGGCTTCCAGATTCCGATAAGCCCCCCGCACGCAGACCCCCACAACCAATGGCCAGGGTTGTGGGGACGAGACCCTTGTCCTCATCAACATGGGGACAAGGTGCTTTGGGGGGGACCCCAAAGCACCCTCCCAATGTTGAGGGCATGTGGCCTGGTACGGTTCAGGAGGGAGGGGGGGCCGCTCTCGTCCCCCCCTCTTTTCCTGCGGCCTGCCAGGTTGCGTGCTCGGGTAAGGGTCTGGTATGGATTTTGAGGGGGACCCCACGCCATTTTTTTTTTTTTGGGCCGGGGTTCCCCTTAAAATCCATCCCAGACCTCAAGGGTCTTGTATGGATTTTGAGGGGGACCCCACGCCATTTTTTTTTTTTTTGGCCGGGGTTCTCCTTAATATCCATAGCAGACCTGAAGGGCCTGGTAATTGAATTTGGGGGGACCCCCATGCTTTTTTATTTATTTTTTTATTTTTTTTATCAATGACTTTTTTTTTATCAATGACTTTCAATGAATGACTGTTCTCTGTGTTACGGGAGCCGACAATTCATTAGCCGTAAGTTATTTTAAATAGCTTTTTTTCCTGCAAAAATGACACTTTGTGAAGGGACAGTTCTAAGCACGGGAAACATGCGCCCCTTCACAGGCATACTATAGACACCCCCCCAGGTACGAAATTTAAAGGAATATTACACTTTTATTGTTTCACTTTAAGCATTATTAAAATCACTGCTCCTGAAAAAACGTCTGTTTTAAAAAAAATAAAATTACATTTATACACGTCCCCTGGGGCAGGACCCAGGTCCCAACACACTTTTTATGACAATAACTTGCATATTAGCCTTTAAAATTAGCACTTTTGATTTTGAACGTTTAAGTCCCATAGACTTTATTAGGGTTCTAAAGGGTTTCACATGAGCTTTAGGTCTGTTCGTAGGTTCTGGTGCGAACCGAACAGGGGGGTGTTCGGCTCATCCCTAATGGTAAGCAGGATAAGATGATCCTCCTTAACAGGGGCACAGATAGCACTATAAACTGACAAGTGTTCTTATCCCTCTCCACTTTATCCAAAACTACAAAACTACCTTTTTTTACATTACAATCTTGTAAGTGTAACCTGTATTTTTAAGTTCATTAAAACTTTGAGGATTTTACACTATGCAGAGTCTTCTTTATTTTGGGGCACCTCTATGGTTATCGTATGAGGAGGATTGATGTCCCCTGCTTAGAAGGCTGACTGGATCTAAAGGCCCTGGCTGGGTATGGAGCCACGAGCATTTTTTTTTTTTTTATTCTTTTTATTAAACACTTTTGAGTGAAATATACAAACATTGGGGTCATGTCAACGTGACATTCTCCTGCAAACCCGTGGCCTCGCAGGGCCCAGTATATCTATTCTGACTAACATAGTCAACTAAGTCACTATTGAAATCCCCCCCTCCCTTTCTTCCATCCCACCCTCCCTCCCCCCCTTGTCACAGCTCATAATGCATAGTGAATTATTAACGCTTACTCACAATTCGGTTTTTTCCTAGATATTTCATTCCATAATGTCATCAATGAGTAATTTATCAGTGTATTAGGTTCCAACCATCGTGCCATCATCTAATCTTATAACACAGTATTGTTTGTTTTAATATGCTCTCAAATCCTGCTGCCCGGTACCTCATCTAGATAGACGAACCCCTAAGAGTTCTTAATTTATCCCACCGTGGTATCAGACTCATACCAAACTTTCCACACTTTATCAAATTTTTTCATACATCCCCTAGCCCTATATGTACTTTTATAGTAAGGCAACATGGAGTTCACCAACCGTTTCCAAAAATTGATATCAGGAGCGCAGCCACAGGCATTTTTGACCTCTTGTAATGAGAGGTCTATTTGATCTGGTAAGCAAGCCCTTTTTCAGCCATTGGTGGTCGTGTCAATTCACAAGATCACTTTTCAAAAGTGTTGGATGGTGGTGAAGATACATCGGAATCACTGATCAATTTTCACTGGAACACTTATGTTACTGGATAATTTATTTTCACAGTTTGATTTAATTTAGCTATTGGATCACTCTCAGCTATTTGATCATTCTTCACTGGATCACTATACCTGTGTTATTTATGTGTTGTATATTTATGTTATGCTTGTTTTAGCGCAGATTATTTAAGCCAAAATGTTGTCACTGTGTTTGTATCGCACAGGAAAGTTGCTGCTAGGTCACGTTTTAGGATTATTAACACGGTTATTTTACATTTAATAAACACAAACACTTGTTTCAACCCTTAGTTTCATTAATAAGGCCTCTGGACTATTTCATGAACCAAGGAAAAAGGGAGTGCCATAGACATTATTACACATTTTGATTCACTCTTATTTTTTCAGTAAACATCAAGTTAACAGCTTAGAAGTAGCAGAAGTATATTTAGCTTAAAGGATAGAGATAAAATTAGATGTAGCCCATTTACATGCCAAAAGTGTTGTGATGTACTGTTTGGCTGAGCATATGAAGAAGAATACAGATCTTTATTAATGCTGTTGCTCCCAGTTTTTCCCTTACCATAATGACAGCTACTAACTAGGGTAAGATGTATAACTACCTAACGTCAGAATCTTGTTCATGACAGTGAATGGCTTATCTAAAGCACTCATAGTCAGTTTTGGCTCCCATTTGCTGAATAATGAATGAAAATAAGGAAGATAATATAATATGTATATTCCATATCCATCTGAGCCAGATTATCTGACATGCCCTGGACATAATTATTGATAGGGCATCCTTTTACAATTTGAGGCACCAGACCTCAAATATTTCAAGGCAGATAAAATAATAATGACCCCTATATTCTACCTAATGGCTACCTAATGGCCCCTTGCATCCCTTTTCTCATTTCCTTTTTTTTAGGGCTTATCCAAGTAACTGCAGAAGGACTGATTGCTGATCATTTCTGTACTTACAAAATGTTATATTTGTTCCCTTAAACTTCAAGGAAAAAAAAAAGTCACCTTTGCAGTGGGCCCCCTCTGCATTGCAAGGGTAACTGCCTAGGTTATAATGAATACAAGCAATATATTACCTTATTATTCACTCCTGCAGGCTTTCTCCATGCTCTAAGACCAATCCCCCTAAAGCTTCCTGACCAGTTCCATTTTTTTTTATATCATTCCATACAGTGCAGGACCAATGGTCCTGCAATATACTGTTCTGGACAGCGGAGGAAAATACTGGCTTTTGGGGATGCAAGGAATAATATAAGCATGTTACCTTATGCAACATCGCCTAGACAAAATGATCAGTTTACTCTTGCAGTGCAGATGGGGAGGGTACAGTTTTTTTTTTTTCCACTGAACTTCCACGTCAAAAAAAGATATCTGAAAAACTGTAGCTATTGGCTTGGGACATCTTCTTGTAGTAACACCAAAACATCCTAATCTCTGAACATCTGTTTGTAAATAGGGATGGAAGAAACAATATGTGCAAGTCAGGGGTCCTGGGCAAATGAGACAGTTTGAGTGGACAGCAGTTATTCTAATTCGCAGCCCTTTCTTATCCATTTCTTATATTTGCACCCTAGATACCAAAGCATAAGGTGTGGGCTTACCTAGGTACATGAGAACCAAATAAAATCTGATCTTCACTGGGGAAATGGGGAGAGAGGCAAATGGGAGCATATGGCAAATTTAGGCTTTAAAGCCAATTGTAGAGCAGTGGATTTTCCAACAACAAATGTTGGATGTGAGCTTGTTGGCTGAAAGTCCGACCATGTGTATGCTCCATCAAACATTTGTTGTCGGACTTTCCGCCAACAAATGTTGGCTAGCAGGTTCTCAAATTTTCCTCCAACAAAACTTTGTTGTCGGAATTTCTGATCGTGTGTACACAAGTCCGATGCACAAAAGTTCATGCATGCTTGGAATCAAGCAGAAGGAGCTGCACTGGCTATTGAACTTCCCTTTTCTTGGCTCGTTGCACGTCTTGTACATCACCACGTTCCCACGTTCATAATTGTTGGACAACATTTGTATGACCGTGCGTATGCAAGACAAGTTGGAGCCAACAACCTTCGGACAAAATTCCATGGTTTTGTTGTCAGAAAGTCTGATCGTGTGTACGGGGCATGAGAAAGAAAAAATAATTTGTTGTATTCTGTACTTCTTATTTCTGTACTTGCTCGGTTCAGAAGGTCCATTGTACAGTATTCCACAGTGTGTTTAGTTTTTAGACATTATTCCTACAGTAAAGGTGTGATATCTGCGTGTTTATCAATGCCCTTAGAAACAAAAGGGAAACAAAGGGCGCTCTACCACAAAAAAGGTTTTAAAATAATGAAAAAATGTATACATTTATATCATTATGACATTATTATTATTTTTTATATCATTATAACATTATAAACTATGTTTTTGTTTTTTTAACAGAAGGAATGTTTTATTGAAATATAAGTACTATACACTTGTAAATAGGATCATAAATAAGACATACAGAAGCTAAACTTGTCAACATTACAGCTCAGGTTAGTACAGGAATACGAATAAAGTATACAATACGACTGGTTGGGTGTTCATAACTCCGTTGTTGTGACACGTTAATCCAGCAGATATCGGGCAGCAAAGATACCATAGACCAGAAGTCTATGCGGCAACCTGGCAGGAAAGCAGTAAAGGGGACGGGAGCAGGAGAGGGGAGGGAGAACCGAGGGCCACAGCCAATAAAGAGCAATGGGGGACATAAAAAGCATCCAGAAATCTGAAGAGAGGGCGGCCATGTGTGTCAAATTAGCTTAAGCACACGGAGCAGCACAAGGAAAATCCAGCCAATGTTTATATTGTAAGCACACGGAGCAGTCCCATATAACTAAGTTTGTATAAGGGTAAAATGGAATTTATTAAAGCCTTCCAGGTCGAAAGCATGGGAGGGTCAGGAGGGCCAGATTATCAGTAATACCCAGGAGGAATACAAGCGGATCCATGTCTAGGTTATGTCCAGCAACCCTGTTAATGTCCACAACCACTGCCTGCCAATATTTGTTTGACCTTTTCAAAATTATGTATAAATAGTGTATTTTAGTATAATTATGAGAAATATTATTAATAGCTCTGGGGTCAGTGTGAGAAGCACTACCTGACCAAAAATAATATTGTGTTGGACAATACTGTCCATTACTCACAAATGGAGCATCCACCATTAAACAATGGATAGCAGGATCAGTCGTAGAAGTATATCCACTAGTTGAACCATGCTTTTTTGGAGTCCTTTGTGAGTAGGGGAACAAACTAGCAGAGGCGGAGCCCCTGGGTCCCAAAAGCTCTCTCCTCCCGGTCTGCGGGAGCCGCCGCCGGTGCGTGCGGAAGGGGCCGCCGCTAGTCCCGCTGACCGCAGCACCCGAGTGCGGAGGATCTGGAGGCCTCGTAGGCCTCAAGATGGCGGCCGAACCCTGGTGGATAGAGCCGGCCACGGGCCAGATTGCGGAGTGAGCGGACGGCCGGGAGTCACCGAACGGTTGAGGGTTGGCTCAGGGGGTGCCCAGGAATCCAGATGGAGGGTCTGCTGGCAAAAATTCAGATCGATGGCGCAGGATGGCTGTGGATTCTGTATTGGTCAGGGGAGCTCAGCCACAGCGTGTCCTTCCTCTTTCACGTCCGGACAAGCCCCCGGTGTTGAGTTATTTTGAGGGGACAGCAAATTTACACTGTTATACACGCTGTACACTCACTACTTTCCATTGTAGCAAAGTGTAATTTCTTCAGTGTTGTCACATGAAAATATATTTAAAAAAATTACTAAAATGTGAGGGGTGTACTCACTTTTGTGAGATACTGTATGTATATATAAATTGCATTTTATAGTTTGCCCCCCTGCTTTTGTCCCTGTCCCCCCATGTGCACTCCTAAATATGAAAGTTGGAGACGCCATTTCACACAGCCAAAAGTACCAATCCCTGGTTTAATGATCATGGTATCACTGTGCTTGATTGACCAGCAAACTTGCATGCCCTAAACCCCATAGAGAATCTGTGGGGTATTGTCAATAGGAAGATGAGACACACCAGACCCAACAATAAAGACAAGCTGAAGGCCGCTATTAAAGCAATCTGGGCTTATATAACACATAACACACACACAACAGCAGTGCCACAGGCTAATCGCCTCCATGCCATGCCGCATTGTTGCAGTAATTCATGCAAAAGGAGCCCAGAAAAAGTATTGAGTGCATACTATACTGTACATGGACACACTTTTAAGTAAGCTAACATTTTTGTATTAAAAATCCTTTTTTTTTATTGGTTTTATGCAATATTCACCTTTTCTGAGATACTGAATTTTTGGTTTTCACTAGCTGTAAGCAATAATCATCAAAATTAAAAGAAAGAAATGCTTGAAATATATCGCTCTATATCTATCTATATAATATATTTCAGTTTTTCACTTTTTGAATTGAATTACTGAGTCAAATTAACTTTTGGATGATATTCAAATTTTTTGAGATGCACCTGTATATACTGGACTTTTTTTAAATACTACTAATGGCGGCGATCAGCAGCTTATAGTGGGACTGTGATAGTGTGGCGAACAATCTGACACTAACTGATGCTGGGGGAGAGCTTACTGCCACTGACATCACCAGTGACACTAATACAGTGATCAGTGCTCATAATATACACTGTCACTGTACTAATGACACTGGCTAGAAAGGGGTTAACATTTAGGGGCAATCAAAGAGTTTACAGTGTGCCTAACAATGTTTACTGTGTGTTCTGTGTAATGTTTTCACTAAGCGACGTGCCGCTTAGTGAAAAAAAATGGCACATCGCCTCTCTCAGAAGAGAACTCTGTGTTGTTTACCAACACAGAGCTCTCTTCTGTCATTTGCTCAGCTGATTAGCAGGCACCGACCATAAATCATTGGCTGGGATCAGCTGATCGGCTTGTGCTTCCCCTATGTGACCCAGTGGGGGAGGGAAAGGGGGGGGTTCCACTGTATTATATATGTGAGTAAAACATATGCCACACATGGGCGTCCGCAGAACTTTTTTCAGGGGGGGTATAATTTTAGGGTCACCCATGCACCGCCCCTTTTCGACAATGTCATTATCACATTATTATGGTCAGAGTCTGCAGACGTATTACAGTCCCTAGGATAAGTAATGGGTAATGGCCAAAAGGCTCTCTTACCAGACCCAGCGAAACTACAGCAGTGATCACTCCGGCTGGACGATCGTTCACTCTGGGTTCCCCGGGGGCGACACTGGTCAGTAGTGTAGCATGTCTGTACCCTGGTAGTGGCTCAGTCTTTCTCTCTCTGGTGGTGCTGGCCAGTGTGGCTCTCTCTCTGGTGGTGCTGGACAGCATGACTCTCTTTTGTGGCCCTGGCAGGCTCTCTGTCTGGCTTCGGCCCAGCACACTCCTCATCCTGTAGAACTCTCTCCCTCAGCTTCTTTCCAGGCTGCAGTCTCTCAATCTCTCTCTTGATTGAGCTGTAGCCTCCTCCCTGTGAAAAATGGAGCCACCAATCTTTTGGGATTTTTTGTCCCATGAAGCTTGCCTCTCCTAGTCATGTTTGATTGGCCCTCAGTTATGGCCAATAGGGAAGGAACGGAGCAGGGCAGGAAGTTGGGTTGGGAACCTGGTGAGAGCTGCCGTCTCTTCTCCCTGACAGAAGAATGGGTGGAGCAAGGGGGGGAAACCTCTGATAGCCCGCAGCTCGCCATTCTTCCGTCACAGCACCGCCAAGTTCTCTGCTGGACTGAGCAGGGAAAAGAGCCCAAAGTCACACTACACTTGACAGCACCTTAATGGTGTCACCCCACTGGTGGGTGGCACCCAGGTGCGGCACCTCGATAGAGACACAACTGTGCTGAATTTAAGATCCAATCCCTGATTCCAGGGGGGGGGGGGCACTTGACCCCCCTTGCCTCTACCTGCGGACACCCATGGCCACAGTCCTTGTATGCACAAAATATGCATTATTAACTGTGCCACAAGCAAGAGTCTAACAGACACATACTGTACATACCACAGCACAATCACCTCTGTACCTGTCTTCTCAGCTTACCTCTTCACCCCTCATCCAAAGCTCACCTCTGTACCTGTCTTCTCAGCTTACCTCTGCACCTCTCATCCAAAGCTCACCTCTGTACCTGTCTTCTCAGCCTACCTCTGCACCCCTCATCCAAAGCTCACCTCTGTACCTGTCTTCTCAGCTTACCTCTGCACCCCTCATCCAAAGCTCACCTCTGTACCTGTCTTCTCAGCTTACCTCTGCACCTCTCATTCAAATCTCACCTCTGTACCTGTCTTCTCAGCTTACCTCTGCACCTCTCATCCAAAGCTCACCTCTGTACCTGTCTTCTCAGCTTACCTCTGCACCCCTCATCCAAAGCTCACCTCTGTACCTGTCTTCTCAGCTTACCTCTGCACCCCTCATCCAAAGCTCACCTCTGTACCTGTCTTCTCAGCTTACCTCTGCACCTCTCATCCAAAGCTCACCTCTGTACCTGTCTTCTCAGCTTACCTCTGCACCCCTCATCCAAAGCTCACCTCTGTACCTGTCTTCTCAGCTTACCTCTGCACCCCTCATCCAAAGCTCACCTCTGTACCTGTCTTCTCAGCTTACCTCTGCACCTCTCATCCAAAGCTCACCTCTGTACCTGTCTTCTCAGCTTACCTCTGCACCTCTCATCCAAAGCTCACCTCTGTACCTGTCTTCTCAGCTTACCTCTGCACCCCTCATCCAAAGCTCACCTCTGTACCTGTCTTCGCAGCTTACCTCTGCACCCCTGTCCACACCTCACCTCTGTACCTGTCTTCGCAGCTTACCTCTGCACCCCTGTCCACACCTCACCTCTGTACCCACTCCCACAGCTTAGCACTTCTGCCTTCCTCCTCCCATCCAGCTCACCTCTGCACCCACGTCCACTCTTTCACAGCTCATCTATGGACTCTTCTCTACCTCATCAAAGGCTCACTGCTCTGCCACAGCTTTTCTCTGCACCCCAGTTCACAGCTTACCTCTGCACCCTCAGTCTGCAGCTTACCACTTCTCTCCTCCACCCACTCTAGCTCGCCTCTGCTCCAACATTTACAGCTCTTCCCCCTTTCATAGCTTATTTCTGAACTCCCAGCACCCCATCCATGTCTTACCACTCTTCCACAGCCTTTCCTCGGCAGACCCTGTACATCTCCATCTCTGCAGCCTGACTCCTTCACAGCAGCGGCCCACCACTTTTACCACCCACAGTGCACAGTCGTGGGCCTTTCCACTTGTGCACATGCCACTGCCTCCTGCCTGCACTGTATAGAGCAGTGAGAGCAGCTCAGTGGATCTGGTATACCTTCTCTGTGACAGTAAAGTAAACAAGGCCCATGGTGGATGCTCTGTCTGATTTCAGGCACAATTATCCTCTTTATCTATGCCCCACCCACATTTAATTGCACAGGTAGAAAGTAACAAATAATATTGTTGTACACAGCATCCTGGGAAGATGGGGCTTCCTGGTATATAGGACAGCAATGGTACTTTGAATTCATTAAGTGTTCTTGCATAGCAAGACCACTTAATGTTATCTCACATATATATTATTATTATTCTTATTATTATTATTCTTATTATAGCCAAATTTACCACCCTAACTTCTCCCACAGTTTTTACGATACATATACCGAATATATACCGAAACGTGCGGATTGTTCCCGAATGGTGTGCTATTACTACTCCACCCAGTTACTTCGCCCACTCCAGTAGTTGGAGGCAAGAACATGTCACACAATTTCCCCAGAAATTGAGCTTTTCTAGTTGATTTTGAAATTGTCTGAAAATTTGAAACTGAACTTCAGGCAAATATTAAAAGTAAACAATTGAATGCAGTTGTACATGTACAAAAAAAAAACTGATAAATGTATTTTAAATGCAGCTACTATAAATATTTAAATTTGACTTGATTTCTGATACTTATGTAGCAAAGTCTCCGGCCTTGTGCAGTCTAATGAGGACCTCCAAAGCCAAAGATAGCAGACATCCTTCAATATGTAGTGGGTTGTGAGGCATAGTGGGTGCAAAGATGGTGAAAGTCATTGGGTGCCAGACACTTCTTGGATGTAAAAGAGGTTTTATTTATTTTGACAGTCCTTTTTGTATTTTTGGGGGAAAGAGGGTTAGGGCCAAGACACCCTTAAGTAGTTATAGATTCACTTGACAGATTCTGAGACTTCAATAGGAGGACAGCCATGCAGGGAAAGGCCCCAGCAAGGTGCCACTTCTGCACATGCAGGAATGCTGTCTCCTCCTATGGTAACAGTTCCTAACTCAAACATAACTGTCCTTTCAACTCCACTACAACTGCCTCTTGTAGTTTTTCAACACTGAGCTCCTGGTCTCTCACTAGACCCTCTGATTCACTGACTCTGCAAGCGTCTCCTCTGCGGGTTGGGTTCCTGACTTGATCACCGCCTGAAGTTTCTTGATTCTCCACCGTGCCCATTCGGTGAGAATATGGTTCCGGTACTTGCTTCAGTTACTCACTGTGGTCCCTGGTAAAGGTGGTTGGTCCCTTTGTGGAGACAGCTTCCCTTCTACCTTCAACCACTTGACAGTTTCTCTGGCCAACAGAATCATCACTTTTGGTTGGACTGCAAGCCGCAGTCCCAACCCTGCGTTGCCCTCTTACTTTTGGATGGGCCCCCACACAGCCTGGCAGCCATATTCTACCAGGATAGGCCCAATCTCCGGCCTAGCAGCCTGGGACATACGACACACGTCCACCCAGACAGCCGTCCAGGTGGCACAGAACACAGATCACCTGACCTCACTCGTATATATATTATTAAATCAGGGTGAACAAATATCTGCGCTAACTATAAGAAAAGAAATGCAAAAAAAAATAATAGCAGCCAGCACAGTTCGTTGATTTGTCAAACATAAAATATTAAAGTCCAAGTGCAGCGCTCAAATAAATAACAAAAGTGAAATGAAAATTGTGTATAATGGTCCGTTATTCAAATAAAGATGATATAGATCCATCACCAAGCTTCAATGTGCACAAACGAAATCACACCACACCCACGTGCTATCAATCTGCTTACCAGAAAGATATGAAAAACAAGCAATGTAATCATATGATGCAAGAGGTCAGTGGTTGGACTTGATTGGTCACACTTGATAGATAAATATCCAGATTCATCAATAGTAGTATAAGGCAGGACTCACAACAATGGATCAAAATATTGTGTTATGTGATCACCATCAGAACATGAAATCCTATGAGAAAAAAGCCACAATAGTGAAGCCCATAAGGAAAATCACAAATGTATTTATTGTAGTCTACTTACAGGAAGAAGGGGACATCAAGACATGTAACAAAAACTCAGCGCTTCACAGCGTACTTGCATCAGCCAACCTGACATGTTTAATCCTATGTGGATATCATCACAGGCATATATACCCATATATATATAGGTTCCCCCAACAGGCCAAGGGATTCAAGAAAACCCCTGCCCATTGGCTGAGATACCCTATATACTCATAACCTGACCTTGGGTTGCCCTCTCATTTCTAGTACCACCAAGTTCCCAGGCACCGAGTGGTAGAAGAGAAAAGTGCAACAAGGCCAAACTAAGGGAGAAATCAATAGATCTCTAACAATCAACCAAGATGACTACTCTTGGCAAGTAGATTTGTGAGGAGCTCCCTGACTAAACCCCAGGGTGCTACACTTATAATCTTGGAGAGGAAGGGGCCAATCAGGTTTTCTACATTTACAGTATATCTGCTTACAGGAGCACACAGTAGAGAAAGGACCCCCTCAGTCTTTTTTTTGCATTGCAGGCTGGAAGTGGAGGGAGGACAAAACTGTGTTGCTTAATGGAAGTAGAAAAAAGTTAGATCAACAGGGTTGTTGTGCTGTGTTAATCTCAGGCATGGATAAACAGAGCTACAAATCATCTGGAAGGTATGACAACTCTCACATACTGTATGTATTTTACTATGTAGTTAGCTGTTTGCCTAGTGTTTAGCTTTAAGCTTCTTATAGAGAAAAGTAATCAGTAGCTAAAGTGGTGCCTAGTGAAGAGTAGCAGTAATTTCTAGGAACCGTGATGCCCAAAGATGCAAAGTAGGCTTTGATTTTATTTTCCACTCTAGCTGTACTAAAATCTATAACTCAATAGAAAAGAAGAAAAGCCATATAAAAAAAAAGAAGAAGAAACAGAAGCCAAAGGCAGACAAATGCATGTTTCCATGAAGGATGAAGCACACTTGACTTGACTCATATACAAGAAAGTGCACGGTTTTGCACCAGCTGTAGCATGACATTACAAATTTGCAGGCGTAGCTGTAAGGGTCCGAGCTTTCATGCATGTATTTGTTACATGCATGAAGTAGGTCCACATGGATAACCTTCAGCATTAGCAGTGGAGGATAGAAGTTTAAATGATGAGTATAAAGTGTTGTATAGCACCTATATGTAGGAGTTCATCTGTCTAATGGCAAACAAGTCTGCAGACTCAACACTTTTTTATTACCTTCCTTAGTACCTTCCATAGTAATAAGAATGTGCATCATGTCAGTAGAGTAACATGGTTTAGTGTTTTTCTTGTGTAATTTATAGGTTAGGGGTTTACGTAATACCCTTTATTTGCTAACCTAAGCTAATAAAGTTCCAGACTTTCAGGGTGCCTTAGATCACTTTTAGGATTTAACGTAGTCTTTTTCAACCCAGGTCCAGGGCCCAGTACATTTTTCCAGAAACTACCATGCCAATGCCATTACATCAGTAAAAATATTTCGTTTTTTATTTTACCACTTCAAGTAGATTGATCTCAGATAATACTTGATTGGTCCCAAATGTGTTTCAAGATGCAAACTTACAGTCTATGTTTGTATATAACATTTTTTATAGTGTTGCCTGGCCATAAATACTTGCATTGCTACAATGCTATGGTTTTAAAGACGATAGTACTCCCCTAAAACCAGAGATAAAATTCCTGGTTTCAGTTCTGTGTCCTTTGCACTGGGAAGGGGTATACACATCAGGGCTTCTCCTTTTCACCCCTGCTGTTTGCACCTGCCATGGAACCATTAGCTATAGCCATTAATAGACACCCAGAAGGCAAGGGATACTCTAAATGCCACTCTCAATTCAAACTGTGCATGTAGCAGATGACACCATGCTATTACTTTCCCACCATTTAATGTCACTATTGAATTTGTTGTCTATACTTTGTCAATTTGCTTCCTTGACAGGGTTATTGATTAATCTTTCTAAATGCTCAGCTATGCTTATTCACCCTCCCCTTCTGAGTGTCGCTCTTAAAACATCTTTCCCATTCTTGTGGCTGGGTAACACATTGCCCTAACTAGGTGTTAGTCTCACACCCAATATCTCCTCCTTCTTCTGTAAAAATGACTTGCCATGTACGACACAAATCTGTAACACCCTCAAACTCTGGTGGTCATACCCCATCTCCTTTCTGTGTAGAGTAAGTCAAAATGAACACCCTACATAAGTTGTTGTATTTGTTTTGGGCCCTACTAATTTTTTGTCCTTAAATATTTCTTAGATAAAGTTCAGTCACAAATTAACAAATTAGTTGGTCAGGTAGAAAACCTATGTTCTCTAGACAAACCCTTTACACCCACCATTCTAAAGGGGGGCTTGGATTATCAAACTTTTGGTTATATTACTTACCTTCCAGATTTTCCCAGTTTGCTCAGTGGAGCATTGCTCACTTGAGGGTCTCTTGGATCAGGTTTGAAGCTGGTTCTATATTTCCATAATACCCTCCCTGGAGTGCTGTAACCCTCACCCATTTCATATAAAGCACTGGTCCCTCTTAAAGTGTTACTAAACCCAGTCAGTAATATGAAAACAGTTCACCCCCCCCCCCCCCACAGTGCCCACAGCTTATAAATCTTCTTTGTACATTAAAATACTGCCACTATATACCTTTTTGGCTGATCTGTATACCACGGTCACATGATAAACTGCATGGTTTGCCCAAGTGCTAAGTGTTCAGGTAGGAGGATATTTTCACTACAGCCTGTGTCCTCATGCAGTTATGGGAGGCAGATCATCCATCAATTAAGATGTGATATCCCACCCACTGTGTTCTTTTTTAGTTACTGGGAATGGAGGAGGAGAGAGGGACTGGGCTATCATTTAGGATCTGTATACACACCCAAATGTGTGATGTGATGTCAATACCATGTGACCTAAAAGCTTAGCTCAACATAGAACTGTTCTCTCTATTAATAGAGGCAAACTGAGCATGTGCAGCTTTACTACTCTGACTTTGTATTATCTGGCCTTGCCAAGAGAGGGGGAGGAGGATCTGTGCATACAGGATCAAAGAGCCTTTTTACAAAATGCAGAGGATTAACCCCTTAAGTTCCACAGTGAGTATAACAAGCATGCTATTTTGCACACTTTAACACTCTGGTGACTCAATCTTTGCGACCATGGTCTCTCTATAGAGCTAGCTTTTGGCTGATGTTAGTGGCCTCACCTTGATCTTCCTTTCTAGGAGATCTTTCACTTCCAGCAGCCTTTCCAAACCCTGAGAGAAAAAATAAAATTAATTGATCACCCTTTTAGTCTTACAAGACTACTCAGGATGTATTTCCTTTGTCTGTTTATGTGACCTAAAAAAAAAAAAAAGATTGTTATATAACAGCCAGGGAAAACTGAATAGAAGACTGCTATTAAAGGTAAGTTTATTACTGAAATCACAGTCTATTAAAGGTAAGTTTATTACTGAAATCACAGTCTATATATTGGCATATCTGTTTTGCAGTGGTTACTGGGCTGCTTTCAAACTAATCTGCAGGTGCAGTGCACCTGTAGGTTACCTGCACTAAGCCATAGACTTCTGTTTATCACCTGTGGGTTTGGTGCGCTTTCAGAAATTGCACCACACCTGCAGGATATAATAGAAGTCTATGGCAAAGTGCAGCTAACCTGCAGGAAAGCCACAGGTGCATGTGGTGCATCAGTGTAAAAGCAGCCTTAGGACCCAATTGGACCCTCCATTCACCTCTATGTTCATTTACCCCCGCTTGCCTCCAATCCGATATGCTAAAAAAAAAAAAAACAGAAGGGGATCCATCCCCTTCCATCTGGGCAGATTAAATTTGAGGGCCCATAGAGTAGCATGGGCTGTGCCAGTGTCCGTTCAGCATATGTAGCGTGGAGACAGACCTGTCATCCACCCATTCCACTCATTTTGGCCTGCGACCGGTTACCAATTCGCTTTAGTGGCCCTCCCTCTTCAAAAGGTTGGGCACCCCTGCTCTACTGCATGGGTGCTCAACCTGTGGCCCTCCAGCTGTTGCAGAACTACAAATCCCATGAGGTATTGCAAGGCAGACAGTTACAAGCATGAATCCCAAAAGGCAGAGGCATGATGGGACTTGTAGTTCCCCAACAGCTGGGGAGGGGGGGCATAGGTTGAGCACCCATGCTATACTCCAACCACTCATGTTGGTTGGAGTAGAAAAAAAATTGCCATGACTCTCCCAGCTTTGACTATAAATAAGGAGAAATGCCTGCGCTTGGTGCAAAACTAAATTCTAAAAAAAAACGTGTATTTTAACAGCTGCACTCACAATATTGTACACACACCAATGTTAAACAGTTAATTAAAAAAAAGTGTTGAGCTGTCATCAATCATATATTAGGTTTTTGAACTAGACCACACCTTCCTTGGCTTTCCAGTGAGATGTCTTGGTGGATATAGAAAACATACACATTCTGCCTATCCTTCCATTTAAGGGCAAAACTGTCATCATTCGGAAAATTGACTAACTCCCCCTTTTCAGCTTTTTTTTTCTAATGGAATAGGGTGATACAAGGTCTTAGACAATTTTTCCACTGCCTCCCATAAAAGGGTGGACATCCAGGGCGCTCCAGATGAATGTCTTTTCCTTCATTAGCTCAGAAGTCATACACGCAAGTACTCTGTAGCCCTCTTACAAAATTTGTATAACTTCCTGTACTTGGCACATTTACTTGGGGAATATTGTTTGATGTCCAGCCAGCCTTTAAAAGGAATGAGGGACTCTTCAACACAGATATGTTTGACAGGAGTGGCCTAATTTCAAAAAGCTTGTTGTTTGCTGGTTGACTCCAGGGAGGGTACAGAGAATTGTTGTTAAAATGCAAATTATTTTATAGTGTGTCCTGGACATAGGGAAGGAATAAAGTGTCATATGGTGAATGGGGTGATTTGACCAATAGGACTGCAGTTTTTTTTTTTTTTTTTTTGTGAGTCCCATATTTAGTGTAAGGCCAAGGAATATTTAAAATTCTTGAACTGTGATGGGCTTCTACTCAAATGGATGGGCATGAACAGAGCTTGTATTTTTTGTGATGTACTGTTGATGTCAGGTTTCAATGGTAGTGAGCCCATGTAGGTTGCCAACTCTGGGTTCCTCAGGGAATGAAGTCTAAGCCCCAGCCTGCTTCTTTACCAGGGCCCCTACTAGTGGGGATGGATTTGCTGCAAGCTGGAACCAGGTTGCAACCCCCAAGTATGCCTTGCTGAGAATGCAGAGACCTCTGGCATGCAGAGTACAAATGGCAGGAGACAGAAGTGAATCCAAGACACAAGCCAAGGTCAGGGCAGGTGGCAGACAAGCACAAATGGTAAACAAGCCAGGGTTGGTACACAGGAAGTCAGGCACATAATACATAGTAATGGAAGGGAACAGAAGTTCAGAGAACTGTGAAGTTGCATAGGCAAGGAATGCTGCACTGAGCACATGTGTATATATAGGGAAGCAAACAGGGAGGCAACCCAGGAGGTAACAAAAGGGAAAAGGATATGAATCCATAGTAGAGCAGATGACACCCATAAGTGAACCCATAAGAGAAGTCAGCAGCAACCCAGGAAGTAACAGAAGGGAGAAGGATATGAATCCATAGTAGAGCAGGTGACACCTGTGAAATTGATTCAGAAATATGCAGGCTAGACCGTGACAGCTGAGCTTAAAAATTGCATTGGTCCATAATTGCATTAAAAAATAAAAAAAAGTTGAATGGACCTAAAATTTTCAGTTTCTCCCAGAATCCCTGATTGCACTCTAAATGGGAGGATGACAGGTGCTGCTGAATTTTGAGGTAGCCATATAGGATTTAAAAATGCCTCTGGGACCCTAATACTTTGTGGCTGATGTGATACTCCACTACTTGTACTTGGCCTTTCATCCAGGTGTACTGCACTGCAGGTGCTTGCCACATTACAGGGATATATGCACTGCTGGTGGTTGCCTGCTGCTGTTCAGAAAGCCTCATTCTTTCTGTTGAGATCCTTTCCCCTTTTGAATTGATTATTGAATGGCTGCTCTCCATGGGTTCATATTCAGAATCAGAGTCTGACAGTAAGACCCCATACACACTATTAGATTTTCTGGAGATTTTTGTCTTCAGATTTACCAAAACTATATAATAGGAGGTCAAACCTTAAGTGTTTCAATTTGTATGCTATCAGGCAGGCCCTTGCACTACATGGTTTTGGTAAATCTGAAGAAAAAAATCTCCAGAAAATCTAATAGTGTGTATGGGGTCCAATGCCCCGTACACACGATCGTAAATTCCGCCAGCAAAAGTCTGATGAGAGCTTTTGGTAGGAAAATGCGACCGTGTATATGCTCCATCGGACTTTTGCTGGCGAAATTTCGGCCAGCAAAAGATTGAGAGCAACATGTTCTCAATTTTTCGGTCAGAAAAAGTTTGGATCGTGAATTCCGATCATCTGTACAAATTCAGACGAGCAAAATTCCTACGCATGCTCGGAAACAATTTGACGCATGCTCGGAAGCATTGAACTTCATTTTCTCAGCTTGTCGTAGGTGATGTACAATACATACGACAGGACTACGTAAAGGCAAGTAGCCAATAGCTTTTGTCTTTCTTCTGAGCATGCGTGGCACTTTGTGCGTCGGAATTCTCTACACACGATCGGAAAAGGTCAGATCGGATTTTGTTGTTGGAAAATTTTAGATCCTGCTCTTAAATTTTTTCTGATGGAAATTCCGACTAAAAAAGCCCACTAGAGCCCACACACGATCGGGTTTTCCAACAACATAATCCGATCTGACTTTTTCCATCGGAATATCCCACTGTGTGTACGGGGCATAAGAGTTCCCCACTACTATCATCTGTCAAGCTCAGAATCTGGAATGCCTCCTCGCATATGTACATTTTTTTGGACATGTATTTCTGTCTCTTCTTTCTCCCATTTTTCTCTGTTGTTACATCCATCCACCCTTTTGTTGTTACACACAGATAATAGGTTTCTGCTGCTCAGTTTGGCCATCAAAGTACTGAGGACAGGTTTACTTTAAATTCTTGCATTTTTAGAATGCTGACATTAGGTGAGGACATTGACACTTGTATTTTCACAGCAATGATTTTAGCCTGTTCTGTACAGGATGCCACTTTCCCTACCTCTCTAGAAGTCCATGTCCTGTACAGTCTCCCTCACCATGCCTGATGCTCTTTTACAGCAACCCTCACAATCTCTAGGGTGAGAGAAACAGCTGCTATGTTCAAATAAGTCAGTTATGGCCCCATAACCAGCATGTGCAAGCATCCAATCGAGTGTGAGATGAGCCTGGACAGTAAGGGCTCTTTCACACTTGCTGTGGGGTGTGGTTCCCTCTAAAGAGCAATCTGCATGCATATCATTTTTCAGAAGGCATTAAATTGCCTCTTCAACATTTGATTTAACTCTGTAACCACCCGTTTTTACTGCCCCCCACACCACCTTCCCCCACTCGACCACTCATCTGAAAGAGACCCAAGATTATTATTCCTTGGCAATTGTCAACCTTCATATCCACCAGCAGATGGCAAAGTCAGAGCAATAACTGTGCTTTGAGTGCACTAGTATAGACAAGCTCTTCAATAGTGGGAACAGCACCATCTTGTGGCCGCAGATTAGTTTACCATCTGCTGTGTTTTCCTACGCCATATGCACTATGACAGCAGTATCTCTTAGCAGACAGGAAGCTGCAATCTGGCAGAAGGGAAGTTATGGCCTGGCAGTGGCATCTGTAATAATCTAAAGTATCTAAAAAAGGCTACTACTTAAATATCACACTTTCTGCAATAATTGATTGCTACATGGTAAACTGCTTCATTAAAAAGCTAGGTACAAAAGGATGCGGCTATACTTGCTGCTTTCTCGTAAACACAAGATACCAGACAAGGATGCAAACAAATCAGCAGAGACCTAACATAAATGACACACTAGGTCCTCTTAAATATCATATAAAATACCACTGACTGTCTTGCCTAGGCTGCACGCCTAGGCAAGACAGTCAGTGGTATTTTATACCTATTACCAGCCTATTTCATTAGGGTGTGCACCCCAAAGCTCAAACACATATGCGTGTGTGTGCATGTGTATATATACTGATGGTGTCAGTAGAGCAATGGGCAGTGTCAGTAGGGCAGAGGTTGGTGTCAGTAGGGCAGTGACTGGTGTCAGTAGTTTTTACTTTTATTATTTTATGTTTTATTATTTTTTACAATTGTATTTCTTTTATTATAATTTTTTTACATTTTTTTTAGGAGCATTATGGGGCTTTGGTGAAATATCAGGGGTCTAAACAGCGGGAATCTGCACCACACGAGGTTATTAGGGTGTGCCCAGGCGCACCTGGCACACCCTGTGTGCACGCCTATGCTGTCTTGTTCAGTTTAAAAGAACAAATAAGGACAAAAAAAATGTAAGGTAAAACAATATGTTGAATGTACAGAATGTAAAAACATACTAGTTAAATAAGGAGGGAGAGGGTGAAGCTGTTATCTTTACGCTCCCTGACCATATGGGTTCAGAAGGAGTTATATCCTTTGCACTCCTCGTACTTACAACCTCAATACCAAAGCATAAGAACGAGATTCTGGATAAGACAGAAAACAGAAAGAATACAAACTATGAGGAAGTTGCGGTACACCAAAAGCAAATATCGGATGAAATTTGGTGAGTGTAAATATCCATCTTCTGCTTTTCAAGTTAACAGGATTTTTAGCCAATGACCTGTGTCCATGATTGCGTCTGAGTGCGTGTGCAAAAAGGATTTGGAACTTAAGGCTCTTGGGTATTACTACCTAAATCTATCTTCAAACAATTCTTTTTTTTTTTTTTTATTTGGTGGAAATCTCATAAAAGATAAAACACATACAGCAATACAAACAGTTTTTAAGCTGTTTTTACTTCTATTGCAGAAATTTCAACTTACTTCCTTTCTGGGTGATGAAATAGGAAGTTGGAGAAATCCCCTCCTAAGGCAGCATTTAAAGCCTAATGCCCCGTACACACATTCAGAAATTTTGCCAGCAAAAGTCCGAGGTGAGCTTTTGGTCGGAAATTCCGACCGTGTGTATGCTCCATCGGACTTTTGCTGGCGGAATTCCCGCCAGCAAAAGATTGAGATCAGGTTCTCAATTTTTCGGTCGGAAAAAGTTCAGATCGGAAATTCCGATCGTCTGTACCAATTCTGACGCGCAAAATTCTCGGAAACAATTCGACACATGCTCTGAAGCACTGAACTCCATTTTCTTAGCTTGTCGTAGTGTTGTATGTCACTGCGTTCTTGACGGTCGAAAGTTCAAAGAACTTTTGTGTGACTGTGTGTATGCAAGCCAAGCTTGAGCGGAATTTCGTCGGAAAAAAAACATCCAACAAAATGCTTGTGTGTATGGGGCATTACTGTCAGTATTGCACAGCTGTTCAGGCTCATCTTCTGTACTGAAATTGCATACTCTGGTTTAACTGCACACTGTGAGCTTCTCAGTGTTCCTAAGAAGCTCCAACAAGTCAGATACAGCCTCCGTCCTCTCCTGGTTGAAGGATGTACAGCATCATCCAGCCCTTTCATCCCCAGCCTTACTGAACAGTTTTTTTTTAATCATAGAAGTTCAGCATAGGCGTTACCTATGATGATCTGCATGCAAATGCAGCCGGGGTAGGAATGCCAACTCCTGCAGACTAACATCCACCCATTAAGGCATTTTCATATTTGCATAACATCTCCCAATAACCAGCCCACTGCTTTCATCAGGGCTAAGGCCCTTAAGAGGAGTACTAAGGCAGGGTGCTGTGTGTTTTCAAGAAGCTATGTACAACACCCTGCTGGCCCCCTCCCAACAGCCACAATCGGCCTGCATTGCATGGAGAAGCACAGAGATTTTGGGGTTGATTTACTCGGAACTGCACATGGAAGTGCAGTCGCTGTAGATCTGAGGGGAAGATCGAAATGAGGGGAAGCTCTGCTGATTTCTATCATCCAAACATGAACAAGCAAAAATGCTGTTTTTTATTTTCCTTGCATGTCCCCCTCAGATCTACAGCGACTGCACTTCCAAGTGCTCTTGAAGTGCACTTGTTGTAGTGCTCAGTGGATTTGCCTTTAGTAAATAAACCCCCCAGTGATGATGGTACTGGGTCTAAAATAAGGTATGTAATGAAAACGGAAAGACTTTTTTTTTTTTATCATAAGCATGTTGATGGGGGAGGAAGGAGGAACACAGGAAGGAATAATATAAGCACATTAAACTTCAGCTTTAAATCTCCAAAAACATTGGATTCTAACCCTACCCTATTCTATCCAGAAACAAAGCAAATGTTTTGGCTGGAATTGGGTTTTTAATCCTGCAATGGTTGTACACAGCAGTGTTGTTAAACAGGCTAATAATATGAATGAGCACAGAAAGAGGCCAGATGTCATTTGTAGACATTTAGCTTCTAAAACAGCAGTCCTGTACTAATTAACCTACATAACGTTTCAGAGAAAATAAAAATTAAACATTTCTTGCTGGATACAATAATTGAAGTGCCATCTAGGGTGAAATCACTAGAAGGCATTCTGAATCTGTACTGAATGTCATTAGTGTAATAAATCAAAGACAGAAAACAATCAACTAGCAGGTAAACTGCATCCTTTGGCTAAGTACCTGCTGGCATATTTAGATCCTTGCAGATTGCATAGGATTCATATGGTCAGTTACGTATAAAGTGAACTCTGGGGACAAAAGACATTAACCCATGCATTGTGTCTTCTACCTTCGTGTGATCAGTCCTCCAAACCTTTCCCCATCACTGCCTGACCGACTGCAGCATTCTAAGGTCATCGTATACAGTACTTTGTGGCATTTGCATAGTAATGGCTTTCTTCTGGCGACTCGACCATGCAGCCCATCTTTCTTCAAGTGCCTCCTTATTGTGCATCTTGAAACAGCCACACCACATGTTTTCAGAGAGTCCTGTATTTCACCTGAAGTTATTTGTGCATTTTTCTTTGCATCCCGAAAATTTTTCCTGGCTGAAATTTTAGTTGGTCTACCTGACCGTGGTATGGTTTCAACAGAACCCCTCATTTTCCACTTCTTGATTAGAGTTTGAACACTGCTGATTGGCATTCCCAATTCCTTGGATATCTTTTTATATCCCTTTCCTGTTTTATACAACTACCTTTTCCAGCAGATCCTTTGACAATTCTTTTACTTTCCCCATGACTCAGAATCCAGAAACGTCAGTGCAGCACTGGATGAAAGTAGGTTAATATAGAAAGTAGGTTAATATATAAACAGTAAAAAGGTATGCTCATCATAAATAATCAAATAGGGAACCAATAGAAGCACTACACATCCTTCTTATATGCTGGGAAGATGTCACATGAGTCCATAGATGCTGACATGTTTCAAGGAGGTCCCCTCTTCGGAGCTTTGGCACTGCTGGAACAGTTAAAGGGCAAAAATTTATAGACCTATTACAGGACAATTTTATGGTCCAGTTAATTGAGGCCCCAACTAGGAATGATGCTCTGCTGGATCTGGTAATCTCAAACCATGCAGAGCTTATTACTAATGTCCAGATAAAGAACACCTGGGTAACAGTGATCATAACATGATTTCATTTGATGTTAGCTGTAAGCAAGAAATACATACAGGAAAGATAAAAACGCTCAACTTCAAGAGAGCAAATTTTCCAAGGATGAGGGCTGCTCTCCAGGACTTGGACTGGGAGGGAATATTGGCATCAATGAGCACAGAACAGAAATGGGATTTCTTCAAAAAGACTGTCTGGGACCTCACTGCAAAATATATTCCCATGGGCAATAAGTTTAAAAGCCTTAAAATAAAATCTATGTGGCTCACGGTCAAAGATAAAAAAGCTATGATCAATAAGAAAAGAGCTTTTAAAAAATATAAAAGTGAAGGAACACTAGTGTTGTTTAAATGTTACAAAGAATTTAACAGAATATGTAAAAAGGAAATCAAGGATGCAAAAATTCAAAACGAACGACAGATTGCAAAAGATAGTAGGACAAACCCCAAAAAATTCTTCAAATATATTAATAGTAAAAAGGTCAGGTCTGAGCATGTAGGCCCTTTACAAAATAATCTAGAGTGGGTGACAGGGGACAAAGAGAAGGCTAATTTATTAAATACTTTCTTCAGCTCTGTGTATACAAAGGAGCATGGGGGAGCTCATGTCCATAATGGGGGTGGTAATTACACAGCCCCGAATGATCCACAATGGCTCAAAAGTGATATGGTCCAGAAATATTTAGACAGAATAAAGCCGGATAAAGCACCTGGACTAGATGGCATCCACCCACAGATCTTAAAAGAATTGAGCTCTGCAATTTCAAAGCCATTGTATTTAATTTTTAGGGACTCATTAATGACGGGAATAGTACCACTGGATTGGCGCAGGGCGAACGTGGTGCCTATATTTAAAAAGGGAACAAAGTCTTTACCAAGTAACTATAGACCTGTTAGTTTAACTTCTATAGTTGGGAAGATACTGGAGAGATTATTAAAAGACCACATAGACGAGTTCTTGCTGGAAAAAAACATTTTAAGCAACAGACAGCATGGGTTCATGAAAGACAGAAGTTGTCAGACAAACCTGATTTCTTTTTATGAAGAGGTAAGTAAAACCTTGGACAGAGGCGTGGCTGTGGACGTGGTATACTTGGATTTTGCAAAAGCGTTCGGTACAGTTCCCCACACAAGGCTCACGTGTAAGGTAAGGTCTACAGGCTTGGAAATATCGGTTTGTAAATGGATAGAAAACTGGCTAAAAGACAGAATTCAGAGAGTAGTGGTTAATGATTCTTACTCTGAATGGTCTAAGGTTATCAGTGGTGTACCCCAAGGTTCAGTGCTGGGACCCTTACTTTTTAATATCTTTATAAATGATATTGGTTCTGGGATCAAAAGTAACATTTCTGTCTTTGCAGATGACACCAAGCTATGCAGTGGAATAACGTCCTTACAGGAGGTCTCCAATTTACAAGCTGACATCAATGCTCTGTCTAATTGGGCGACTATGTGGCAGATGAGGTTTAATGTTGATAAATGTAAAGTTATGCACTTGGGGGCTAAGAATATGCATGCATCATACATGCTAGGCGGAGTACAACTGGGGGAATCCGTAGTGGAGAAGGATCTGGGGGTTTTGGTAGATCATAAGCTCAATAATAGCATGCAATGTCAAGCTGCGGTTTCCAAAGCAAGCAAAGTTCTTTCTTGTATTAAGAGAGGTATGGACTCCAGAGAGAGAGATATAATTTTGCCCCTGTTCAAATAATTAGTAAGACCTCATCTGGAATATGCAGTTTAGTTTTGGGCACCAGTTCTCAAAAAGGATATCGGGGAACTGGAGAAAGTGCAGAGAAGGGCAACCAAACTGATAAGAGGCATGGAGGAGCTCAGCTATGAGGAAAGATTAGAGGAACTGAATTTATTCACTCTTGAGAAGAGGAGAATAAGGGGGGATATGATCAACATGTACAAATATATAAGGGGTCCATATAGTGAACTTGGTGTTGAGTTATTCACTTTACGGTCAACACAGAGGACAAGGGGGCACTCCTTACGTCTAGAGGAAAAGAGATTTCATCTCCAAATACGGAAAGGTTTCTTCACAGTAAGAGCTGTGAAAATATGGAATAGACTCCCTCCAGAGGTGGTTCTGGCTAACTCAGTAGATTGCTTTAAGAAAGGACTGGATACTTTCCTAAATGTACATAATATAACTGGGTACTGACATTTATAGGTAAAGTTGATCCAGGGAAAATCCGATTGCCTCTAGGGGGATCAGGAAGGGATTTTTTTTCCCCTGCTGTAGCAGATTGGAGCATGCTCTTTTGGGGGTTTTTTTGCCTTCCTCTGGATCAACTGTGGGTATAGAATGGGGTTTATTGGATTGTACGATATATTTTATTTTTATTTATTATTTTTTTTTTTCTTTTATTTTTATGGTTGAACTGGATGGACTTGTGTCTTTTTTCGGCCTAGCTAACTATGTAACTATGTAACTTTGCTCATCAGCTCTGATGAAGAGGGGACTCCGCTCAAATTGAGTCAGCATCTACGGACCCATGTGACATCTTCCCAGCATATAAGAAGGATGTGTAGTTGTTTTTTTGGTTCCCTATTTTATTATTTGTGATGACCTTTTTACTGGTTACAATTTTTTTCATATATTAACTCACTTTCATTTTTTAATAAATGGTGTTTATAGACAATGCACTAAACTAGTGAGCCCATGTAGTGGTGCTGGCAGTCCACTATTCCATTATTTATGAGGCGCATGTCCTTGTTACTGGTTTGGGATTATAATAACCTACTTTCCTTTTTTAATAAATGGTGTTTAAAGATAATGCACATATATGTATAGGATAGGATATAGGATTGTTTTTTTTTTTTTTTTTCCTTTTTAACTAGATGGACATGGACTTCAACCAGACTAACTATGTAGCGATGTAACCTATAGGATGAACGGTCACCTCTCTCACCATCTTTGTACAATGATAGATCAGAATATATAGTTTTATCTAGGGATGAGCTTCGAGTTTGAGTCGAACTCATGTTCGTCTCGAACATTGCCTGTTCGCCTGATCACCGAACAGCGAACAATTTGGGGTGTTTGCGGCAAATTCGAAAAGCCGTGAGCACCCTGCAAAAGTCTATGGGAGAAATCTAAAGTGCTAATTTTAAAAGCCTATATGCAAGTTATTGTCATAAAAAGTGTTTGGGGACCTGGGTCCTGCCCCAGGGGACATGTATCAATGCAAAAAAAAGTTTTAAAAACTGATGTTTTTTCAGGAGCAGTGATTTTAATAATGCTTAAAGTGAAACAATAAAAGTGTAATATTCCTTTAAATTTCGTACCTGGGGGGTGTGTATAGTATGCCTGTAAAGGGGCGCATGTTTCTCGTGCTTAGAACTGTCCCTGCACAAAGTGTCATTTTTGCAGGAAAAAAAGCTATTTAAAAACACTCGCGGCTATAATGAATTGTCGGTCATTGAAAGTCATTGATAAATAAAAAAAAAAAAGTGGGGTTCCCCCCAAATTCAATTACCAGGCCCTTCAGGTCTGGTATGGATTTTAAGGGGAACTCAGCGCCAAATTTAAAAAAAAAATGGCTTTGGGGCCCCCCTCAAAATTCATACCAGAACCTTATCCGAGCAGGTAACCTGGCAGGCCGCAGGAAAAGAGGGGGACGAGAGCGCCCCCCCCCTCCTGAACCGTACCAGGCCACATGCCCTCATCAGGAGCAGTGATTTTAATAATAATGAAACAATAAAAGTGTAATATTCTTTAAATTTCGTACCTGGGGGTGTGTATAGTATGCCTGTAAAGGGGCCATGTTTCTCGTGCTTAGAACTGTCCCTGCACAAAGTGTCATTTTTGCAGGAAAAAAAGCTATTTAAAATCACTTGTGGCTATAATGAATTGTCGGCTCCCGTAATACAGAGAACAGTTATTGAAAGTCATTGATAATTTTTTTTTTTTAAAAGCGTGGGGGTTCCCCCCAAATTCAATTACCAGGCCCTTCAGGTCTGGTATGGATTTTAAGGTGATCTCCAGGCCAAATAAAAAAAAATGGCGTGGGAGTCCCCCTCAAAATCCATACCAGACCCTTATCTGAGCATGCAACCTGGCAGGCCGCAGGAAAAGAGGGGGGATGAAAGAGCGCCCCCCCTCCTGAACCGTACCAGGCCACATGCCCTCAACATTGGGAGGATGCTTTGGGGGTCTGTGACCCCTCAAAGCACCATGTCCCCATGTTGATGAGGAGAAGGGTCTCATCCCCACAACCCTGGCTGGTGGTTGTGGGGGTCTGTGGGCGGGGGGCTTATCAGAATCTGGAAACCCCCTTTAACAAGGGGACCCCCAGATCCCGCCCCCCCCCCCCCTGTTTGAATTGGTAAGGGGGTACAAAAGTACCCCTACCATTTCACAAAGAAAGTGTAAACATTTTTTAAAAAACACACAGACACCATTGGGAAAAGTCCTTTATTAAGAATAAAAAAAAGATTCCAGCGGTGGTAATGCACTCTTGCTATCCAGCGATGGGTGGTCTCTTCTCCGGGGTCCAGCGAAGGCTGATCTCTTCCGATGACGTCCAGCGCAGCGCATCCTGTCTCCATGGAGACACTGAGGGAATCTTGTCTTAGCAGAGGAGGACCGGGCCACTCCATCACCTGACCCCGCCCCCCTCTGACGCAACGCAAGGGGGAAGCTGGGCTTCCCCAGTGATGTACGGGTGACCCCCGCCACCCTCTGATGTAACGGAAACCATCTTTGTAAGATGCACATGGGAGGGTAACACACATCACAAACAAACATTACTCAGCACACTTACTTGTCTGGTTTTTGGTTCCAGTAGAGTAAAAATCAATGAATTCTGATCCTGACAGAATGATTTTTTTTCTTACGACTAAACACAGGCTTTACCTTTTCAAAATCTCATATTTTATTTTGTGATTTTCCACTTTGACAAGAGTACTACATTTTTATTTTGGTATAAACCATGGTGAGGTTAATCGGAAAGAAAAAAATAAATGTAATTGTGTTTTTATTGCAATGCTACAAAAAGAATGAAAGCAAGAAAGGTTTGAAGGATAATAGCAAAAAAGGAGAGAAATGTTTTTGTGCTATTTTAAGTCCATTTTCTGCCAGCAAAATAACAGCATAAAAAAAACCTCTTCTTACTGCATGAAACGTGTAAGGGCCCATTCACATGTCAGTACTGTTCCAGTGCGATAATGAAGAGGTTGGCAAAGAACACTGATACTGTCAAAACTGGACATGACTCCTTTTATGTAACGCAGCTTAATGCAGGTGTGTTGCCCACTGCCGTTCCAAAATAAAAGGCACTGCAACACACACCACGGTACGTGGAGTGCTGTGTGTCACAATAACAAACAGTAAAATGCACAATGCATAAATGTGAATAAGCCCCTGAAGCTAGGAATCTCAACTGAGAATGCTCCTCCTCCTTCCAATGCTGAGCAGGTAAGTCATCAGTCAGGAAACAGACATGCAGGTGCTTTGCTACTCTGATTTACAAACCCACCAAAAAAAAAAAGGAAGAACAAGGAAGAACATAGGAAAAGATTGATTGTAATATGTCCAGACCAGAAACAAGTGAGATCCTGTAATTTTGCAAACATTCATTACAGCATAGATTATAAACCCTGAAAGATTTTTTTTAAAAACAAAGTTTGAGTTTCACTTTAAATTTCCTAGTATTTAACATCAGTGTAGTTTTCAGCAATTCCTAGAATCCCCGTGTTTCTCTCTAACAGGCCTCACAATGTGCAGCCAGTTAGACAGGAGACAATAGTAAGTATAAAATCCATACAAAGACAACTTTAAGATTCATTTGCAGTCTTCAGCAGAGGAGCAGCCATTGATCAATAAGTAGGGGATTTGATTGCTGCTGCAGAGCTATCACATCAGCATTAACAGCACCGTCTACATACTTACAAATGTCCTCATGCGCTAGTTAGGGATTCTGTGTAATTGGATGAAAATAATGTTTTCACCACGTATCTCATTAGTTTCCTTTCTTAAACATAAATATTTCCTTCGAGTATTCTGCCTTCTAGATTATACATCCTTCTTGGCATAGCCCTAGGCTTGAAAACACTCAGAGAGTAAATAGCCCCATGTTGTTTTAATCTTAAGGAATGATGTTCAGAGATGACTACTTTACATACACCACAAAATAGGATTTTTAGAGATCTTTTGAAAAATGTAATACCAGTTTTCATAGTTGAAAGGGATCATGTCACCAACCTAAAATATTGCAGGTTAAAATGCAGAAGGACCAAGTATGTTAAATGATACTTGCAGTCTTTTCCTTTAGATAAATATTGTTTATTCCCTGTAATTTTGAAATATTGACTAGTGAATTCCCATATCATAGCCCTCTCCTCTTTTAGGAGTCATTTACTCTTTGTGCTGGCCCAGCTCAACATTTATTATATTGCAGCTTACCATTTCTTAGATGTGAAGGCTGCATTCATTTTCAGTTTTTAGACTTTTTTGTCTTCTATTTTTATCTTGTAATCTGGCCAGTAAATCATTTTTTTTTTTTTTTTTAAAGAACAAGTTCTCCTGCAAATGTAGCAGTTATAGAAATGAGACAAACCATTTACCACTGACAAAGGTGTTTACAATAAATGGCTTTTTATTATTTATATAAAGCCTTTATTAACCACTTCCCGACCGGCGCACAACGATGTACGTCGGCAGAATGGCACAGACAGGCATAAGGGCATACAGGTACGTCCCTTTTAAGAATGCCGCCATGCCATCGCCACCGCCGAGTCTGGTCACGGGTCCCATCGATCACGGGAAGATGTGGAAAAAAACAGCATCTCCCCGTTCTGCCTAGCAACTAGTGACACTGATCTCTGCTCCCTGTGATTGGAGCAGAGATCAGTGTTCACTAAAACACAGCCACGCCCCCCACAGTTAGTAACACGCCCCTAGGAACACTTAACCTCTACACTGCCACCTAGTGGTTAACCCCTTCACTGCCAGTGTCATTTACACAGGAATCAGTGCATTTAATTAGCACTGATTGCTGTATAAATGACAATGGTCCCAAAGATGTGTCAAAAATGTCCGATGTGTCCGCCATAATGTCGCAGTCACAATAAAAATCACTGATTGCCACCATTACTAGTAAAAAAAATAATTATTAATAAAAATGCTATAAATACTATCCCCTATTTTGTAAACGCTATAACTTTTGCGCAAACCAATCAATAATCGCTTATTGCGATTTTTTTACCAAAAATATGTAGAAGAATACGTATCGGCCTAAACTGAGGAAAAAAAATGTTTTTTATATATTTTTGGGGGTTATATTTATTATAGCAAATATTTATTATAGCAAAAAGTGATGTGTTTTTTTCAAAATCGTCGCTCTTTTTTTGTTTATAGCACAAACAATTTTAAATGCAGGGGCGATCAAATACCACCAAAAGAAAGCTCTATTTGTGGGAAAAAAAGGACGTCAATTTTGTTTGGGAGCCGAGTCGCACGACCGCGCAATTGTCAGTTAAAGCGACGCAGTGCTGAATCACAAAAAGTGGTCTGGTCTTAAGCCAGCAAAATGGTCCGGTCTGAAAGTGGTTAAAAAGGGAAAACTGTTAGCTGTAACTGCATGTAAAGTATTAGCTGAAGTTTGGCTTCAATTTGTTTGGCACTGACAATGCTGCTGTCCAAAGTTGCATCTGTGCTCCTTTATCCAGACTAGGGACACTCTAATACAGGAGGTGTGTTATTGGCAAGATCTTGAGGTGAAAACAGTGGAAAAAATACTAAAAAAAAAAAAAAAATCTAATGTAGCCACCAAATTGGTAAGCTGCAATATATTAAATATTTGGTTTTGGGTTTAATATCACTTTCATCTCTCTACATAACTTTTTGTGTAGATGCTGGGGGAGAAGAGAAGGAGAATATTACAGAGTGCCACTGAGTCCAGGCAAGATTTCTACATGCATCCATATTTTCATATGTTACAGTCTGATAGCCAGTTATTGTATAGCACAAAATAATAGTTTGATAAAGACTAAATACGATGCACATCTTATATGTGGCTTCCTCCGAAGAGGTAATGTGTCCCATCAGCTCTCTGCACCTTGTAATATGGGATTATTTGGTACCTAATTTATAGTAATTTTCTTATGTTTACACATGGACACTTGTTAAAAACGTAGTTGCAATTAAAATGTTTAAAGGCATTGGGGGTAATTTACGAAAGGCAAATCCACTTTGCACTACAAGTGCAAACTACAAGTGCAAAGTGCACTTGAAATTGCACTGAAAGTGCACTTGGAAGTGCAGTCGCTGTAAATCTGAGGGGTAGATCTGAAATGAGGGGAAGCTCTGCTGATTTTATCATCCAATCATGTGCAAGCTAAAATGCTGTTTTTTTATTTTCCTTGCATGTCCCCATCGGATCTACAGCAACTGCACTTCCAAGTGCACTTTCAGTGCAATTTCAAGTGCACTTTGCACTTGTAGCTTGCACTTGTAGTGCAAAGTGGATTTGCCTTTCGTAAAAAAAAAAAAAACATTGTATGTTTATCTTGTTTTAACTAGGTATTAGTGTAGTTATATTCCCTGTGCTGTTTGTTTGTCCTAACTTTTGTTTGTAGTGCCATGGCTGATTAACCCCCCTATGTCCATGGTTTGCTCAGCTAGCCTTGTCCAATCACCAAAGGGACAAGTCAACTTCCTGTTCTAGGTCACAGTGTCCAGTGTATGCATTGCCATCCATTCTGTCACATCACAAATATGGGAGTGCTAGTAATGTAATACAAATAAACATCTTCTAGCTGCATGTTAAGCTCTCAGTTTGTGACTGGCAGATCTAATTTGCTCTCACATGCACCAGCCCTGAGTGAGAGACCCACGGATTGTCAGTGTTTGGGAGGCATATAGGTTCCTCACAGGAAGTGTTAGTTCTCAGCCTACAGACAGAGGTCATACATTAACTTGTGCATTACCTTGCCATATGCCTCATGTTTCTATACAAACGGAAATTGCTGAAAAAGGAATGTGAAAATTCACTCTACTACAGATTGTATGTACAGGCCAACAAATGACAGCATTAAACTACATGATCAATGTACGTCTTATGCAGGTGAAAAACACAAGGCGAAGGTGAAGGTAGGAGGGTCTATTATATCCTTAAACAAATATTTGCCCTGGCACTTTGATCTCGGGTTATAAAAAAAAAAGAGAAAACCAGACTCAGAATGTTGATTTTTAGAACCTGTTATTCTATGGTATTTACAATGGATATCAGCTTAAGATGTATCTTGCTAATGAGTTTTTTATGACCTTACTTGTTTCCTGGCAAAACATGATGACATTTTTGTAATGTGATATATGACAGGTCTCAATAAAAGGTCTCTGGTTATATGTGTTCTGGCTAAGTAATGCTTATGTTGCTGTTAGATATTCCAATGGCCATTGTTACCATGATCATCAGCAAGCTTGCTTAAATTGTAACTTCAGTAATTTTTTCATCTTTCCATCTAATAAATCTTCTGCCCTTTTTTTTTCTGCCAGTAAATACCTTATACCGCCCACTTGTCTGTATCTTGTCAGAATCACATACATATAAAATAATATACTGTCAGAAACCACGAATTAGACTGAGACAGAAGTACAGTTAAATCAAACTTGTTTAATAATAAAAAGGTAAACAGAGTAAACATAGTCAAAACATAGCCAGAGTTCAGGAACCGTAACAGATAGTCAGACAAGTCAAAACGTCAGGGAGCCAGAGATGAGTGTAGTAGAACAGCAAGCACGATCTGTAGCCAGAAGGAATGCCAGCCAAGCAAGTCTTTAACAGGAACACAGGAGAGCATGTCTAGGGATGTTACCAAGGCAAAGGCAAAGATCATCTGGGCTGGACGGCTTAAGTAGGCAGGACTGACGAGCAGGATATCATCAACAGGTGAGTCACTGTGGAGAGAAAGGAGCTGGCAATTAGCTGACAGCTGAGGGGCCAGCTTTGAGAAGGAAGGGCTGAGCCCAGCCCTGACATACACAAAGTGGTTGGAGGGAAGCTTCAGAATGGCAAGGATGTTTTTATTACAAATGATGTCAACAGACTGCAGTTTCTCTTTAAATGCTAGTGTGTTATGAAGGATTTATTATAGCCTGCTTGAGGTCTGAAGCATAACTGTTGAATCTTATGATTTGGTTGTGGATTTAATTATTCTAACACCCTGATCTGCACCCAGTTTAGGGTCCTTAGGCCTCATCATTGTCAAAAAGAAGCACACAGTTTCTGTCAGGATTAATGGAAACTTTTATATATTTGTTTTTAGTTTCCCCCAAACATACATTCTAAAAGAGAGCCACATTGAAACCTGCAGTCATTGGCTTTAAAATCATTACTATTAGGAGAGGTTCTATGCTGGGAGCACTGTGCTGGCTCTAGGTTCATTTTTATTTTTTCTTTAGCTTGGCTATTTATGTTTTTTTCTTTTTTACATCAAGTTTTTTTTTTACTTTTCTTCTCACCTGAACTGAAACACATAACCTAAGATGTAAAATAAATACGCACAGACCCCACAACTAGTCTGCAAACCAGGAATGGTCAGTCAGAAATCTTTATTTATATACTTGTTCTGTCAACTAGTGACAGCCAGGCAACCAATAAAACAGCTTTTTCTGGTCTTCTAGATGTAAAGTAGCATATAACCTTTGCAGTATGGGAGCAGCCATCCTGAAAAGAAGGATTTTCAACTTTAATCCTAATTAACTAGGGCACATTTAGATCTATGTGTGTGCATAGAGGTTTTTTTTTTTTCGTTTTTTTTTACGCAGCATTAGGCAGGTGCATTGTCGTGTGTCAAAGTGCATTTCCTTTTTACCTTGATGTGTTTCGAGGCACATTAATGCATATTTTCAATGCATTTTGACTATAGAATTTGGAGAGGCTAAGCATTGACCACAGTTTAATATCTGTTGCCAACACAATAAAACACATGATATGCATTTTGATTGCTCTACCATTGACTTTAATGAGCCTCCCAATTTACTAAAACACAGAAAAAAAACAGACTTGTATTTTTCAAAATGCACTGTATTGAGGGGCTGAAATAAGAACAGACAGAAGGGGGTTATTTATGAAAGGCAAATCCACTTTGCACTACAAGTGCACTGCAAGTGCTCCTGGAAGTGCATTTGGAAGTGCAGTCACTGTAGATACGAGGGGGACATGCAAGGAAAGTAAAAAACAAAATTTTAGCCTGCACACGATTGGATGATAAAATCAGCAGAGCTTCCCCTCATTTCAGATCTACCCCTCCGATCTACAGCAACTGCACTTCCAAGGGCACTTGTAGTGCAAAGTGGATTTGCCTTTCATAAATAACCCACACTGTCTTTATTATAGGGAACCATGACACATATGGTTTAGCACATTGAAACATGCCTTAATAGCAGGCCCTAATAATATGTTAACCCCTAAAGGACCATACTTACAATACATTGAGGGTTATTTACAAAAGGTAAATCTACTTTGTACTGAAAATGCACTTGGAAGTGCAGTCGCTGTAGATCCGAGGGGCACATGCAAGGAAAATAAAAAACAGCATTTCAGCTGACACATGATTGGATGAAAAAAAATCAGCAGAGCTTCCCCTTATTTCAGATCCTCCCCTCAGATTTACATCTACTGCACTTCCAAGTGCACTTTAGTGCAAAGTGGATTTGCCTTTCATAAATAACCCCCAGTATGTCTAAACCCCAAAAAACAAATGTAACAGATTGCGGCTTACCAATACTTAGATGTGGTAGCTGCATTTGTTTTCTTTTTTCATGCAAAGCATATTTTCTGTGAGTATAGAAAAGTACCTGTTGATCTTGTCATAAATCTTGAGTCCTTGTAACTTCCTGTGCACAGGACTAAAAGCTTAAATTTTGTTATCAGCTTTCCAAATTCTCTTCTGTGGACTATACCCCCAACACACTATATATTGACATTTTTTGTAGATCAAATCAAGAGAGCGGCCAAGAGTGACCATGCTCAGTCAATTACCTATCTTGTTATACTAAAGTTTTAACTTTTGGGGAAAGTTTCTAGTAGACATGTGCACACTGAAATATTTAGTTTTGGAATTTAGTTTTCATCCAAAAAATACATTTATTTAGCTACTCCCGAAATTTGTTTTTATTTATTTTGTTTCGTAAAAAAATGCATTCGTCCGAAAATCCGAAATAATTAAGGTCAAATCTGTCATTGAAGGCTTATGGTGTCTGTCGAATGTTCTAAGAAGATTTGACGGAGCAGCTAAACTGTACAACGCCGCAATCGTACATTTCCGGTCGAATGTTCCGCCTACAAGCTATAGTAGAATTCTAATGTTGTATGACACTAGTAATAATTATATTTATTAATATTATTACTAGTCAACCAACATTAGAACTCTTCTGTAGCCTATTGGCAGAGCATTTGACCATAAATGTCGGCTCGCCGCGACTGCTTCGTCGAATGTTCATGTCCAATCTTTTCTCTCTATGTCGAATAATCTTGGACTAATAGAGTTAGGTTAGGCACATTCAACCTTTTTTGATATTGTCTCTATAATGTTGAAACTTTTCTCTCTATGTCAAATCTTTTCTCTATATGTCAAATCTTTTCTCTCTATGTAGAATAATCTTGAACTAATAGAGCTAAGGTTAGTCACATTTGACCACAGGTTCGATGGACACAGATCGCTATTGTCAGTGTCATCTCCTATCTATATCGAACTGTTGCAACGAAAATTAAAATAAAGCATTTGTTTATGTCGGATCTTTCGGTTTTCGGATTCTGCACGTTCGTTATCGTTTGTTAAAATTATAACGAAAATACCTGAAATTCGGACAAAAATGCATTCGGATGAAAACGCTATGCTAAGATCTCAGCATTGAACACTAGTGATGTGTATATTTGTCCATCCCAGCAAGCTGGTAATCTTAATCTGTACACACATTTGCGAACACTGAAAACAAGGTCCTTGCTGTGTCCCTAGTCCAGCAATCAACAGAATGAGTCAGCTATAAGAACATGCGTGGAGGCTGCATGATTAGATTCTGGACATTTATATGCACTGTTGCTTTCCCAACAAATGAGGTGGGCTGTTCATACCCTGGTCCCCGCTGCTCACCTCATGCCTCTCTGCTTTAAGCTGTTCTCTCACCCTCGGGCTCTGCAGCTGGCTCTGGGTTATTGCACTTGGGAATAGCTTGCGATAGTATCTCTCTAATGAAAACAGCGAGCTTGTTCGTTATAAACACAACAACTCTGTGTCAGCTTAAATTCCTCTTGGCAAAAAAAAAATAATTAAAGGGCCAGCAGATGAGATTCCCAGGAAGGGTGCACTTTGCGTTGCTGTGTTATTGACATGTACACTTGGCAATAACAGAATGTTTTAAAAGTAACAGCGATCTTCCTTGGGGCTTCCTTCTCCGTAATGTGAGTTCTGTATATAAAATGTGGAATTTTCTAATACAGCACGTATGGAAGGAGGTTGATGTTCAGCAATCTTTGACATATGATCACACACCTCTTGTAGAATAAGCAATTTATTAGAGAACAGTATACCAACCCAAAACATTTAAAACATTTCAGCTACTAGTAGGAGCACAAGGGTCATGGCAGTCACTTAAATGATAATTCCACCTTTTTAAAAAAAAATAATAATAAATTCACATCTTTTTGCAGATAAAAAAATGTGCATTTTTTTTTTTTTTAGTAGGAGTCTATAAAGCATTGTGCCCGCTATCAGTAGATCACTGGTTCAATGCAGGATTCTAGCAGACAGTCTGGTAGTTCATTGACTACAAGCTGACAGCCACAAAGGCTGTAGGTACTTGTAGCTTTCACAGAACTCTGTGAATGAATATTGCAGCTGGGCGGGTGGAGACGCGTTTTTTTTAAATTGTGACAGTGAGCAGGGGAGAGAAGATTCCCCCACTCGCTGTCAAAATGGGGGATTGTGGGGGGATGCTGCATCTGTAACATGTTACATGTTATACCCTGAATGTAGGTGTAACATGTTACAAAAGGTGAGCTTATCCTTTAATGCATGGAAAACAATGAAATACAGTAGGACAGATGTATAATCTTGAGTTTCTGTATTTATATATATTGTGGTAGTGCAATATTCTGCAAATTGGGTAACAAGAGCACAAACATGAGATGAAAGAGGACAGAGCTTTGCAGTGCTGCTACTCAGCACATGCATAACACACTGTTCATGACCAGGGATGATTAATTAAAAGTTGAGAATATTAATTCACCTAAAATTATTGGCAAAAATCAGGAGAATTTAGAAAAAAAAATTGGCCAACTGCATAGGAGTCAACAGGAAAAAAAAAGTTGGGTTTTGTGGGTTTCTAAATTATTTTGAAAAACAATTTTTATTTATTTGAATTTTTTTTTTTTAGAAAGAGTAGGGAACAGTCAAATGTAAGGTTTACGTTGCTTATGTTTTGCCTCACCCTCAACATCAACATACTAATGCATGTTTTCATTACATACCTTATTTTAGAACCAGTGCCATCATAGGTCTCTATAAATCTATTGTATTGAAGGCAGATCATGGCTCTTGGGCTGGGGCCAATAGGGTGATGTACATAGCTTCTCATTACAGCACCCTGCTAGTACTCATCTCAAGAGCCTCCACTCCTGGTGTAAGCAGTGGACTGGTTGGTGGGAGAATTTATGCAAATATCAAAATGCCTTGATGGGTTGGCATTTCTTTTGAGGAGTGGTTGTTCTTAAGCAGTCTGCATTTGCATATAGACCACCCTAGGTAACAGTGGCAGTGCGTCCATAAGGGTGCACAGGCGCTGCCCCCTCTCTCCAGCCACCCCCTCTATGACCAATGGATAGATTCATGCATAGCACAGTGGCAGCATTCGATGGGCACAGTGGCTGCATTTGATGTGGCACAGTGGCAGTGTTTGATGGGGCACAGTGGCAGCGTTTGATGGGGCACAGTGGCAGCGTTTGATGGGGCACAGTGGCTGCATTTGATGGGGCACAGTGGCTGCATTTGATGGGGCACAGTGGCTGCATTTGATGGGCACAGTGGCTGTAATGCACACTTTGAAAAGTTCATAGTGTGCAGTAAAATCAGAGTAAGTAATTTCAGTACAGGACAGAAGCCTGCACAACTGTGGAAGACTAAAGTTAAGGATGGAGTGCACCTTTAAAACCCCCTGTCCATTTTTTTCACCACAAACCTCTTAGACATTGATCAGTGCAAAAAGAATCCTTATTGGAAGATTTTTCCCTCTATTCCTATCTGGAATTACCCTTCACTTTCTGTCAATGATCACATGATAAATAGAGTCTCTGCACGGAATCTTCCCATCAAACATACAGGCAGCTATAAAAAAAAAAAAAAAAAAAATGACAAGGTTGCTAATGTGTCCCCACTCTATCTAAAATGAAAAACATGGCCCCTGAGGGTTACAGATACTCCTCTCAACTATCCTTGGCCTGCTCTTGTGCCCCCGATTAGCTTCAATATTTAACACTTTTTTCACAGAAAAAGAGACAGTGGAAAAAGTAAAATGCCAAAAAAAAAATGTAATAAAATTACACAAACAATGTTCAAATCTACACAAACAAAGACAAAATAAATAAAATAAAACCACTAATTAAATAAATTAAGCCACCCTAAATAAAGCTGTGATTAATACAAACACAAGCATCCTTTAACAAAGAAGACAACATTTTCTAATCAAATATTTGGTCTAAGCAGCACAATAAGCAACATTAATATTTTTGGCAGATTTTTGCAAAGGGCAAAAGTAGGAATTTTGCCAAGCACACTCCATGCATCTCTACCCTTGATTACTGTTACAATTGTGGCTGGACAACAAAAGCTGTATGTGATTCCTAGGTCACTTTTCTGTAATCTCCAACCAAAAATGTTTGTGGATTCATAGTCTTGTTTATAGTCATGATATGTAAAATGTGATGTTCCTATTTTTGGCCAACAAATATGACACACGATCGGAAATTCCGCCAGCAAAAGTCCGATGAGAGCTTTTGGTCGGAAAATGCGACCGTGTGTATGCTCCATCGGACTTTTATTGGCGGAATTCAAGCCAGCAAAAGATTGAGAGCAGGTTCTCAAGTTTTCGGTCGGAAAAAGTTTTGATTGGAACTTCCGATCGTCTGTACCAATTTCCGACACGCAAAATTCCTACACATGCTCGGAAACAATTCGACACATGCTCTGAAGCATTGAACTTAATTTTCTCGGCTCGTCGTAGTGTTGTATGTCACTGCGTTCTTGATGGTCGAAAGTTCAGCAAACTTTTGTGTGGCCGCGTGTATGCAAGCCAAGCTTGAGCGGAATTCCGTCGGAAAAACCATCAAAGATTTGTGTACGCGGCATTAGGCATGATACCTACTTCTGAATAAGACTGTTAGCTAATTCTAAAATCTGCAGATTCCAATGGTTAGGTACAGCTAGGGACAGATGACAGGCTCTGGACACAGATAGATTGCATCCATCTGTTCCTAACTGCAGGTAATCACTGGAAGTGAGAATACATGTTAACAGTGGTGGACAGCCATGGCTCCTGTCAGTCTGTCATTGCTTGCTACAGTGTTATTGGTCACAGCTGTTCACACACACCTGTGATTCCTGCCACGGGAATCTGCTGAAGACTCCATTCACAAGTGTAAATGAGCTCTTAGAAATGTTATACCACACTTCCTACATATACAGTATCTTTACTGGACTAAGAACTCAAAGGTGAATGTGTAGTCTTTAAAGTGAATCTCTACTTTTTCAGCCAAATTGGGATAACGCCTGCTTTATATTTGATACATGTCCCTATTTACATAACATAAGAAAACAAAAGAAAAAAAATGCAGCTTACCTTTTTTTTTAGATGCCAATTCTGCATCCTCCAGCAAATAAAAATACAAGGTATTCATCTTTGTTTGTGAGAGGGCTGGGCAGCTGTGTTTGCCTGTCTGTACTGGACAGGCAGATTTAAATTATCAGTTGTAAATAATTTTAAACACTGTTGGTCCTAACAAAGGATTAAAAATGTAGAAACCACCCTCCTTCATAGAATTTTAATGAGGACAGACCGTGTGTATGCACCATCGGACAGTGTACGTCGGATTGTCCGACGGACAAAGTCTTATCTCCTGCTGGAAAGATTTGCCGACAACACGGTCCGATCACACCAAATCCGATCGTGTGTACGGTTGTCTGACCGGACAAAGTGCTACGCATGCTCAGATCACATTACAAGACCAAAGCTATTGGCTACTAGCCTCTACGTAGTCCCGTCGTAGGCAACAAACGTCACCACGTTCAGAATGATCGGATTTTCCGACAACTTTGTCCGACCGTGTGTACAGGGACACTTTTTTTTGCATAGTTGCCAACATTGTAAAAAAATGTACAGGGACACTTTTTTGGCTGTCGGCAGAATCTTATTATAATTAGGGGGCATTTGTAGGCGTAACATAGCAAAAAAAATGTGGTGCCGAAAAATAGGCATGGTTTATGTGAAATAGTGGGCATGGCTCATATGGGCGTGGTTCAAATGGGGGTGTGGTTAGAGTCTGAGATGAATGAGAGATGGAGAAAGAAAGGGGAAAAGAGGGAGGGAGGGGGAGAGAAAGAAGGAAAGAAGGAGGGAAGGAGAGAGAGGGAGGAACAGCAGGCCCAGATCCTACACAATAGAAATGTGTATTCCAGAGTTTAACAAATCAGCAGATAAATATACTCCAAACACCTGGTGTTAGCGCTTCAATCAACCCAGCACCATGGTTGTTGTGGTGTCAGGATGATTGCAGCACATTATTACTATTATTACATTGTAATATAGAATGAAATCATTCAACTCACCATAATCCAGAATCCGTGGGACCCCTGAGCATGTCACCTGCAATGTTGCCTGCCACCAGATGCCATTGGGTGCCCCCAGCAGAGTCCGTCCTTGCATCAGCAGAAGCGGAGCCCTCCTTACAGAGCGATCTGTGTCCCCCAGCAGCACTGCAGCTACATTTCCCAGAAGTTCCTGGCTTTCTCATGTGTGTGTTCAGTGGAGAGGGGAGAAGCTAATTGGCTGCCCTCCCCTCTCCACTGAACACAAGGGGAAATAATTCTCATGACGGCGGCCATATTTTTTTAGCCCGCCGGACGTTTTTTTCTAAAACATTCACGATTTTCCCGGGACAAAGGCAAAATCCTGGGAAATTAATCGGGACGAGGGTCCCAAAATCTGGATTGTACTGGGAAAATCGGGACTGTTGCCAAGTATGTCCTTGTTCTGAGAAACACCTAAAAAGGTAATACATTTTATTTTTTTTAGGTATGTTGTGTGAATGGCAACGCATAACTAACATAGAATATTTTTTTTTCTCAAATTTGACTGCAAGAGTGGAAATATGCTTGCACCCTTGTGTGCTACACCGCTACTAAAATTGTCAGGCAGTACTAGGTCATCTGACCTGTAATTGAAACATTGCTGTGCTGTTGGGATATAGAACTCATGTGTAAATTCTAATGCTCCAATTCTATGTACATCCTATAGTAAAAGTGGGATCTTCAAACAACAAAATTGATAAGACCCTACACCACATAGAATCAAATGGCTCTTTGATGACCTTTGATGGCCTGAAAGAGCGCTATGGTCTACCAAATTCACACTTCTTTAGATATATTCAACTAATGCCATGTACAGACGAGCAGAATTTCGGACAGAAAAAGTCAGACGGAAGATTTTCATCGTAGATTTCGATCATGTGTATGCCCCATCTGACTTTTTACGTTGAAAATTCTGACGGACCTAGAAAGAGAACATGTTCTAAATTTTTCAGATGGAACCAATTCCTATCGGGAAAACCGCTTGTCTGTATGCTGTTCCGACGTACCAAAAACAACGCATGCTCTGAAGCAAGTACGAGACGGAAGCTATTGGCTACTGGCTATTGCACTTACTTTCTCTAGTGCCGTCGTAGTGTTGTACGTCACCGCGTTCTGGACGGTCGGACTTTGGTGTGACTGTGTGTAGGCAAGACCGCTTGAGCAGAATTCCGTCAGAGAAACCTTCAGAGTTTATTCCGGCGGCAAAACCGCTCTTAATTTTTTGGAAATTGGTTACAACCTAATGAGACCTGGTTGTTTGTTTTTCCACACTGTGCGGCTTAATGTTGTATGCCTGTACTATAAACCTCAATAAAAAGTAATTTACAAAAAAAAAAAAACACAACAAACTTGAGTTCCAGAGTTTCTTCTGGTGCTAAATGACCAGACATCACATGCTCTTGACTTCTTACAAAGCCAGCAGTAGATGCTAAGTGTCAATTAACCAAAGACTTAAGCTGCAGTCAGAAGTGTTGCATTATCTAAAAAAATAATGTTTATTGCCTAAATCTGGGTCCTCAAGCTCATTAAACAAAGGGCCAGTTCACTGTCCTTTCGAACCTTAGTGGGGCTGAACTGTGGCCAAGAAGGAGCTTGGTAGTCAGTGGGAGTAAGCAATGCTCCAGGACTGGTTATCAGTAAAAGTAAATGCATGGATCGAAGTTTGGCCAATAAGCGTATATTGATTGGTTTGTGCAAAAAGTTATAGCGTCTACAAACTAGGGGATATTTATATGGAATTTCTTATTTTTTTTACTGGTAATGGCAGTGATCAGCAATTTTTAGTGGGACTGCAACATTGCAGCGAACAAATCGGACACCTAACTGACACTTTTTGGGGACTAGCGACACTAATGCAGTGATCAGCGCAAAATAATATGCCAAATATTGTACTAATGACACTGGCAGGGAAGGGGTTAACATAAGGGGTGATCAAAGGGTTAAGTATGCTCCTAGGGAGTGCTTTCTAACTGTGTGGAGGATGCTGTGACTGGAGAAAGACAGAGATCTGTCTGTGTTCCTGCTTAGCAGAAACACTAGATCTCCATCTTCCTCCCTCACAGAACGGCAGTCTGCCTTGTTTACATTGGCAGACTGCTGTTCTAACCTTTCGTGTTAAAGATCGGTGGGTCCCGGGAGCCATCGCAGCCACTGGACCCACTGACTGGCTCCCACTTTGTCCAATCACACCAGGAGCCAGTCGCCAGCGGCATGCACGCGCGCCCCAGACCCACTGCATGGAATCATGTACTTGTACGTGATTTCGCACAGGAGGACCGCCCTGCCACAGTATATCTGTGTGGGCGGTCTTTAAGTAGTTAATCCATAAATAGCATATACACTATATTACCAAAAGTATTGGGATGCCTACCTGTCATGAACCTTGAAACACTGATGTATTTCTCCCTTGATTCTATTACACAGTGGGGGGTCTCTTGCAATGTCTTAAGGCTAACCCCCTCCAGACGTCTCTGTGGTCTGGAAGGAATGCATTGTTCTGTGTCTGACCGTTTGTTTATGTACTTTAATTACCTCCTGGAGCTTCTCTGTGTCATTACACCTTATCAGTCCTCCTATTCAAGCTATCGGACCAATCCCTGCTGACCCTGTTTCAAGTCCTAATTTGCATGGAAGAGGACCTAATTGAAAGCTACAGTCTACTTTACAATTGACCAATAGGAAAGTGGTTGTTGAGGGCGGGGTGTTCAAACTGATGTGTATAAAAGAGTGTTGTTGATCCAATAAAGATTATTCCTGTTTGAACTTACATACAGCCTGCCTGGTGTTTGTTCAGAGCCATCACAACTGGATTCGAACAGCACATAGCTGTAGTTTGAATCCCGGAGCATCGCATGACCGAACCATCAGATGTTGCGATCTGTCGGGAGACATAGGAGTGTCGGGAGAGTGGAACCGAGCGAGCCGGGGCTCGTTACATTGGTTGGCAGCGGTGGGATTTGCTCTCCAGTTACTGGGACACTCCAAACCACCACAGTGAATGACCAGCTATGCAGCCTGCAGGAGAGCCACGCTGAAAGACTTACTTGAGAGCCGTGGAGGAACCGGTGGGACAAAGAACAAGGCCACCCTGATCAGTGAGCTAGCCAAGATGGATCAGAGGGATGGTGATGCGGGACCCCGGTCAGTTGAAGACTTGTTTCAGCAACGAGTTCGAGAGCGGTTGGCATTATATGGTGCTAACCCATCAGAGACCGCCATACAGAATGCCATTAGAGACATCCAGCAGCAGGATGAGCGACAAGAGAGAGAACTAGAGCGGCAACATGAGCGGAGAATGGCGGAAATACGGCAATCGGGGACAACACCCAAAGATACAGCGCCTTTCCGTAAGTTGCCCTTTCGGGCATTCAAACTATTTAAGGAAGGAGAGGAGGAAATTGAAGCGTTCCTGCAGGACTTTGAGAGACTATGCCAGATACATGAAGTACTGTCCCAAGATTGGGTCGCCTTACTGGCGAGTAATTTAACTGGCCGAGCGGCGGATGCGTATCGGGCCCTGGAGGACCAGGACGCTAAAGATTATGACCGGGTAAAAGAAGCTCTGCTAGCCCGATTTGCCATTACACCCGAAGCCAGCCGGATTAAGTTTAGAGAATCCCGGAAACAAACCAACATAACATACGTGGAGTGGGCACATCGTCTGCAGCGGAACCTTAAGGGCTGGTTCCAGGGAAGCCACGCTTATACCATAGAGGACATCACCCAGCTAGTACTCTTAGAACAATTCTTTAACCACACCCCTCTGGTAGTACGGGATTGGGTGCGAGATAAGCAACCACGGACTGTACAGCAAGCGGCTACTTTGGCTGATGAATATCTGGACTCTCGAAGGTCAGGTGAAAGCGAGCGCTATCCACTATCTCGGCCAAGTTTACCAGCCTCTAACCCAGCTTCAGTACCTCAGTGGTCTGCCTCTAGACCCCCAGCCCGACCCAACCCTCCTACCGGACCTAAGTGCTATATCTGTAACCAAACCGGTCATCTGCAGCGATATTGCCCTACCCGATCCACGAGGTACCGAGAGAATGCTCATCCATCCAGACCAGCGGTTCATTGCTTCCAGAATGAGCCCAACCATCGAGATGTTCAGGAAGAGTGCGGTGAACTTTTCGAGGCTGATCCCGTCCAAGCTGCTGCCGGAGATAATCGACAGCACCATCGTCAGGCAGTATGGGTTAATGGGCAGCCGGCCCAGGGACTCCGCGATTCCGGGGCTACGATTACCCTCATCCAGCCTCACATGATTCCCCAGTCGGCCCGGACCGGTCATACTGTTGCAGTCAGGGTAGCAGGGGGCAAGGTGCTACGTTTATCCACCGCCCAAGTTCTCTTGAATTGGGGCTCAGGGGAGCGACAAGTGCGAGTGGGATTACTACGTGAGTTACCTGCGGAAGTACTTTTGGGGAACGATTTGGGGCATTTAACTTCCTCATATGCCCCAGAGGCTGCCATGGCTGTGACCACCCGACGTCAGAGCCAACTTCAAGGCAACTCCACTCCTATGGGGACCCAGGTAAGACCAAATCCGCCTACGTTACCCCAACTTGACAACCCTGTGTCCTGGGATTCTCCCTCTGACATTAGACAAGAGACTCAGAGTGACCCAACTTTAGCTGGTTATCGGGACAGGGCGGGCAAGGATCCAGGGGGGTTGGGGAAGACAGAATAGAGTGGGAGGGGGGGTTTCTTTATCGTTACACTGAGGGAATGGGCACTGGGAAGTGACAGAGTCCCCACAAACAGCTAGTTGTACCCCAGAAATACAGACGGGAGCTATTGCGACTGGCTCACGACATCCCCTTGTCCGGACATTTAGGGATAGCCAAGACCCGGAGTCGGTTGTCTCATGCTTTCTTCTGGCCCAGGTTACATGCTGAGGTGCGAGAATACTGCCGGACCTGTGAGACTTGTCAGAAAGTAGGGAAGACAGGGGATCACCCAAAAGCCTCACTGCAACCCCTGCCGATCATTAGAGAACCCTTTAGCCGCATAGCGGTAGATATTATAGGCCCACTGGCCCGCCCCAGTGCCACTGGGAAGAAGTATATTCTTACGGTGGTGGATTACGCCACCCGCTACCCGGAGGCCATTCCCTTATCCAATATCCAGGCTGATACAGTAGCAGATGCCTTACTGCGGGTATTCACTAGGGTAGGGTTCCCCCAGGAGATATTGTCCGATCAGGGTACCCAGTTCACAGCCGAGCTGACGCAGCAGCTTTGGCGTCTCTGTGGGATTAAACCCCTCCAGAGCGCCCCCTACCACCCTCAGACTAACGGGCTGTGTGAGAGATTTAACGGGACCCTGAAGCAGCTGCTTCGGGCCTTCGTGGAAAGTAGGAAGGATTGGGAGAAATATCTTCCCCATCTACTGTTCGCCTATAGAGAGGTACCCCAAGAGTCCACTGGGTTTTCCCCATTTGAGCTGTTATATGGGCGAAGGGTTAGGGGACCCTTAGACTTAGTGAGGGCCCAGTGGGAGGGGGTAGAGGATCCGGAAGGCCTCCCCATCCTTATTTATGTCTTGGAACTCAGGGAGCGACTGCGGGAACTTACCGATCTAGTCCATGAGAATATGCAATCGGCCCAGAGTCAGCAGAAGGTTTGGTATGATCGGTCTGCGCGAAATCGCACCTTTTATATTGGACAGAAAGTCCTGATACTAAAACCCCTGAAGCAAAATAAATTACAGGCCTCCTGGCAGGGCCCCTATCAGGTGGTAAAACAGCTGTGCGATACCACCTACGTGGTTGCCAGCTGTGCAGACACAAATATTAAGAGGACATTCCACATTAATATGATGAAGGCCTATCATGAGAGGACTGAGGCAGTAGCCGCCATATGTGCTCCTGCCACCGGGGACTCTGAATATCTACCGATGCTGGAGCTTCCCGAAATCAGTAACTGTTCCGAGGGTGTGGAAGATATAAGGCTAGGAGATAGACTAGGATCCAAAGAACGAGAACAAGCCAGAGAATTACTCCAGGACCGGCAGGAGATGTTTTCGGCACTCCCTGGGTACACTCGCATAGCTGTGCACAAGGTAGAGACCCCCGGGCAGAGGCCCCTGAGACAACCAGCCTATAGGATTCCCGGAGCAGTGCAAGAAGGGATGAGAGCGGAGATTAGGGAGATGCTCGAGTTAGGGGTGATCGAACCATCAGCAAGCCCCTGGGCTTCCCCTGTAGTATTAGTCCCAAAACGGGATGGCACGACACGATTTTGTGTGGACTATAGGCGACTGAATGACTGTACTGTGACAGATGCCTACCCTATGCCCCGAATTGCTGGACAAAATAGCTCAGGGACATTATCTGACGACTATTGACTTGTGTAAGGGCTACTGGCAGATTCCCTTGGAAGCAGAAGCAATTCCAAAGTCGGCCTTCATCACCCCGTTCGGCCTTTACCAGTTTCTGGTAATGCCATTCGGGATGAAGAATGCTCCAGCTACCTTCCAGCGGATGATAGATGAACTCCTCGATGGTCTGCAAGATTTTGCATGTGCATATCTTGACGACATCGCAATCTATAGCCAGACATGGGAGGAACATCTTAGACACCTGGGAATAGTGCTAGATAGGATCTGAGCCGCTGGCCTGACCCTGAAGCCAGACAAATGTAATATCGGGATGTCTGAGGTGCAATATCTGGGACATAGAGTGGGATGTGGGAAGCAGAGGCCAGAACCTGAAAAAAATCGAGGCCGTCCTAAACTGGCCGGTTCCCAGAACCAAAACCCAGGTACTTGCATTTTTAGGGACAGCAGGGTACTACAGGAAGTTTGTACCCCACTATAGTGACATTGCCAAACCCCTGACGGACCTGACCAAAAAGACTCTCCCTAGACAGGTCCTGTGGTCCCCGGAGTGCGAGACAGCGTTTCATCAGTTAAAAACCGCCCTAACGCAAGCTCCCATACTGGCGGCACCCGATCCTAACAAACGCTTTGTCATTCATACAGACGCTTCCATGTTCGGACTGGGAGCCGTACTAAGTCAAATTGGCGATGACGGGAAAGAGCACCCGGTGGCGTATCTCAGCCGCAAGTTGTTACCCCGTGAAGTTGGATATGCTGCTGTGGAAAAAGAGTGTCTGGCCTTAGTCTGGGCTTTAAAGAAATTGCAGCCCTACGTGTATGGTCGCTCTTTTACCGTCATGACAGACCACAATCCATTGATATGGCTTAACCGGGTGGCGGGAGAGAACGGCCGATTACTAAGGTGGAGCCTGGCTTTGCAACCGTACAATTTCACCATACAATATCGGCCAGGGCCCCAAAACGGGAATGCGGATGGGTTATCTCGACAGACGGACCTGGAACCTTAAGACTACTTCTCTTTTCCAACATCCTCGAGTTGACCCGTTCAGGGTCCCACTGTGGCTGTTGGACTGTTTCCCAGGAGGGAGAATTGTCATGAACCTTGAAACACTGATGTATTTCTCCCTTGATTCTATTACACAGTGGGGGGTCTCTTGCAATGTCTTAAGGCTAACCCCCTCCAGACGTCTCTGTGGTCTGGAAGGAATGCATTGTTCTGTGTCTGACCGTTTGTTTATGTACTTTAATTACCTCCTGGGGCTTATCAGTCCTCCTATTCAAGCTATCGGACCAATCCCTGCTGACCCTGTTTCAAGTCCTAATTTGCATGGAAGAGGACCTAATTGAAAGCTACAGTCTACTTTACAATTGACCAATAGGAAAGTGGTTGTTGAGGGCGGGGTGTTCAAACTGATGTGTATAAAAGAGTGTTGTTGATCCAATAAAGATTATTCCTGTTTGAACTTACATACAGCCTGCCTGGTGTTTGTTCAGAGCCATCACAACTGGATTCGAACAGCACATAGCTGTAGTTTGAATCCCGGAGCATCGCATGACCGAACCATCAGATGTTGCGATCTGTCGGGAGACATAGGAGTGTCGGGAGAGTGGAACCGAGCGAGCCGGGGCTCGTTACACTACCTTTACATGCACATGAACTTTAATGCATCCCAGTCTTAGTCCATAAGGTTCAATATTGAGTTGGCCCACCCTTTGCAGCTATTACAGCTTCAACTCTTCTGGGAAGGCTGTCCACAAGGTTTAAGAGCGTGTGTATGGGGATTTTTGACCATTCTTCCAGAAGCGCAGGTACATCTTCCACAGGGCAGTGTGAGGTCAGGTACTGATGTGGACGAGAAGGCCAGGCTCCCATTCTGTGCTGTAATTCATCCCAAAGGGGTTCCATCGAGTTGAGGTCAGGACTCTGTGCAGGCCAATCAAGTTCTTCCACCCCAAACTTGCTCATCCATGTCTTTATGGACTTTGCTTTGTGCACTGGTCCAAATCATTTGGTGGAGGAGGCATTATGCTTTGGGTTTTTTTTTTTCAGGGGTTGCGCTTGGCCCCTTAGTTCCAGTGAGGGGAACTCTTAAGGCATCAGCATACCAAGACATTTTGGACAATTTCATGCTCCCAACTTTGTGGGAACAGTTTGGGGATGGCTCGTTCCTGTTCCAACATGACTGCACACCAGTGCACAAACAAGGTGCATAAAGACATGGATGAGCGAGTATGGTGTGGAGAAACTTGACTGGCCTGCATAGAGTCCTGACCTCAACCCACTCGAACACCTTTAGGATGAATTAGAGCGGAGACTGCTGTAAAGTTTGTGGGATGGTTGTAGCTCCACAGGACCAATTGCAAAGCCAGTAAACTTAAACAAATAGGTGTTTATTTTCAAAGACAACTCAAAGAAATGCTTCCAGCAGCAACCCAAGAATGAAACACAAAAGAAAGTCTGTTTATTTTCAGCACAGAGCAACAATACAAAGTAACATACAGTTCATGGATGGGTCTTGACCCCAAGGTTTAGAACGGTTCCTATCGGGCTATTTGGCAGCTTCCAGAAAACTTGCAGCTCTCCAAACAGGTGTCTCACCACCACTCCTGCTCACACACCCACACCTAATACTACTTCCTGTTTTAAGAGCTGCTTCCTGGATACTCTTAACCCTTTGAGGACTGGAGTCCTTGTGGTCAGGAGTGGAGGCCCTTTTCCCACTCCAATGTCACTCTAGGGCCACCGAAAATTCGGGGGTCCCAACTACGCCACTGCTAATGCAGAGAGAACTGCTCGTCAGTCCTCTCTTCTGCACTGCTATCCCGGAATTCCTCACCCTATATGGGTGAGACCCCTGAGTACACAAATCTATCACCCTTAAAGGGACCACAAACAGAATATTGGTGACTCATAGCATCTGTCCAGAACCCACCCTTGGCGTCCTGTACACTGCAAATGGTCAAACATTGCCATAGACCCACTCCTAAAACCATGTGGACAGCCTTCACAGAAGAGTAGAAGCTGTTATAGCTGCAAGGGTTCACCAACTTAATATTGAACTTCACGGACAATTTTTTGGTAATATAATGTATGTCTACCTGCTAATGCGGGCTGATAGTGGTAGATAAGCCTCAGTCCACCATGTCATCATGAATTTGAAACATCTGTTCATTTCTGTGAAAAAAATAGACATAACTAAATATGTTAAGGTAAATGTAATAATATCTAAAATAGTCTAAATGTAAATTAAAATGAGAACAAAAGGGAAATTTGTTTTCAGGCATAATAAATGGATCGAAATTTACATACAGATTATGTATCGTATGCTTGTACTCAAGAGAGCTAGATCATTTTTGGAGTCATTTCCTCAGGCCGTACTCTCATACTCATTAGTTCTGAATGGCTACAGGAAAGATTGTGGAAAAGCATTGTTTTGCTTTGTTTTTTTTTATTTTTAACTTTATTTTTTTTGAATGTCAACGGTACTATCATTTGCATTTAAAATAAAACAATATAAACTATATTATTCACCCATAGGGAAACGCTATTTGTTCTAAAAACAGTATTGTACAGTAGGCTGTAAAAAAAACACACATACATACACACATTCTCAGTTAAACTGTCACAAAGCAAGTGTGTAATATGTTTGAGCCAAGACATATCAAATTACACCCAGACCAGAAATGACAGAAACTATATATATATAATTAAGTATTAATTAAAGCAGTTTTAAACCCAAAATATAAAATGTATTAATTTGCAACTTAGGTGTCGTGGCTACATTAATTTCGTTTTTTATGCCTTTTTTCTTCACCTGGTGATCCATCCAGTAGGACTGTTATTTTTCAACTTCCTTTAACAGACAAAGCTGTCTAGACAAAGTAGTAGTTAGAGGGTTGATTCAAACTATTTAACACTGTCAGGGGTGCTTGCAACAGTCAGCTTTAACGTAAAATGTTTATTCCAAAAGGAAAGCAGGCGTTTGCTGTAACTGCTTGAAAACATATTATCTGGAGATCAGCTCCAATTTGTTAGTCGAGTCAATCCAATTTGTTAGTCTAACACAACCCTCTTCCCAGAATGACAATGCTGCTATCCAAAGGTGTCTGCTTTACTACTTCCTCCAAAATTAATTTTTGTCTGGATCACCAGGTGAAATAAAGGCCAAAAAACTGAATGCAGCCACAACATCTAAGGATTGGTAAGCTGCAATATATGAAACAAATTCTCCTGCGCTCTGGTGTCTCTCAATACGTGATGCAATCAATTTCTCAAGGTAATGCCTGGTGTCTTGCAGCCCTCCTCAGAATAATGGGTATTCATAAACTACAGAAAGAAAGGAAAACAGAAGGGTGCACCGACCTTGTGCATTACCACTAAAAGAGCTTTATTAAAATGTAAAAAACAGCAAAGTTTATACTCACAAACGAGTATTGATTGAAGGCATAAACAGTAAAGTGCGTCCACTGCTAGGAACTTCAACCCGCCTATACTAGGTGTTGAAAGGATCTTTTGAGGAATTGCTGAAAGCTAAAGTATAGCGCCTTATCCCTTAAGTAAAGTCAAAATTTTGTTCCATGAACAGATTTGGGACTTTTAGGGCGCAATGATACAAAAATATTAAATACGAAAAATAGTTTATTGAGAATCACAACATAACTTAATATTGCATTTTTGACATCATATGTGTCAGGAACGGTGCTATTACCTGGACCGCCTGCTGGTGTCACTGTTTCCTTTGGCATCAAAGGGTGCAGTTCTGGTGGCCACCAGCAGGGGTCTCCCAGCCGATGGACATTGTCAGGAATGGTGTTATTACCTGGATCGCCTGGTGGTGTCACTACTTCCTTCAACATCAAAGGGTGCAGTTCTGGTGGCCACCAGCGGGGGTCTCCCAGCAGATGGACATGCCAGGAATCAGGCTACACCTGTTGTGGATCTGCTGGGTATATAAGCCTGTCCTTCACTGAGGTTCAGTGCTTCAGCATTCCTTTCTGTAGCCTTGTCTTTGCCTGTTCTGAAACCTGATCCTGGACCTGAAACCTGTACCTGTAACCTGACCCTTCATCCGTGTCCTGCCCTGTCCTGGTTGTTGTCCCCCTTACCTGGTTCCTGAGACCCGTTCCCTTGCTTCCTGTTTCCCCCTTGGTCTCTTCTCCCTGCCTTGTATATATATATGTTCCATTTTCTTGAAGTGTACTGTTAGTTAGTTAGTTAGATTAGGGCTTGGGGGTTTGCTTTGTTATTTGTGTTCTTGCTTGTTTGTGGTTGCTGTGTTCACGTGTGTCTTTATTCTTAATAAATATATCTTTATCACTACCTTTTGGAGCCGGATTCCTTTAGTGCAGCCCATCGATCTGTTCACTAGTGTTGGATGCCTGCGTTCAGGCTCCCCTCATGACAGAATGCTGAAGCCATACTAACAGATCGGCTGCACTTAGGAATTGGGTCTGGACACTTGCTATTGTCAAGGAAGATGCAGCTGGAAGATATATTGTATCTTTCACTCCTGGCATTGGAAGAAAGAGATCTTTGTTATCAGACTTTGGGTGACTATACTAGGGAGCAACTACTGGAGTGCAACCGTATAGCCCATGTTTTTGTTGATCAGGGCAGTTTTCTTTTTGAGGACGTGCAGCCCCTGATCCAGATTTGTGCCGAGCTGGCCCTGCCCTGTATTCCTGAGGGCCGTGATGATTTCACTCCCCCTTTTGATATGAATCAGGTTGTATCCCTAGTATGGCTTTTTGAAGATGATCCCGATGACTTTTTTGAGCACTACTCTGGCTGTTCCCCACAGGTGATTTCTGAATGCATTGTGTCTGCGCAGTCTTTTGTTAGACAGGGAAACTTGAATCCACAATTTGTACAACCCATACTTTCAGCATGGTCTGATATGATGCAATTAGCCCCAGCCAAACAAACCACTTCTGCCATCAGATACCAGCCTACCCAAATGTATGTTTCCCCATCACCCATACCACACCCAGTTTCCACCCAGTATACACTGCTCCCAACCAAATACTCATATCCAGTTTCTGCTCCCTGTACCTATCCTGCATTTAACCCCCCTGCCTCTTCTCAGTTGCCTACAAATTCACAAAGACTTCCCCCAGCTACTGTTACCTCTTCTCTGCCATATTCCAATCCTCCTTTCCTGTCTGCTGCACCCCCCACCTACAAAGCTTCAGCGACCAAGTCAAAGAAGAAACGAAAGTTCTTCCCAACCAAGACGATCCTGCCAGTAATCCAATCTGCCTCCATACCCACTAATCTGTCCCAGCCTGAAGCGCCAGAGTTCCAGCTGGAGGTGCCAGCAATCCAGCCTGAAGAGCCAGTACTAGCCTTCCAGCCTGATGTTCCAGCATTCCAGCCTGATGTCCTGGTGCCAGCCCTCAAGCCTGACATCCCAGCCTTTCAGTCTGATGTCCTGATGCCGGCCTTCCAGCCTGATGTTCCAGCATTCCAGTCTGATGTCCTGGTGCCAGCCTTCCAGTCTGATGTTCCAGCCCTCAAGCCTGATGTCCCAGCCTTCCAGTCTGATGTCCTGGTGCCAGCCTTCCAGCCTGATGTTCCAGCCTTCCAGTCTGACGTCCCAGCCTTCCAGTTTGATGTCCTGGTGCCAGTTTTCCAGTCTGATGTCCTGGTGTCAGTTTTCCAGTCTGATGTCCTGGTGCCAGCTTTCCAGTCTGATGACCCGCTGCCAGTTTTCCAGTCTGATGACCCGCTGCCAGTTTTCCAGTCTGATGACCCGCTGCCAGTTTTCCAGTCTGATGACCCGCTGCCAGTTTTCCAGTCTGATGACCCGCTGCCAGTTTTCCAGTCTGATGACCCGCTGCCAGTTTTCCAGTCTGATGACCCGCTGCCAGTTTTCCAGTCTGATGACCCGCTGCCAGTTTTCCAGTCTGATGACCCGCTGCCAGTTTTCCAGTCTGATGACCCGCTGCCAGTTCTCCAGTCTGATGACCCGCTGCCTGCCTTCCATTCTGATGTCCCACTGCCTGCTGCCCAGCCTGATGTGCCCGTGCCTGCTGCCCAGCCTGATGTGCCCGTGCCTGCTGCCCAGCCTGATGTGCCCGTGTCTGCTGCCCAGCCTGATGAGCCACTGTTTGCTGCCCAGCCTGATGAGCCACTGTTTGCTGCCCAGCCTGATGAGCCACTGTCTGCTGCCCAGCCTGATGAGCCACTGTCTGCTGCCCAGCCTGATGAGCCACTGTCTGCTGCCCAGCCTGATGAGCCACTGTCTGCTGCCCAGCCTGATGAGCCACTGTCTGCTGCCCAGCCTGATGAGCCATTGTCTGCTGCCCAGCCTGATGTGTTCCTGTCTGCTGCCCAGCCTGAGGTGTTCCTGTCTGCTGCCCAGCCTGAGGTGTTCCTGTCTGCTGCCCAGCCTGATGAGTTCCTGTCTGCTACCCAGCCTGATGAGTTCCTGTCTGCTACCCAGCCTGATGAGTTCCTGTCTGCTACCCAGCCTGATGAGTTCCTGTCTGCTACCCAGCCTGATGAGTTCCTGTCTGCTACCCAGCCTGATGAGTTCCTGTCTGCTACCCAGCCTGATGAGTTCCTGTCTGCTACCCAGCCTGATGAGTTCCTGTCTGCTACCCAGCCTGATGAGTTCCTGTCTGCTACCCAGCCTGATGAGTTCCTGTCTGCTACCCAGCCTGATGAGTTCCTGTCTGCTACCCAGCCTGATGAGTTCCTGTCTGCTACCCAGCCTGATGAGTTCCTGTCTGCTACCCAGCCTGATGAGTTCCTGTCTGCTACCCAGCCTGATGAGTTCCTGTCTGCTACCCAGCCTGATGAGTTCCTGTCTGCTACCCAGCCTGATGAGTTCCTGTCTGCTACCCAGCCTGATGAGTTCCTGTCTGCTACCCAGCCTGATGAGTTCCTGTCTGCTACCCAGCCTGATGAGTTCCTGTCTGCTACCCAGCCTGATGAGTTCCTGTCTGCTACCCAGCCTGATGAGTTCCTGTCTGCTACCCAGCCTGATGAGTTCCTGTCTGCTACCCAGCCTGATGAGTTCCTGTCTGCTACCCAGCCTGATGAGTTCCTGTCTGCTACCCAGCCTGATGAGTTCCTGTCTGCTACCCAGCCTGATGAGTTCCTGTCTGCTACCCAGCCTGATGAGTTCCTGTCTGCTACCCAGCCTGATGAGTTCCTGTCTGCTACCCAGCCTGATGAGTTCCTGTCTGCTACCCAGCCTGATGAGTTCCTGTCTGCTACCCAGCCTGATGAGTTCCTGTCTGCTACCCAGCCTGATGAGTTCCTGTCTGCTACCCAGCCTGATGAGTTCCTGTCTGCTACCCAGCCTGATGAGTTCCTGTCTGCTACCCAGCCTGATGAGTTCCTGTCCGCTGCCCAGCCTGATGACCCGAAGCTCGCTACCCAGCCTGATGAACCGAAGCTCGCTGCCCAGCCTGATGACCTGGTGCCCGCTGCCCAGCCTGATGACCCGGAGCCTGCTGCCCTGTCTGTTTTTATTTCCAGATCTAAACTTCCAGACCCTGGTGGTGGGGTACATGTCCCATTGTCGGACTCGGGTGGCACGCCTCCTAGTAGGTTAAGAGACTCTGGCCAGAGAGCGCAAGGAAGTCTGACGTCACAGAGAAGACTTTTTGGGACTCTTCCACTTTTACACGCACTGCCAGATCTAGGGCAGAATGGAGTGTCCAGAGGCCACTCCTTAGGGGGGGGGAACTGTCAGGAACGGTGCTATTACCTGGACCGCCTGCTGGTGTCACTGTTTCCTTTGGCATCAAAGGGTGCAGTTCTGGTGGCCACCAGCAGGGGTCTCCCAGCCGATGGACATTGTCAGGAATGGTGTTATTACCTGGATCGCCTGGTGGTGTCACTACTTCCTTCAACATCAAAGGGTGCAGTTCTGGTGGCCACCAGCGGGGGTCTCCCAGCAGATGGACATGCCAGGAATCAGGCTACACCTGTTGTGGATCTGCTGGGTATATAAGCCTGTCCTTCACTGAGGTTCAGTGCTTCAGCATTCCTTTCTGTAGCCTTGTCTTTGCCTGTTCTGAAACCTGATCCTGGACCTGAAACCTGTACCTGTACCTGTAACCTGACCCTTCATCCGTGTCCTGCCCTGTCCTGGTTGTTGTCCCCCTTACCTGGTTCCTGAGACCCGTTCCCTTGCTTCCTGTTTCCCCCTTGGTCTCTTCTCCCTGCCTTGTATATATATATGTTCCATTTTCTTGAAGTGTACTGTTAGTTAGTTAGTTAGATTAGGGCTTGGGGGTTTGCTTTGTTATTTGTGTTCTTGCTTGTTTGTGGTTGCTGTGTTCACGTGTGTCTTTATTATTAATAAATATATCTTTATCACTACCTTTTGGAGCCGGATTCCTTTAGTGCAGCCCATCGATCTGTTCACTAGTGTTGGATGCCTGCGTTCAGGCTCCCCTCATGACAATATGTCTATGAAAACATTTAAAAACAATACATCACTGAACAGAGATGAAGTTTTCATTTATAGCTCTTTTTTTCTCAACATGTTTCACCCAAATTTGGGCTTCCTCAGGAGAGTTAGGTAATGTCATATAATATTTACTGAAATAGAGAAATACAGTCAGACATTGAACACACAAGATTAACACTGCCTTAGTAGAATAATGTAGAAATGAATATCACGTAAAAGGGAGTGGGTGGAGCTTGTAAGCTCATATGGTAACCTGGGTGTTCAGGGAGAGAATTCCGCAGTCCACATATATGCTGAATACATGGGGTTGTAATGAGTGCATCATAGAGAGGGAAATAACATCCAAAACTATATCAGTTTTGCAATCCATCTATGGGGTATATTAATAAAGATGCTTAGATTATTATGGTATTGAAAAAAGTAAAAATAGATATATTATATTATCCCAAAAGGAGGAACCCACCTGGAAAGTATTTGCTTGATATGTTATTTTAGAGGTAATAAGAGCATATAGACAAGATGCTCATGACTGCCAGAGAGGAAGTCCAAGTTTGAATCTATGTAATATTTTAAAAGAAAATTCTTTAGTCCATCAGAGAAATATCATACAGATATAATTGCCATCAACAAACCAAGAACAGATCACCATGCCCTTAAACATATATTTACCTATGTTGAGGGTCTGCATCCACTCAGGGTGCCAGCCTATTTGCCACCTACTTTTACTGGGAATTGATCACTAAAATGCCTCTTTTATTCTATTTAAGGGGTTTAAGTACCTCACTCTGACCTCCCTATCTTCCGGATAGTTTTTTGTCCAGGCTGGCACCCTGAGTGGATGCAGACCCTCAACATAGGTAAATATATGTTTAAGGGCATGGTGATCTGTTCTTGGTTTGTTGATGGCAATTATATCTGTATGATATTTTCCTGATGGACTAAAGAATTTTCTTTTAAAATATTCCATAGATTTAAACTTGGACTTCCTCTCTGGCAGTCATGATCATCTTGTCTATATGCTCTTATTACCTCTAAAATAACATATCAAGCAAATACTTTCCAGGTGGGTTCCTCCTTTTGGGATAATATAATATATCTATTTTTACTTTTTTCAATACCATAATAATCTAAGCATCTTTATTAATATACCCCATAGATGGATTGCAAAACTGATATAGTTTTGGATGTTATTTCCCTCTCTATGATGCACTCATTACAACCCCATGTATTCAGCATATATGTGGACTGCGGAATTCTCTCCCTGAACACCCAGGTTAGCATATGAGCTTACAAGCTCCACCCACTCCCTTTTACGTGATGTTCATTTCTACATTATTCTACTAAGGCAGTGTTAATCTTGTGTGTTCAATGTCTGACTGTATTTCTCTATTTCAGTAAATATTATATGACATTACCTAACTCTCCTGAGGAAGCCCAAATTTGGGTGAAACATGTTGAGAAAAAAAGAGCTATAAATGAAAACTTCATCTCTGTTCAGTGATGTATTGGTTTTAAATGTTTTCATAGACATATGATGTCAAAAATGCAATATTAAGTTATGTTGTGATTTTCAATAAACTATTTTTCGTATTTAATATTTTTGTATCATTGCGCCCTAAAAGTCCCAAATCTGTTCATGGAACAAAATTTTGACCTTATTGTAATAATACAGCCAGGTGCCTTGTGCTCACCCCTGGGGCATGCAGAAGCACAATCCTGTGACACAGCAAATCACAGTGCTTGGTACCAGGCCACTGTGATCAACCCAGTTGTGACCAACCACATCAATCACATGATAACATGTATAGACCCTCCCAGATAGACTGCTAGACTGGTTTGGTTGAGTAAATTTAGCCTTGTGGCTCTCTTGTAATCAGCATAGCAGCATGTGATTGCTTTAGGCTGCTCTGGGCTCTGCAGACTGCAAGTTTGATTGCTTACTCCTGTCTTCTGGGGTCTTCCAGAATGTAGTGGGTGGGAGAGTCAAATGAGCAAGCTTAATATTTATGCAGCTCCAGCCAATCCTTGAGAAGGTGTGTCCAGATGGTGGTTGGAGAAAATATAGTTTGGAGCCTCTTGACAGCTTGTTTACTATTGTGATCTCTGTAATCAGTCACAGTGATCTCAAAGTACAGGGCCCTTCACAACGGCATACAATGAAATATCTGTAGCCAACAACAGCAATCACAATAGTTAGCAAGCCGTCATGAATGAAAGCCATTCATGACAGTTAAAGTGGTTGCTGTTACGGTGATCATCACTGTAACAAGCAATCACAGTGTAAAAAATAATCCAGATCACCATCCCAGCATAGTACAGTGTCACTATGGTGACATTGCACAACTTGACAGGCAGTGAGGAGGCATTATATCGCCTCCCCACCGCCTGTTTTAGCCCTTTGGAACCCACACAAGCAACCCTATTCATTTAAATGGGTCATGATGGGTGGGCGTACATGAAGTATGATTCTTGCACACCTGTGAAGCTAAGCATTATTCAGTGTGGTGCAACACCTCAATTAATTATAAGTAAATAGTCCAAAGTACCATACAATTGTGTATTACACATATATCCACCAACTTCCAGAAAAAAAATATATTTAAAAATAGTGATGAAAATGTATTAAGCAACACACCCATGTCTTCACTCCTCAAGCAAAATGCATATCCATCTCCTGGTGAAGGGCCTGCTCACCTTAATTCAATTATCAACATGCTCATCAATATTTAACCTAGGTACATCTCTCATATCCTCCTGGGTTAACACAGGGCATCCATCCCCTCCACTTACTGTAGCTCACATAGCAAACAAAGCAGAAAGGCACAAACACAGTGTACTCCATATAATTCTTTATTTAAAACCCTGCAATAAAATACACTTACAATATGACAAATCCAAAGTGCTTATTTAGAGAAATATGATTATGTTATATGTAGTCAGTAAATAGATGCATAATTTACATGTAATTTATGCTTCTTAAAAGCCCAAAGGTGCTCCTTGGATTTTGGGCCCCTTTATGTGGTTAGGCTGTAGAAAAGTCTCATACATGTGGTATCCCCATACTCAGGAGGCATAGCAGAATGTGTTTAAGGGTGCAAATCTAAGTATGCCTATGCTGTGTGTAAGACATAGCTTGTTAAAATGGCAACTTTGTGGAATAAAAACAATTTTACTAAGTTTCTTAATTTTCCAAAAATTGTGACAAACAATTGCAACTTCAAAAAACTCACCATGCCACTTACTAAATACCTTGAACTGCCTTCTTTCCTTAAAGGGGAAATTTGTGCTGTTCAGCCATTTTAGAGTCTCAAGAATTGACATTCAGTAGTTCAGGATTGATCAATTTCAACATATACAGCATATCATAAATTGTAGACTCTTTAACTCTCACACATACTAAATACGTTAATATATACTGATTTGTTTATTTTTTTTAACCAAAGAAATGTAGAAGAATAGATTTTGGCCTATATTTTTGAAGAAAGATTATTTCTATCTATCCTGTTACACATGCATTGTTGTTTGATTGCCTTTTAAAAATGGTGTTCCTTCTTCATTCCGTAGCTAGGAGATGCTTTATATATATGGTTTGAGCACATGTAATTACTTGAGCTAGACATACTATGATTTTTTTGACGTGTCTGATGTTCATATGTGAAGATCTGCACACATTTTCAATTAAAGATTTATACAATCTACAATATGTCATTTGAATCAAGTCACTGTCTGCCAATGCTACTGAGATTGTAAGGTATAGCTATCTCACTACAACTGGATCAGTTATAGAGATCACACTTCAGTGCTTAGATTGGAGAGACCGAGCAAGGTCTATCTGACTATTCTCCACTAACAGTCAAGATCAGTATTCCAGGACCTCCCAAACACATTTATTGCATGTAAATTCATATTGGTAATTGCTTTTCCCAGACTAAGACATGGAGTGCATTGGAGTGGACATGGAGTGGATTGAAAGACTTATCTGCTTTCTTGGAAGTAAATGCTCATGGCCTCTAAACTTATGATCTGGGATATGTTAAAGGCTTTTCTTATCCAAACTATTATTAAAGAAATGTACACTTTCACTCAAAGAACAGGGGTATAGGAACATGCACATAATGCAGGGCACATGGTCTAATGTGCAACAATTCTATAAATAAATTATTTTTTCACAACTGAATTTTTTGAGGAAAGGGGAAGTATGAGTAATTTATTGCCCATGGTGGCTAAATTACAAGATTCATTATATATTGATGCTGAAGCCAAAGAAAAAAAAGAGCATCGCTCCAAGTGCTGACACAAACACAGCTGGTGACAAGCAATGCTGTTAGTTGCTGGCTTACCTGTGCAGCTCGCCCAGCCCTCTGAAAGCAACAGACAAAAGATGTAGTGAGCCGCACACCAATAAACAGCACTACTTTAACTGGTAATTGTGCGGTCATGAAATTTTGTAACCAAACGAAATTTGCGTCCTTTTCTTCCCACAAATAGAGCTTTCTTTTGATGGTATTTGATTGCCTCTGTGATTTTAATTTTTTGCGATATAAACGGAAAAAGAGCGAAAATTTTGAAAAAAAAAAGATTTTTCTACTTTTTGTTATAAGAAAAATCTAATAAACTCAATTTTAGTCAAACATTTGCCAATAAGCGTATATTTATTGGTTTGCGCAAAAGTTATAGCGTCTACAAACTAGAGTACATTTTCTGGAATTTACACCGCTTTTAATTTATGACTACCTATTTGATTTCTTGAGGTGCTAAAATGGCAGGGAAGTACAAAACCCCCCCAAATGACCCCATTTTGGAAAGTAGACACCCCAAGCTATTTGTTGAGCCCATTGAATATTTTTTTTTTTTAGTCCCAAGTGATTGAATAAAGACAAAAATAAAAAATAATAGTTTTTTTTCAAAAAGTTGTCAGTAAATGATATATTACTCACACATGCCATAGTTATATGTGGAATTGCACCCCACACTTTTTGTTTACATGAAAACATATTTCTTTTTTGCAAGAAAATTACGTTGAACCCCCAAACACTATATATATTGTTAAAGCAAAGGCCCTACAGATTAAAATGGTGGGTGTTGCATTTTTTTTTCCACACAGTATTTGCGCAGCGATTTTTCAAACGCATTTTTTGTGGAAAAAATACACTTTTTTTTATTTTAATGCACTAAAACACACTATATTGCTCAAATTTTTGATGAAATAAAAAATATGATCTTAGGCCGAGTACATGGATACCAAACACGACATGCTTTAAAATTGCGCACAAACACGCAGTGGCGACAAACTACATACATTTTTAAAAGCCTTTAAAAGCCTTTACACGATACCACATTAGATTCACGGAGGAGGTCTACTGATAAAATTACTGCCCTCGATCTGACCTTCGCGGTGATACCTCACATGCATGGTGCAATTGCTGTTTACATATGACGCCAGACCAACGCTTGTGTACGCCTTTGCGCAAGAGAAGGGGGGGCAGGGGTGCTTTTTTTTTTTTTTTTTTTTTTTTTTGTTTTTTTTTTATTTATTTAGCTTTTTTATTTTATTTTTAAACTGTTCCTTCCATTTTTTTTCTTTGTTATCATTTTTATTATTATCTCAGGGAATGTTAATATCCCCTATGATAGCAATAGGCAGTGGTCTATTAGACCCTAGATCTTTCCTCTGCCCTCAAAGCATCTGACCACACCAAGATTGGTGTGATGAAATGCTTTCCCAATTTCCCAATGGCGCGGTTTATATCCGGGAGGGGGGACATTCCCTCCCACTGCTTGTAAAAGCAGTCTAGAGGCTAATTACCCGCTAGAATTGCTTTTACATGAAAGCCGATTACTGGCTGAAAAGAATGATACCAAGATGATACCTAAAGCTGCAAGCATCATTCTGGTATAACCATTCAAAGTCCATCAACATACTGGACATATATTGTAATCTTTTTTTTTCAGCCTCTTGGCTGAACGAAAAAAAGAGATTGATTGGTGGGTATGCCCACCATTAGAATACCTCCCTTCATCCACCCACTTCTAATGATGGGCATACATGCACCATTTATATATGCCGATGCATGGGGGCAATCTCCTGCAAAAGTTATGCCGTGTACACACGGTCGGAATTTCGACCGTATGTACGTGGCATTAGGAGCCAATCGCTCCTCCCCCCCCCTGCTGCCCCCATGCTTCGGCACATATGCTCTTTTTTTTAACTGTGGTGGTGAAATCACCTCCTACAGCGTTGGAGTCGCGGCTTTATGTATCGTGGGAGCAAACGCTGTTGCTGTCAAGATAAATAAATCCGCGCTGCAACTGAATGGCGCACCTGAAAACAAAAAAATGCTTAACACTAAAACACAGTAAACAAAATTACATACCTGAAAAGCAAGCATGATAAAACATAATAAAACATTGCAGAGTAGAATGGAGTAAAAAAAGAGCAACAATAGAGAGAGAATAGAGAGAGAGAGAGAACAATAAAACGACAACTATTTTTATTTTTTTTTGAGATTCACAGGTAAAAAAGCTCCTGACTGTTAGCGACTGAATCAAAACGCTACCACAAAAAAAATGTTAGCGATCGCAGGGATCAGGCCTGACTCTGCGAACGCTGCAGTTATGTGTGCTTAGTGTTTTGTAAGTGACAGTGATCGATCGATACTGCCCTGGGGTGGGCTGGGCGGGGCGGAGGGGGAAAACGCAGGTGCTAGCAGGTATCTGGGCTGATCCCGCTAACAATGCGTTTTTTTGGAACCCTAAACTGCTGGGACGCTAGTATAGATCTGATCAGATCAGATATTGATCTGTTCAGATACTGTGCCACTAAGGGAGGTGTATGCTTTGCGCGTGGGTGTTTGCGGTACTGGCACTAACCTGGGGCGACGCAGACCTTATTTGACCCTAAAACCTAATTGATATCACCCGCCGGGCGATCAGGGGGTTAAACCGTTATTGGGTAATAAATGGCGGGTGCCCTGACAGTATAAAAAACAAGCTAACTAACCAGTGTCACCCGTAACAGTAATACGGTGATCACCTGGCGGTTAACCTAAAAAAAAAAAAAAACTGGCTACCTAGCGGCACCAGTGACACTAATGCAGCGATCAGAAAAACAATCGCTTAGTGACACTGGCAAAAGGGGGTGAAAGGGTTAACTAGGGGCAATCAGGGGGTCAAACCTTTATTAGGCAATATATGGGGGTACCTGACGCTATATAAAAAACCTGACGGGGAACCTAAATAACTAAATAACTAACTGGCTAACCAGCGTCACCAGTGACACTTATACGGTGATCACTGGTGAAAGGGTTAACTCTAGGGGCAATCAGGGGGTTAAAACCTTTATTTAGGTTGTAATATGGGGGTACCTGACCTATAAACCTATTTATGAACCTATATAAACATGGCGGTTAACCTAAAAAAAAAAACTGGCTACCTAGCGGCACCAGTGACACTAATGCAGCGATCAGAAAAACGATCGCTTAGTGACACTGGCAAAAGGGGGTGAAGGGGTTAACTAGGGGCAATCAGGGGGTTAAACCTTTATTGGGGGGGGGGGGGGGGGGGGGGTGGGGGTAGGGGGCTACCTTAGAGCCTAAAACTAACTGCCCTGACAGTTATTACAGTCACACTGACACTAAATGCAGTGATCAGTAAATAAATGATCACTGCAATTAGTGACACTGTGACTGGGGGGGCAGGGGGTGATCTGGGGGGTGATCAGGGGGTGACAGGGGGGTGGAATATGTGCCTATGTGTACTGGTGTCAGTGTACTGTTGTGCACTAACCTTTACATGTTCACAGCTCGGCGTCCCCGGTCAGATAGACCGACGCACCGAGCGTGATATCACTTCCGCCTTCCTGTCTATACAATAGACAGGAAGGGGAAGCTTTTCATTCGCCAGGAGCGATCGCGAGGGGGTGGCCAGAAACCACTAGCCGTCCCCTCGTCCCGGATCGCTCCTGAAGCGATGCCGACCGTCCCCGCCGGCGGAGGGGGTTCCGATCGGACACCCCCCACCCGCCGGAAGAATGTCACGTACAGGTACGTGATTTTGCCTGTACGTGCCATTCTGCTGACATATATCTACATGAGGTGGTCGGCAAGTGGTTAATGTCAACTTGCAGCAGGGAAATAGGCCTATACGATTCCGGGTATTTAGGGTCCTTACCAGGCTTGGGGATTACTACAATTTGGGCCTCTCTCATAGAGGGGGGTAAAATACCTGTATCAAATATGGATTTATACAGGTCGTGGAGTTTAGGGATTAGAATTTCAGAGTAGGTGGCATAGAATTCGAGTGGCAGGCCATCCGATCCTGGGGCTTTAGATGCGGCCAAACAGGAGATAGCCTTAGAAATATCCTCTACAGTAATAGGGGCTTCCAAAAGTTCAAGCTGGTCCTTGGTCAGGTTTGCAACCATTTTAAAGGGTAACTCCACTTTCGTGGGGAAAAAAGAAATAATAATAAATAATAAATTTCCTGTGAAATGCAATGCAATATGGCTACCCGGATGTGTTCTGTATACAGAATGTGTACAGAACGCCCCACAGACACATCATTTCCTGCTTGTGTGATTGGCTCACTGATTTTCACAGAAGTCTGCACTAAGATACAAATCAGATTCAGGCATCGCCTGCAACAAAAATTACATTTTACAAGGTTTTCTATAAAATGCATTGAGAAAGTGCCCTGTACCACGAGATGATACAGTTAACCGATTACATTTTGGAACCCATGTTTAGGCATTTGGAAATGTATAAATTTGATTTTTATGTAAATCTGATTAAATTATTTTTAATACACGGCAAACGTGGAGATTAATTGGTTACATAAATACACTATATTACCAAAAGTATTGGGACGCCTGCATTTACACGCACATGCATTTTAAAGGGTAACTCCACTTTTGAAAAAACAATATAGTGTATACAATTGCGACACAAATCATATTGTAATTGAATGTTATTAAAAATGACCTTTCCTTTTAATCTGTAGCTGCTGTAATGTTCCTAAAAATACAAAGCAATATGACTACCTGGAGGTGTTCTGTACACAGAATGTATACTGAACCCTAGAAGCATAATTTCCTGCTAGTGTGATTGGCTCACCAATTTTCCCAGCAGTCTACACTAAGATGCAAGACAGATTTCAGGCATCCCCTGCAACACAAATTTCATTTTTGGTGAGATACTCTCAATAGGAATATGTCTAAAGGGATGCAGGCCCAGCAGCTTTCCTCATTAGAGCCCTGAGGCTGATTGATAATTATGAAACCACTCCCATTAGATTCACTTTACCACATGGACACAGACAAACACACAGGGATTTCTTCAAAATAACAAAAAGTAGGAATCTGCAACATAGTTTGTTAAAAATCCCTGCAATGTACTGTATATAGATCACCCAGAGGGGAATGTTTTTTTCCTCAAAAAAAGTGGAGTTGCTCTTTAATAGCATCCCAGTCTTGGTCCGTAGGGTGCAATTTTGGGCTGGCCCACCCTTTGCAGCTAATACAGGTTCATCTCTTCTGGGAAGACTGTCCACGAGGTTTAGGAGTGTGTCTATGGGAATGTTTGACCATTCTTCCAGAAGAGCATTTGTGAGGTCAGGCACTGATATGGACGAGAAGACTTGGCTCGCAGTCTCCTCTCTAATTCATCCCAAAGGTGTTCTATAGGGTTGATGTTAGTACTCTGTGCAGGCCAGTTAAGTTCCTCCACCCCAAACTGCTCATCCATGTCTTTATGGACCTTGCTTTGTGCAGTAATGTTGGAACAGGAAGGGGCCATCCCCAAACTGTTCTCACAAAGTTGGGAGCATGAAATTGTCCAAAATGTCTTGGTATGCTGATGCCTTAAGGCACAAGTGTCAAACCGGTGGCCCTCCAGCTGTTGTGGAACTACAAGTCCCATGAGGCATTGCAAGGCTGACAGTTACAAGCATGACTCCAACAAGCAGAGCCAAGATGGAACCTGTAGTTCCACAACAGCTTGAGGGGCGCCAATTTGACACCCCTGCCTTAAGAGTTCCCTTTACTGGAACCAAGGGGCCAGGCCGAACCCCTGAAAAACAACACCACACCATAATCCCCTCTCCACCAAATGATTTGGACCAGTGCACAAAGCAAGGTCCATAAGGACATGGATGAGTGAGTTTTGGGTTGAGGAAGTTGACTGGCCTGCACAGAGTCCTGACATCAACCCGGCTGAACACCTTTGGGATGAATAAGAGCGGATACAGGCCTTCTTGTCCAGATCAGTGCTTAACCGCACAAATGCCCTTGTGGACAGCCTTCCCAGAAAATGTTAAGCTGTTATAGCTGCAAGGGATGCACCAACTCAATATTGAACCATGCAGAATAAGACTGGGATGCCATTAAAGTCCATGTTCGTGTAATTTGGTAATATAGTGTATGTATATATGTGATGTTGCCAATCTTAATTATCTTAAGAAAATCTTATACTGGTTTGTGAAATCTAATGGAAACTTAAAAATCTATCCCAACAAGTTTGGCTTGAGTGCACAGACCTTCCCCAGCCCTTTACACTTATTATTTTCTCTAATGCCCCATACACACAATCAGAAATTCGGCTAGCAAAAGACAGATGAGAGCTTTTGGTCGGAAAATGTGACCATGTGTATGCTCCATCGGACTTTTGCTGGCGGAATTCCAGCCAGCAAAAGATTGAGAGCAGGTTCTCAATTTTTTGGACGGAAATTCCGATGGTCTGTACCAATTATAATGCACAAAACTCCTACGCATGCTCTGAAACAATTTGACGCATTCTCGGAAGCATTGAACTTCATTTTCTCGGCTTGTCGTAGTGTTGTACGTCACCGCGTTATTGACGGTCGAAAGTTCAGTGAACTTTTGTGTGACCGTGTGTATGCAAGCCAAACTTGAGCGGAATTCCCTCGGAAAAACCATCAAAGATGTTTCAGACGGAAATTCCGCTTGTGTATACACGGCATTAGATGTCACCTAATCACAAAAATTTCATATAAGCTTTAATATGCCAGTGTAACCATACATTTTTTCCACATTTTTAAACCTGCATCGTCCATAAAAATATTAGTTCCTGCAACGAAAGCCCTTGTGCAGACACTTGTTGTTAGAGAGTAGAATTTCTCTGTCTGTGTGTACCAGTTGTGATTTCCTGTTGCCATATAGGGATTGCAAATGGCCATTTAAAAAACATGACACAGACATGGTTCTCTTTGGTCACCATCATGAAGCTAGTCCTAAGAAATGCTATGCAACCATTGCTGAAATGCATATAAACTGCAAATAGCTTCAGGAGAGTAGCACCACTTAGCTGCAACTAAGGATATAAACACAGTGAAAATAAGTATTTTTAGTAAAACAGGAAATTATAATTTTCAATCATACACAGTAATTTAGCAAGCTAAATGTCATTCAGGTAGAGTTTACATTTGCTTTAATTTGCAATATATTGTTTTTGATTTAGCAGTCTCATCTAAAGGGGATCTAATAGTGCAATCTGCATTGCAGTCTACATTGGCCTTTCATGGGATTACTCACAAAAAAACAAAAAAATTTATATATTTTATAATTAATCACGCTACTAATTTCAGTTTTACATATACCAAGTTAGGACTGGGTTTACAAATCTTTTAACTTTGACATTCTTTTAGCAGTTTTTTTTTCCTATTGCTTTCTTGAGTATGCCACAAATAATCTGCAATGTATAGCGCGTATACGGCAAGGAGAAAAATATGCCCACAGTATGTAAGGCTGAAAATAGTACTAAATAGTGTGCAAGCAGGGAGAGCTCAGCACAGTAATCTGATTGCAGTAATGTGTGTGGGAAGCACAGCTTCCTGTCCTATTATACAGTGACCCCGAAAAGTAAAACACATTTCACGTGAAAATATAGAATGCTGAGGCTTTTTGAGACCTGATCATTTGCTGCTACAATTGGTAAGAATGCAAACAATTCATTCTGCAGTACTCAAACAAAACATATTTATGACATTTGTTCAGGAGCATTACCAAGGTTTCTGCTCCCTGAAAAGGAAGCTGGTTTGTTAGCTCCATCCCCTGCACTTGGTACAAATACAACTCTTTACTTTCCTTATTTACTTATCCCCATACGAAGCAGATAGAATTGTATATATTATTATTATTATTATTATTATTATTATTATTATTATTAATAATAATAATAACAATAACAGTAATGTATGGATAAAATAAAACCAGAAAATAAATTAATAAAAAAAAAAACTAGAAAAAATAAAAGCAAAGGTTATGGTTAAGAATATTATCATATGATGATGATTATGATGATAATAATACTATTACTTTTACTGATGGTAAAATGAATATTGCAACAAATATTATAGTTACATTGACATTCTTATTTATTTATTTATTTTCAATTTGAGCTATCCCTTAGACTAGAAGTACTAAATACTTGTATCTACCTTTACAATGCTTTTATTTCACTTATTTCACATATGATTATTTGAAATAATAATATTTTTGTTGTTGTTTGTAATTTAAATAAATATATATATATATATATATATATATATATATATATTATATATATATATATATATATAAGCATTTGTAATGGTGAATATTTATTTAGTATGCTGGTCTCAAAATCTTTAGTTTTCATTATAAAAAATACCTAGTGATCCTTCCATGAGCGTTTTTTTTCAGGGACTTCTTGTTATAAGGCGACAACTGTCTCCCATTTCTGCTTTTGCATTGTCACCATGTCATATGTTGCCCCTGGCAGAAAGTCATGCAGTAAATATGTTCTAAGGACACTGAAAAAGTGCATGTAGGTGGGAAGTGGATAAAAGAGGTTTCAGGTGAACAGAAACACTGAGGTGTGAAAATTTGAAAAGGTGAAGAACTTTTTGATGAAAAAAAATTAAAAAAAGTTAATTGTTTAAATGTTATTCAGCTAGGGTTTACATATACTTTAAACAATAACAGATGGTAATAATGCTAAAAAATAATAACAATATTATAATTTTTATTAAATACTAATAATAGGATTATTATTATCATACGTGAATATATTATGATTATAATTGTTGCTATTATTATTATTATAATTAGTAGTGTAGTAAAAGTAACAGAAGAAAAAGTACTATTATCATCTTTATCATTTAGTTATTAGGATGCAAATTATATTGGCACCTACACATACACATGCCGTGCCTAAATAATAAATCAATATAACAAGCAATGATAATATTTTATATGTGAATTATTAAAACCAAGGAAAACTAGCTGACTTGTTAAATTGACATTAATTTGAAGTGGTAGCTGTGTTATATGGAGGAAAATACTTATACCACATAAAATATTTTTCCATTTAAACAGTATTTTTGTTAAGTTGCACAGTATATATTTTTATGTGTAACATATAATAGATACAGTATCTCACAAAAGTGAGTACACCCCTCTCATTTTTGTAAATGTGTAGCACCCTGATGTTTAGGCAGGGTTGCTATTAAATTTAGTTGCTAGGAAATAGTTGCCTTAGCCAATTGTTAGGAGATCAATTGATTCCTCTTCAAATCTGGACTTGATGCACCCTTTATCTTCTGTCGCTAGGTTTCACTTAGGGTGTACTCGCTTTTGTTGCCAGCGGTTTAGACATTAATGGCTTGTGTGTTGAGTTATTTTGAGGGGGCAGCAAATTTTAAATGTTATACAAGCTGTTCACTCACTACTTTACATTGTAGCAAAGTGTAATTTCTTCATTGTTGTCACATGAAAAGATATAATAAAATATTTACAAAAATGTGAGGGGTGTACTCACTTTTGTGAGCTACTGTATTTATGATCTTGTTCAATGGTTTGTAACATTAACAGTGTCTGTGAAAACAAGCTAGAAAATGAGTAGTAAACAAATCAAGAATCCTACTTGCCAAGACCTTCAGTGGACAACACAAATAGAAAAGAACACTAACTTATTTCCTTGTTTCTCCCTTTCCTTTTAGAAATATTTTTATCATTAATATTATTGGGAGGACATGACCAATTCCAGGGGCGAGTCACTTTTGCTAAAATAACCCACTGTTGTCAATAAAAGCATATGTTCCCTGCCTCCTTTAATAGACCTACATGGTTAATATAAATTAGATTGTAACTATTATTTTTATAAATTATCTGTAATCAATTTCAAATAACTGATACATTTTTATTTTATCAGTAGGGTAGATATAGAGGCATATTTTTAGTAACTATTTCACAAACCTGCCCCCATCCTCTGCATGGTGGAGAAGGTAAATGGAAGTACTTGAAGCTCTTGAAGCTCTTGCCAGAGGCTCTGACATTGAATCACTGAGCTGACACTTCCTTAGTGGGTTAAGATTGCTTTTCTGACACACTGAATTGAGCTCTATTGTAAAGCCATAACCAGATCTATGTATCGTGTAATTGGCTGTTAAGCCCCTGGTGCCCCTGGTAACACTCTGAACTTTTATTCAGTTGTATTTATTTTATATGTATTTCTTCATGTAAGCTTAATATAATTTTCTCCTTTCAGGAAACAGGTACATTTTGGGTTAGAAGGAAGCTGAGACAACCTACAATGCCCTTTGGTGGGATTACTCAGTTGAAAGCCTTTAATGCATACGAAAATATTGGCCCACATAACTGCACTTTTCGTCAGCTTATAAAACATTTTTGTATAGATTTCTATCAGTGGTACAGAATTTCTATAAAAACCCAAATGTGAGTTGAAATGAGTGATTAGTTAAAGGAGAAGTAAAGCCAAAGTAAAGTTTGGTTGTACTTCTCATGTGGATCACAGGAGTGCAGTTTGTTCTGCACTTCTGTAACCCATTTTCAGCAGACTTTTGCCCCGTACACACGGTCGGAATTTCCAACAGAAAATGTCCTATCGGACCATGTTGTCTGAAATTCCGACCGTGTGTGGACTCCATCGGACTTTTTCCGTCGGAATTTCCGACTGAAAAACTTTGAGATCCTGCTCTCAAATTTTCCGACAACAAAGTCCGATCACGCAAATTCCGATCGTGTGTAGCCTAGTCCGACGGACAAAGTGCCACGCATTCTCAGAAGAAATTCTCTGACGGAAGCAATCGGTCAGGTAAAACTACCGTTCCTAATAGACAGAGCACATTCGTCACGCTGCAATGTTAAAATGTGTTTAATGCAGCACATTCTCTTTTTCTTTACAACGCAAGAAGAATTACGTTTTTTAGCTGCTCATATTCACACTAACTTCTCGCAAACTTCTTTCCTTATTCTTTTTCCTGATTTAACGGCTAGAATTTTTTTATTCGTCAGATCTCAAGAATGTTTTTTTTTTTCATTTATAGTGGTTTGTTTTTTAATCCAGATTTCCTTTATCTGTAATTTATTTTTATTTATTTTTTGTTGGGGGGGGGGGGGGGTTGTGTGTCTCAACTTATCCCACAACCATTATTATCATTTTTCTTTTTGGCTAAATTCACTTGGAGGTTGTTTGGTGTTGGTGCCCCTTGTTAATTTGACTTTATGATTTGTGAAATGTACCTGCCTACTCACAAATAAACTGTCCTTTTTTAAGTAAAACACATAGGCAAGTATTTCTTTAACCAAAAATACTTTTATTAGGTGTCATAAACAAAATAAACAGGAAGGCAACGCTGGAGAAACTGGTCCATTTGGCGAAGCCTTTTGGTCCCCACGGCAGACATCAAATATGTAATAGCAAAATTGGTGACCTGAGGAGTACATATCTGAGGGAGTTCAATCTGGTCCAGAAGTCCAAGCGATCAGGAAGATCAGAGGACATCCATGTCCCCAGGATGTTGTCAGACAAGAGGCTGCATCTTCTGACAGACCAGACGGAACCCAGGCCATCACTATCTGGTCTTCCTAAGGCACTTCCCTCCAGGCTTCCTTCCAGGCTGTGGCTCAGATCTTCGAGTTGTGGCAGCAGGTGGAGGAGGAGGAGGGCGAGGGGCAACCTCCCGGCTGCCACTTGCCACAGCCTCCTCCCGGCTGCCACTTGCCACAGCCTCCTCCCGGCTGAGGTCTTCCTGTGTATGAAAATGGGACATCGTTTTAGTTCTTTGTTCATCAATCACACTATTTTCAGCTCATGACTGTTGCAAATTGAATGTTAATAAATAGAACATACTATCATTCTGAGCCCAGCATTTTTCATTCTTGGCCCAATCCTTTTTGGTCACTACTGTCTATTGATATGTCAACCACTTTGTTAAATCACAACTTAACTGATCAATAATAACATCTAGTTAACATCATTAAATGTACGTCAAGAAATATGTTCACCAATGATATACCTGTCTCAAGCTGGGCCCCTCCACATGTTGCTGCCTGGAAGGCCCAGGTTGGACATCCGAAGCCTCAGCTGGGGGGGAAGGAAGCCTTGAAGGAAGATGGTAGGGTGATGGAATGGGTTCCCTCTGGTTTTCCAGAAAATGTAGCCTCTTGTAGAACTTCATCCTGGGAACATAAATGGCATTTGGATCTCCTGATCGCAAGGAATGCTGGAACCTCTGTCGCTCCCTCAGATAGGTGCTCCTCAGGGCACCAATTTTGACCATCACATAGGTGATGTCTGCCTTGGGGACCATGATTTTGACGTAATGGAGTCGTTTCTCCAGTGCTGCATTCCTTTTGGTTAGATTCAAAAAATCGGGGTGGGAATTCTGCCACAGGCAGGGCATCGCCCTGAGCTCATCAATTATCAAATCATAGAAAAAAGGAAACTTAAATGGGTCCATAGTATTTTCTGCAAGACAAACCATAATAATATCAGTCTAAACTCTCCTAATCTTGTACCCAAATAAGCCTCAATCTAGAAGCAGTCTAGGCTAGTGATGTACCAAGTTCAAATTGTACCTTCGTTATAGCGCTCGTTGCGTGCGTCAGATCTCTGCTCACAGATCGTCCGTACGACACACGCGTGTGACGTTTTATATACAGTGCGCATGCCCGCCCCTGACGATCTTTCTCGTCTATTCCCCGCCCCATCTCTTTATTTTTTTAATATATATATTTTTATTGTAAATTTTGCAGAATACAACAATAGGAAATAAACATTGTCATACATCTATATTTAGAACGGCAAATTTCGTTATGCAGACATGTATGATGTAGTAAAATACAAACAATTGTAAACAGGTTCAACAGTGAAGTTCATTATGGGTGCTTCGGACAGGGTTAAGAGTGCTGACTGACAACCCCAGACACCCCAACTGGGTGCTTACTGTGTCTGGGGGAGGTAGACAGCCCTCCCTTCCTTGCGGCGTAGAGGGTAGGGTAGGTCGGAATCGTAGGAACATAAAACATAAAAGAAGAGAGAAAAAAAAAAAAAAAAAAAAAAAAAAAATTGCAATGACTGCTGGGTGTAGAATCGTTAGATCATAACATAAATTGCTTAATCCGTTGCTTAAAGCGTCTATATCCTTTACTTTGGGATGTGTGTGTCGGTTCCCTACTGTTGCAGGGAGGTTTGAAGGATTACAGTAGAATGTAGGGAAACTCGAGCATCGTGTGAATGTGGATTCAGTCCAGCTGTATACTTCTGGGATCTTTGATCCATGAGTCCCAGTTCTTGTAAAATGTATTTGTAGTCAGATGGGCTTTGGCGAAGCTATGTTCCATTTTGAAGTTGCTATTTAGTATTGCAATTACTTCTTGAATGTTAGGAGGGGGGATTTTTTTCCATTTTCTCGTTAGTGCCAGTCTTGCGGCAATGAGGATGTGGGTAGCCACAGTTTGGAAGGTTTTGGGCCATGTGGGGATCATCAGGCCTAGGAGGAGATCCACAGCAGATAGGTTGCTTGCCATAGGGACGCATGCTTGAAGAAGTTTTACAATTTGGTTCCAAAATTCAGTGAGAGCAGGGCATTCCCACCAAATGTGGAGGAGAGATCCTGGTAAGCCACAATTTCTCCAGCAGAGATTAGATGCATTGGAATAAATTTTGGCAATTCTGTTTGGGGTATAGTACCACCGTTGGAATAGCTTTTGTAGAGATTCCCAGTGTGTCGTGCAGTGGGAGAGTTTTGAGGGCAATAATAGCGCTTTGTGCCACTGCGTATGTGGTGGAGTATCTGGGGCGTGCTTAGCCCAGTGCAAAATCTGAGATTGTGTGTGTTTCTCTGTTTCTTGTGAAAATAGATTATAAAAGTATGAGATACCTTTGGAGGAGTTATTCCGAACAACAAAGTAGTTCAGAGCCTGTGACAGCGTTCTGTCATGTTTGGACCATGTTATTTTGTTGAGTAGAGATCTGATCCTGAGGTATATGTAGAAAGTTTTTGGAGAGAGACTGAATTTGGTTCTCAATTGATCAAATGACATTAGGCCGGATGTATTGAAGAGGTTACCGATGGTTTGAATGCCTGCAACAGTCCATGAGTTCAATTGGAGATCTGGGATTATGAGTGAGACAGATTGTATTGGTATACGTTGTAATATGGCGTGGGGTAGCCCGTTTGATATCTGAGGGAGGGATGACCATACTCTTAGGGAAGCAGTTATTGAGTCCATCCAGGAGAGTTTGGGCATAGGAGCAAGCAGTGAAGCACAAAGGTACAATTTTAGATCTTTAGCCAACGCTGTAGCCTCTATTTGCGACCAGTTACAAGGGGTGTCCGTGTTCCACCAATGCTTGATTTGGTCTAATATGACCGCTTTATAATACAGACTGATGTTGGGTGTTCCCATTCCCCCCAATCTCGTAGGAGTCATTAGATTATGTTTATTTATTCTGGGTCGTTTTTGCTGCCATATGAAGCAATTGATCATAGCTTGAAGAGATCGTAGATGTGTTGAGAGAAATGGTACTGGAATCGTACGAAATAAATATAGAATGTGTGGTAATAGAAACATTTTTGTTAATGCTATTCTACCAGCCCAAGACACAAAGGGGTGAAGCAAATCAGCGGATATTTTTTTGAGCTTTTCCATGAGGTCTGCCAAGTTGGTGCGCAAAATATTCTTACTGGGTGAGGTCAGGCGGATACCTAGATAGGTAAGGGATGAGTTTTTTGACCACGAAAATAAGGAGTGTTCAGAAATATGTTGTATGGTCGGTTTATCTAGGCCGATCGCTAGCATAACTGACTTACTATGGTTTATTTTATATAGGGATACTGCACTAAATTGGTCAAGAATATGTTGAACCTTTGAGATGGATTGTTTTGGATTGGTAATGGAGATGATTACATCGTCCGCGTAAAGTCCTATCTTGTGTTCAGTGGTCCCTACGGTTATTCCTTCAATTTGAGGCGTCGATCTAATCTTTTGAGCTAAGGGTTCCATGATCATGGCGAATATTAAGGGTGATAGCGGGCAGCCCTGTCTTGTACCATTGGTGATATTGAACGGGTCAGATGTTACTCCCGAAGTCCATACCTTTGCGCTCGGGGTCGTGTATAGGCTAAGTATGGCGTTCAGAAGCATGTCTGATAAGCCAAATTTACGCATGACCGCTTCTAGATATGTCCATTGCACTCTGTCGAATGCCTTCTCTGCATCCAAAGAGAGGAGCAGAGAAGGCATTTGATTATTTTCCGCCCATTGAATGATGTCTATGAACCGACGGGTCCCATCTGACGTTTGTCTACTTGGTATGAAGCCGACTTGGTCTATATGTATCAATTGGTTCATAACTGTAGAGAGACGAAGGGCAATTAGTTTTGCATATAATTTAGTATCCGTATTCAATAGGGAAATGGGTCTATAGTTCTCTGGGACATCATGGGGTTTGCCTGGTTTGGGGAGGGTAACTATTAATGCTTCAAGACATTCTTTGGGTATTTTTCCTGTGGTGGCAAATTGGGTAAATGTATTGCATAAGTGAGGTGACAGTATGTTTTTGAAATGTTTATAATATTCGTTAGAGAATCCGTCTGGTCCTGGGGCTTTGTGCAGTGGGAGGGCTTGTATTACTCTGTCAATTTCGTCTGTGGTGAAGGGGGCCGATAGGTCAGCTACTTGAGTCGGGGTTAGACTGGGGAGTTGTATGGAGTCAAGAAAGGCTGCTATGTCATTTGGGTTTGGTGGAGTGGTGTTTTCTGATTCATGCAGGTTATATAATTTGGTGTAAAAGGTCGCAAATGTATTGGCTATGTCTAGTGGGTTAGACATCCTCACCCCTTGTGTGTTAACTAGGAAAGGGATTTTTGCACGGATCTGTTGTCGTTTGACTTGTTTAGCTAGGAAGGCACTAGATTTATTGCTAAAGGAGTAGGTTCGTAGTTTTAAGCGTTTGATATAATGTTCAAATTTGTGATGTAGGAGTTCGCTTAGTTTGCGTCTGTGATTGCTAATCGCTATGAGTGAGGCTTGACTAGGTGAGATTTTGTTTGTATTTTCTAAAGTTTTAAGTTGTTGCAACATTGAGTCTAATTCCGCTGTTCGCCTCTTTCGTTCTTGGGCCCCAAATTTGATGAGGAGACCCCGTAGGAAAGCCTTATGAGCTAACCAAATCATAGATTGATCACTAGTAGAACCTTTGTTGGTCTCAAAGAAACTCTCAATCTCGGATCTGATTCTCCCTTCATATTTTGGGTTAGTTAGGAGGGATGAGTTCAATCTCCATGGGGAGTGTTTAGGTGGGCCAGCTTGTGGGAATAGTTTTAGTGTTATTGGGGCATGGTCCGACCAAGTGATGAGACCAATTCGCGTTTCTGTGATCATCAATAAAGTCCGCTTGTTGGTGAGGAAGAAGTCAATCCGAGAGTAAGAGCCTCCAATGTGGGAATAAAATGTATAGTCGCGCTCAACATCATGCATACACCTCCAAGGGTCGTAGAGACCTTCATTGTTTATAAATGAAGAAAGAGCAGATGCTCTCCTTCTGCTTGGGTTAGTAGAGTCCAAAGAAGGATCTGGCGTGTCATTAAAATCACCACATATGATTAGGGCTCCACTTCTGTAAGGTTCCAGTTTGGATTGGAGCTTTTTGTAAAAGGATTTTTGGTTGGTATTAGGTACATACACATTTACCAGCGTCATGGGATGATTATCAATGGTGGCGGATAGGATTATGAATCTTCCTTCATCGTCTGTTTCTACATGATGAAGGGTAAATGGGATTATGGCACTTATCGCAATCATTACCCCACCTTTTTTTTTATTGTTATGTGAAAAGAAGTAATGTGCATATTTTTTATGCGTACAATTTGGTGGTTTGGTTTTGGAAAAATGCGTCTCTTGGACGCATAGGATATCTGCATGAGAGGAGCCTGCTTCTTTCCATAGCAGGTTTCTCTTGAAGGGAGAGTTAAGTCCCTTAGCATTAATGGATGTGATATTGATTGGCATGTTTTTATGTATTTGTGAGTAGGATGCAGGAGTTGAGCGAGACTAGGGTCATACAAATAATGTATACAGCTGTCTGTTGTATCGAGCAACTAACTTTGAGCTGTTAAATTAGAAGACTAGAACAAGAATTGATACGGTTCTTGGTAATTAGGAGAAAATAAAAATAAAAATCTATATAACAGTTGTTACAAATCAAGTACTGATATCGCAAAGATTAACGATTAACTAGGGTTGAAACAGTAATATATAGATCAGAAATTAAGTTTCACAGATAACTTATTGAGCAGGTACAGAACTTTGAGACCGAATGTGCTTGGCACACTATGAATCAGGGGGGGTGAAAATCAAACATAACGCCCGAGCAGGGGAGATCAATGCTCGGAACAAATATTTTTGAGGTGAAAGTTAGGATTTATCCGCTCTGTTCTTGCGGAGTTGAGATGGCGGAGCTGAAGATGCATTCTGAGTATTTGATTTGTGGGCCACATGGATAGGTAATAGGCCCCAGTTAGTGAGCTTCTTGTATCCGTCTTTAGGAGACAGTATTGGGACAATTTTTTGTTGATAGGTCACCAAGAGTTTGGTGGGAAAGCCCCATCGATATGTAATTTTATTCTCCTGGAGAACAGATGTAACCGGCACAAATGCTCTGCGTAGTTCCATTGTGGCTGGGGATAAATCAGCGAATAGCGCTATCTTGGAATAGGGCGCTGGTAACGGTTTTAGATTCCTGGCCGTATATAGGATTTGATCCTTTATGTGGAAAAAATGAATTCTTGCCAACACATCCCTGGGTATGTCTGCTGGAAGGTGATCAGGTTTAGCGATTCTGTGTGCGCGGTCAATGATTAAGTCATGTGGAGATAATTTGGGGATCATTGTGGTAAAAAGCTGTTGTAAGTATTTTTTAAGCTCATTGGGTGGTATTGCCTCAGGAATTCCTCTGAATTTGATATTGTTTCGTCTGCTTCTGTCCTCGAGGTCAGCCATTTTTAGTTTAATTTTTTGAATTTCATCAGAATGGTGATCATGGGCATCCAAAAGCTCATTGTGTGCACTGCTCATTTCAGATATGTGTTCCTCTGCTGTATCTACTTTGTCTTCTAGGCAGTCAAGCCTGTCATGTACTTGTGAGAGGGACAGCTGTAATTCTCTATGTAGATCTTTCTGTAGCGTAAGTAGCATTGATTTTAGCATGCTCTCTGAGACTGGGTTGTCAGTGACAGGCATAGTTGCTAGGGAAGACAAGTGAGCAGTGCTTTGAGGGAGTGTGTCTGAGGTAATGCCGTGATGCTTTTTGGCCTGGTGTGACTTGTGAGGAGAGTTGCAGGGGGATGAGGCAAGCCTCTTACCTCTGTCCTGGTGGCTGTCATTAAGCTCATTTTCAGGAGGAGGGAGGCTGTCCATGCTTTCGGCTTCCCTGTCTTCTTGTCTCTCAGCCGTGCATTGTGATTGCGACCGAGGGCTCCACAGTCTATCAGCTTGTTCTCCCGCCGGAGCGCGGCCGGCGCCATCTTGGCTTTCCCTCTGCTCCATACGGCTGAAGTATTCTGTCAGGCGGCGTGGATGTGGCGGTGGGTTTCGCCTCCCTGACATGCCGTTCGTGTCCCGCTGATCTCCCCTCACTGTCGGGTGAGAGGGGAGAAAGCTGTCGCTGTGTATTTGCGTTTTTTCCCCTGCTCTGGAGCGGAGCCTGTGGATTAAGCTGCCATTCTGCTCCTTTGAACCTGGCCACAAACCACTATTGTACGTCACTTCCAAGCAATGTTTCAGATTTTCTATTTATGCCCTCATTGATTGGTGTGCTAAGTATTCCTTTTATACATTCTCATAGGGGAGAGAAGACTCGGGACGTCTGAGGACACCAGGGACCCCACACCTCCCAAAGAAAGGGAAATACCAACACCAGAAGCAGAGGAGGAGGAGGAAGGAGAGATTGTAGAAGTTGGAGAAATTGTCACCACAACAGGTGAGTGTCGGAGACCACAGCTAAAGCTAATCAATGTATGCCTGCATCTTTAAAATACACCGTTTTTTTTCTTTTTAATTTTTTAGGTGATGTGGATGTTGTGGAAGAAGAATCACATTTTACCAGTGAAAGTGCACACATCCTCATCGGGCAGATAATGGTGTGCAATCGAGATCTAGATGATATCAAGAAAAACATCAATGATGTTCAACAAAAAATGAAGAACATCATTGATGTTTAGGGAAAATATGAAACCCCACAAACTAGCTATCAGACATTTTTGGGTTTGTAAAAAAAGAATTTTAACGTCAGAAATTCGCCAAATTTGGAAGATGCATACAGTGTGTCAACATGTGCTAGCTCCCATCATAGTGGATCAATGACAACGTTTTGTGGGTGCAACCACTTACTAACTACTAAAGTGGCTGAGGTGAAGGGGTTGCACCCCCAAAACAAGTACATTGATCCCCACGATGGGAGATTGCACATTTGGACATTCTGGGCATGGGTTCTTGCATCAAATGCCCAGTTTGATCCCCAAATTGTGTGCATCTTCTAAATTTGGCTTTACCAGGGGTGACACCCCATGTGATGAAGGCAAGATCAAACACAGTTTGGACATAGTCATGTCTGATCTTGTCTTCACTTTTCAAAGTTGAACTTTGTAAGTTCCTGTGTTCAGTATGCACCAAGTTATTAATGTTAATAAAGAATATTATAGACACCAAATATGTTTTTAGTTTGGAAAAGGGTTTTGGAAAGGCACTTGTGAATGAGCTTGAAGTAAAATTTTACCGTATCAACAATGTGTGGCTTCCTTATTCCAAACCCCAAAAGCATTATTTGCGTCAAAAGTTGTTGAATTTGGTGGCAATGGGTGTTATTTACTAAAGGCTAATCCACTTTGCACTCCAAGTGCAGTTTCAGGTGCACTTTTGCAGTGCACTTGTAGTGCATAGTGGATTTGTCTTTTGGAAACTACACCCACAGTGCTTTGTAATAAACCACCTATCACGCCATTTTCATGAATCCACACATTTCTGTCATGGTGCTGAAAAGGAGTATTTTTGGGGTCAGTAATGCACTACATACCTTACCTTGAAAAACTAGTATGTATCAGACCCACAACATGAGAAGATTCTTTTTAGGAAGAAGAGACTGTAACCGCCTCTCGCCCAGAAAGTGCGTTTCCACTGTTGAAGATAAAGGCCCAAAAAGAAACCATAAAATAAGCTATAACACACCTACAAGAAACCCAAGCAGTAAATGAAAAAAAATCTTAGTTCAGTTTCCAAAATAAATGTATTAAAAAATGCCTCTCACACATTGTCTGGCATATCAATGGTCCCCCTACCCACAAAGTACTCCATATACCTCTCTCGGACTTTGTGGGCGTTTAGGGGGGGCAAGCCAGGACGTGCAGCTTCAAGGGCTGTCAGGTTGGCATTTTGTGGGATGTCTGCATCACCAACCGCCTCCTTTGTGACATGCCCACCAGGTGGAACTCAACATTGTCAATGCTGCAGCGGCTGCACACAAGCAGAGCGCCATTAATGAGTACCTGTGCGAGTATGGCACCAGGACAGGGTCAGGGGAGCTTGGCTTCTTTTCGCCACGCCAGTGGCTACTGATCAAGGATGCATGCACTGTCCTGTCACCATTGGAGGAGGCCACAATGATAGTGAGTAGCAACAATGCATGAATCAGTGACACTGTCCCTCTGGTCTTCCTGTTGGAGCACACACTTCGTGGAATCATGGACAGGTCACTTGAGGCAGAACAGCGGGAGGAAAAGGAGGACTTCCTTACCTTTCAAGGCCCCCTTTATCCAGATAGCATTGCTGTGGGCCCGTCAAACAAACAGTAAGAAGAGGAGGAGGAGGATTGTGTCAGCATGGATGTAAAGGATAACACTCAGCAGCAGTCTTCAAGGGATGGTTTTCAGTCCCCAGAAATCCAAGGAGTTGTACGTAGCTGGGAGGAGGTAGTTACAGATCATGTGATCCTTAGTGACCAAGAGGACTCAGAATTTATGCAATTTTTTTTTCTCTTCTTGTAATAAGGTAACAACACTGTTTGTTCTCCAGCAAAATCACACAGCAGCATTGTCACCTTACGGACAGCGTGTTCTTTGATGGATATGTAACTTTAAATATACTGTAAGTAAGTGACAAACACATCCATCTCCAGCCAACACTTTTTAGGAAGTTACAGCACTAGTTTTATTTTAAAATAAAATAAAATAAAATAAACCAGACCATGGGAATTGCCCCCAGTGGTGTTTTATTATTTTTCACAACCCTTGTAACTGCTACTTTTGCTGAAAAGCTTGGACTTCTTAAAGGAAGTGGATTAATTGGTAATAAAACATTACTATGAGGAGATTCAGGAAAACAAAAACTGCTGTGTTACTTTTGGTGACAGACTGTACCATATATGTTATTTTTCCTTCTGCCTACAGTTTCTCTTTAAATGTCAAAAATCTAATTTTCACCATAGAGATGTCTACATTATATACTCATTTGTAAATGTTTTATTAGCTAATTTTCCATTATGTAATATGTTTGCTTAGGTTTACCAGTTCTTTCAAAAGTACAATTTAACATGCCTAATCATTGTAAACAATTAAATTTATTTTTATTTTTTTAAATGTGCTCTTGACTGTACTATGCATTGTTTAAAATGAGTCCTCCAAATAGGTTAGGGACCAAAAAAAAAAAGCATTGACAACAAGATAATGGGAGATATTTCAATGATGCAGTACACTGTAATGTATTCTGTCCTAAACATAGCTTCAGTGGGGGCGAGGGTTATGTTAACAGACCTAGAAGAGATTCTAGGTTTTAAACTGTTTTCACAATTGTTACTCCTGCTAACACTTATGTAAAGGAAAATTAAATGTTTAGGCAACAAAAGAATCTTTATTGTGGAGATTCAATGAAAATTCCCTAATTAATTTGCACCATTTCCTAATTACAAAAAATAAATTAAAAAATAAATCACAATTTAATAATGATGTAAGCATCTATAAATTCAATATAAAAAAATAAAAGTGGTAAACTTGCACATTTACTTAGCATGCATAATACATATACCTTGGGTCTGCTTTATTATAATTACCTGTAAGAATTGGCAGTGCTACTTTTTGGAACTAATAAACTGCAATTTGTCGGTCCTGTATGCAAAAATTACAGTTCATACACTTTCACATGATTTATGAAGCATTTTGAAGCCAGAATACAGCAGAGAAAGAAATGAGGGCCTAGTGGGAAAAGATGTAGCGTTTGCATCAGTACAATAAGCATATTAGTGAACTACAACCTGACATTTTGTTTTGTGTAGAAGAGTGTAGCTCTACTACATCAGCCTTATATGAATTATTTGGTGATGCTGACATTAACGAGGTGTCATAAAACACTATATTCAAAAGCATGTGTCCACAGGAAGCACAAAATGGATCAGAAATACATTTACATATTTTACCAAATTAAATTTTTTCTTACTTTTTTAAACCTTTTTTTTAACCCTACAGCCATTTTATATTATACTTTTAAATTATATTTTATAATTAACCTAAAGTGCTATCTGTTACTAAACCATATTATTATTTCTTATGACTTTTTTAGTGGCTTAGAAAAGCTTGGTGATTGTAACAAAGATATGAAGTGGTATTCTGGCACCTGTTAGGCCCCTTTCACACTGGGGCGGTTTGCAGGCGCTATTGCGCTAAGAATAGCGCCTGCAAACCGACCCGAAACAGCTGTTGCTGTGTCTCAGTGTGAAAGCCCTAGGGCTTTTACACTGAAGCGGTGCGCTTGCAGGACGCTCAAAATGTCCTGCAAGCCGCATCTTTGGCTCGCTATAGGAGCGGTATATTTACCGCTCTTATAGCGCCCGGTCCCATTGAAAACAATGGGGGAGCGCGGCGCTAAATATAGCGCCGCTTTACCGCCAGCGCTCCCACCGCTCCAGTGTGAAAGTAGCCTTAGAGTTGCTGAGAGTAATGCCTTGTACACACGGTCGGACATTCCGACCACAAAATCCGTCTGATTTTTTCCAACGGATTTTGTCCAAAACTTGTGTTGCACACACACGGTCGGACAAAGTTGTCGGAAAATCCGATCGTTCCGAACGAGGTGACGTACATAATGTACAACGGGACTACGTAGAGGCCAGTAGCCAATAGCTTTCGTCTCCAAATTTCTTCTGTGCATGCGTGCCACTTTGTGAGTCGGAATTCTCTACACACGATCGGAAAAAGTCAGATTCGATTTTGTTGTCGGAAAATTTTAGATCCTGCTCTCAAATTTTTTCTGTCGGAAATTTTGACGGAAAAAGCCCACTAGAGCCCACACATGATCGGATTTTCCGACAACATAATCCGATTGGACTTTTTCTCTCAGAATATCCGACTGTGTGTACGAGTAGGGACAGTGCTGCAATTGGTTGAAGGGACAGAGCACTGCACACTGCATTGTATCACTTATTACCACTAGCATAGCAGTCATAAAATGTTAACCTCATCTCCCAGAGATCAGCTCCCTCTATTCAGCAGCTGTATGTTCTCTGTGTAAAAAAAAAGCATTGCTGCCAGTACTTCGGGTAACAAGGCCATCAAAAGGGCTACTAGAGGGGAAGAATGAAAGAGTTTCAATTTTAAAACAATATCCTTTGTGCTGAGATTTATGTGTGTCTGCACGACACTTGTTTGTCAGTTCAGAAATATCAATATTACGGAGTATTTTGGGAGTGCAAGAACTAGGCTCAAACTTTATAACGCCACACCCAATTTAACCACAACCAATTTTTGCCACAGAGCACTATGTATTCCTGGGTCCTAATTTCATAAGGATGGGGGTCATAATGGGGGTTTTAATGGTGCCCTGCTTGCTCCTCTCTAAATGTTCTACCAACATTTTTTTGGCACACTAGGTTTAAAACGTTGCCTACACCTGCTGATTATAAATGGAAACAATAATGTTTTTATCAATTTATTTGCCTTTTTTACATGTTTATAAGTGCATCTGGAAAGTGTTCACGGTGCTTAACTTTTTTTACATTTTGTAATGTTACAGCCTTATTCCAAAATGAATTCATTATTTTACTCGAAAACCTAAAAACAATACCCCATATTTATGCAATGTTGCCTCAATAGGTCAGTATCATATATAGGGGTAGGTACCATCATCCCATAATTGTATAGTAGAGCAAGGGGGAGATAAATAAGGGGCTACTCCAAAAGGTACCCTTGAACATCAATGATGGTGGGGACTATTGCGGTACCCAAATATAACAAAAGGAGTGTTAAAAAGTATAACATTTATTTGCACAATTTTTTGAAAAATACATAATTCACAACAAAACATTTAAGTAATTGTTGACCTATGATCTCATAAACAAAGTATTAAAGTTTACAGGTTTACAATGGGCCCCACAGGTATGCAGAGACACGATGATGTGGGGTTGGACGTGATCCTCGACTGGTTTCACGGCTAATGATGCTTCCTCAAGAGGCGTCACCCATAACATCTATAGAAGAATACAATCTTTTAATTACATCATCATATAATTTTTAAATAGTGACTAAAGCAATTAATAATACATCAAACTTTTACATAAAATCCTGCATGACTCACCAACAAAAGAAACCCTGTAGTAAAAGACGGCAACGATTGAGACATCCTATAATGGGTGACCCCCTGGGGGCAGACACGGGGGACAGTAGAAACAGGCTAAGGATAAAAGATGTACAAATAGATCACTAAGTATGAGATATAAAAAGAGATCATTTAAATATTCCTCATTGAAAGGAGAAGGTTTTGAAATCAGAATCGGTGCAAAAAGATAAAAAAAAGGGGGAAAGGGGGGGGGGGGGGTGAAAGTAACAATACCCCATAATGACAACATAAAAGAAGTTTGTTTGAAATCTTTGCAAGTTTATAAAAAATTAAAAAAGATGACAAGTACATAAGTATTCACAGCCTTTGCTCAAGACTTTGTTGAAGCACCATTCATACCAATTACAGCCTTAAGTCATTTTGAGTATGATGCTACAAGCTTTGTTATCTTTTCTGTGTGATTAGGGTCGTTGTCCTGTTTGAAGATAAACCTTCGCCCCAGTCTGAGGTCCAGAGCCCTCTGGAGCAGGTTTTCATCATGGATGTCTTAGTATATTACTGCTGTCATCTTTCCCTCAGTCATGACTAGTTTCCCAGTTCCTGCTGTGCCACAGCATGATGCTGCCACCACTATGCTTCACTGTAGGAATGGTATTGGCCAGGTGGTTGGAGTGGTGGCTGGTTTCCTCCAGACATGATGCATGCCATTCAGGCCAAAGAGTTCAATCTTTGTTTCATCAGACCAGAACATTTTGTTTCTTATGGTTTACCCACACCTAACTCTCCCTGTTCTAGTTATGTTTCAAAGAGCTCTCCTTAACGTAAAAACATCAGAAACATTGGTTGAAAAGTGTATTTCACTGAACAGTTAACATTTTTATTAGAATAGTAAAATGTAAACCACAAAGTTTTTTTCCCTGTTCCAGGTTTTTTCTTCATTGAAAAACAGTCCCAATTTTGAAAGAACAGCTCATTGTCTATTTCTGAAGTTTTAGTGATGTAAAGAAAAAAGCTTTATAGGGTCCTCAGGACAAGCAGGACTGAAAATGTTGTCCCATTTGCTTCCAAATGACAGTTCTGCTTTTACTGGTCAATATTATTATTAAATATGTGTTATTATTATTCCACTACATAAATACACGAAGGCCAAATATCATTACAGGTAAAAAAGGGTGACTGCCATACCAAGGAAGGAGTTAAATGTTTAGTTCTTTTTTGTTTTTTCTTCTATTATCTCCTGCCGTGTATAAAGCATTCAGGATTTTCCCCTCTTTTTCACTCAGTGCTCAGATTTGTGCTTACTAAATGCAGGCCATATTTTAGAGCACAGCAAATTACCATGGCAACAGCTTCCTGCAGCTTGGGCCCTATTGTGTCTCCCTCTCGAAGGAATAAAAGAGACCCTTGGACTTACTGGTGCAGAGCCAGAACCCCGCTCACCAGTTATATAACCTATTTACCTCTGGCTTTTAAAAGCACTGCAAGCTGCAGGGGTTCAGCAAGCGTCATTAGCAATAAGACCTTGTTATAGACATACTCAGAAATACTGTGACTTGCTAAAAGGCTTTTATGTGTATATTCAGTTTTTATTGAGCTGCTGATCCCAAACTGAGTATACTAAGTGGTTCCAGGCAGAATTATCTTTCACACAGATTCTGAAAGAGTTTGAGTTTCTCTTTTAGTCTCTTTTCTTAGACTATATACACTTTGGACATGTGTTCACCCTGAGACAATATCTGTTGGATCCACATGGGGCCATCATACAGAGTAGGCATCATACAGAAAGCACTCAGCTTAGGCCCCAAGCATTAGGGATGGGCAAACGGTTTGGCCTGAGCATAAGTTCGGGCCAAACTTTTGCTGTTCGGACGTTCGGTGTACCGCCGAACAAATGGGTAATTTGACCGTTTATCCCCCCCCCCCCTAAACCGACCACAATGCATTGCGGTGCTGAACAGTGCATTGCAAGCCCTGATTGGCTGAAGCAGTAAAAGCGTCAGCCAGTTAGGGCACAGAGCACTGTCAGAGTCATGATTGGACACTCTCATCATGAATTTATCCAATCATGGCTCATTCCTGCCCCACAGCATAAAAGTATTCTTTCAATGGCAGCCATTTTCAGTGTGATTTCAGCGTGGAGATAGATAGAACAGGGCTCTGTTCAGTGCTATTAGTTAGTGTGCTACAGTATACTGTGCTATTTTGCTTCAATTGTCAGTGTAGAATATTAGTTTAGTGTCAGTCTAGGGATAGTGTGAGTGTAGTGAGGAGGACCATCATTCAGCTTTGCATAGTGTGCAGCTAGAGTAGGGACAGCTCAGATAGCTTCACTGTAGTGTAGTGAGACCGTGTCATTCATACGTACATTAGTGTAGAATAGGGACAGCTCAGATAGTTTCATTGTAGTGTAGTGAGACTGTGTCAGTATCTTTACACTAGTGTATAGCTAGAGTAGGGACAGTTCAGATAGTGTAATGATGGTTGAACACCGTCTATTTGATTGCGTTACTGCCAGTTTACTGCCATTTACTTCTGTGTGCATTACTGTCAGTTTAACACCATATAGTTTTGTGTGCGTTACTGCCAGTTTAACGCCATATAGTTCTGTGTTCGTTACTGACAGTTTAACGCCATATAGTTCTGTGTGCATTACTGCCAGTTTAACGTCATACAGTTCTGTGTGCGTTACTGCCAATTTAACGCCATATCGTTTTGTGCGTTACTGCCAGTTTAACGCCATAAAGTTCTGTGTGTGTTAATGCCAGTTTAACACCATATAGTTCTGTGTGCTTTACTCCCTGTTTTCCACCATATAGTTCTGTGTGCGTTACTGCCAGTTTAACGACATAACGTTTTTTTGCGTTAATGCCAGTTTAACACTATTTACTTCTGTGTGCGTTACTGACAGTTTAACGCCATATAGTTCTGCGTGTATTACTGCCAGTTTAACACCATATAGTTTTGACCGTTACTGCCAGTTTAACGCCATTTACTTTTGTGTGCAATACTGCCCGTTTAATGCCATATAGTTCTGTGTGCCACTGTACGTTTGGCGCATTATATTGCATTATATTATAGTGTATTCGTGGAGTGTGTCTGTGTAGTGTGAGTACTCAAATTAAAGTGCACCAAACACCTCTTTACATTGATTAAAGTGCATCTATGTACAGATTTCAACTTCTTCTTTACATTTGCTTATAAGCACCGCCCCCTCCCTCCCAATAATGTCTGAGAGGACAACAAGGAGAGGCAGATGTTCCCTTGGCACTGTACGGGGGCCAGTAACAAATGTGTCCACGGGCAAAGGTGGACGTGGTGGTCAGTCCTCAGGCAGGGCATAATTTCCTCTGTTAAGTGAGTTTGCCCCAGCATGCAGAGGAGGGGATGGACTGGCTTACTAAACCTTCCTTATTCTTCTCATCCTCTGTCATGCAAGCAAAGACAAGTGTGCAGTCCCCTGCAGTTGCCAAAGTGGATAAACCTGCCTCCTTGTCCACATCTATTCCTACCATAGCCCCAACATCAGCCATTGAGGAGTCAGCTGAGTTATTTGACCACAGCTTCAGCCACTTGCCTCCTTGATGATGCCCAGCCATTACTGGATTCAGATGTTGGTTCTGAGGTTGAGGATGACAGGAACATGAGCCTAGAGAGAGGGAGGAACACTGGTAGAAAAATTGGCATTCATGTTCCCCAAGCCGCAGTGTATTGCCAAGTTGTGTCCAGTGGTAATGATGAAGATGGATGAGATAGAGCAGAGAAGGAAACTGAAGGTGAGGTGGCACAACCCCAAGGAGGCTGACATCAAGAAGGAGTAGAGAGCAGCCACCCTATTCCATCACATTCTGCAGCTGTTATCTCCCGGCCCACTCCCCAAAGCTCAGCGGTCTGGGCCTTTTTTCAGCACATCTCATCTGCAGCAGATCGCACTGTTGCTATCTGCAAACTGTGTTTGAGGCATATCAGACGTGGCAAAAACACCAACCATATGCATATCATTGCAATTTTTTTTGCCTTCTTCAAGAGCACCTCTATAGAGTTATAGTGGGAATGTGCCTCTGACACCCAAAGAATAATCTTTCTGCACCTTTTTGACAGATGCATATCATTGCAATTTTTTACAGCAAGGCCAGTTCTTGCTTTCATCAAGATTACCTCTATAGGGTTATGGTGAGAAGGCGCCACCGACACCCAAAGACCAATTTTTCTGCACCTGTTTCACAGGTGCATATCATTTCAATTTTATACAGCAATGCCAATTCTTGCTTTCATCAAGGTTACCTCTATAGGGTTATGGTGGGAAGGCGCCACCAACACACAAAGACCAATTTTTACGCACCCGTTACTTCTATACAAGTCAAAGTGACACCAGAATGTATCCAAAAAATCTCTAATCTTGTTCCCAGTGCTCTACATTGTGGCCTCATCATACACACTTGCTCCCCAGTTTGTATGCAAGGCAGCTTGCAGGGAAAATTTCATTTTTTTGGGCTTTATAAATACAATCATTGCTGCAACAGATTCTAGACATGGTACAGATCTGCCAATTTACAGGTAGACTAAGGGGACTATATTGGAAGGAATTTTTCATTTTTATGCTTTCACTTTAAAAATCAAAAAATCACTGCTCATTTAAAAATGAAGTTTTGCAGAAACCTTCTTTTTATTGATAAATGTCCCCCAGGGCAGGACCCGAGCCCCTATAACCATTGTATGCCCAATTACTTGCATATAGGCCTTCAAAATGGTCACTTTTGATTTTTGACATTTGGGTCCCATTGACTTTAATGGGGTTCGTTATCGGGTCAGAACTTTTGCAGTGTTCGAAATTTCTGGTGTGAACCGGACAGGGGTCCATTCAGCCCATCCCTACCAGGCATCACAAATCCTCTATGTAGACTTCTATCCAATATCTATAAAAAGCTCTGACTCTTCCTTGAGAATTTTATAATTAAAGTGTATGTCAAGGCCAATTTTTTTCTTAGTTTTGTTTTACATAGGATTTTTTTTTTTTTTTTTTATGTTTCTAGAACAATGCATATAGGAACATATAAACAACACATAGAAGAACAGGGTCAATAGAGGCAAGATCATTAAAGAAATGTACCAGAGCACAGCATCATGAACAAGAGTTAAACATCATGAGCTGAAAGAATCTGGAAACCCAATGGAAATGAGGGCACTAATGATTCTATTGGTAAGTGTTCCATGTCAACAACTATTAGTGTCTCTACGGGGAAGAGTACCATGGTTCATAAAAGAATCACTAGGGTAAAGGGGAGGAGCAGAGAAAAGTGAGGACTGCAGAGAAGGAAATCAAGGAAAACCAGAGATGGGGGAAGTGACAGTAGAGGGGTGCTTGCCTGGGATGGGAAAAGAAAGAGGGAGTGGGAGAGGACCTGATCATGAAATACACTTGCATTCAGAATCAGATCACCTTGGAGTATGACCACCAAGTATAGAGAAGAGTGCAGCATCCCCTCCCCTGCAACCCTGAAGGCACAGAGGGAAGGCAGTGGGGCCAAATTAATACAGTAAGAGGTCATATACCAACATGAAAGTACTTTATAAGGAATTTTGTTGAGCTAATATACTTTCTGAGTATTTGGAGGCGGAAAGCCAAATCTTGTTCCATGCACCTTGGTCTGGAGGAAAAACAAGATCTTTCACCATTTTTCAACATAGGGGAATTCACGCGTGTTGTTGAAGATATTGGAAGGATTTGACATTGTCAAGGGCAAGGAAAGCATAGATGTATTTGGTTCCCCTCCCACACCAGCGAAAAGCCCCAGGGTTGCCATGAGTTGGAGGAGAGTGGATGTTTCGAAGAAACCTGAGAGGGGCTGGTGGGGGGAAAGGATATTGCCACTGTATTTATCTGAATTCCAATGGTGTAGAGAGTGCAGTAGTGAAGGATTCAAGAGTTTAGGCCTATGAAAAGGGGGGTCCGTAATAGATTGTGGGTGGGAAGAGGGGAGCATTCAGTTATTACCAAGTGGACCCAAATAGGTTGCATTGAGGAGCTGCAACCTGAACTATTTTTTTCATGCATTGAGGTGCATTGCAGCTTATTCATTTTGAATAGGTTGCCTAGTGCCATGTGCTTCAATGCATCTCAATGCATGAAAACACACGCTGCAGTGTGAAGGGTTCTAGCAGCTGACATACCTTAGCATATCTTAGCTAAGCATATCTTAGCAGTGAAATCATAGGAAAAGCATCTCCTGCATATGGAGACAGGAGAACATTTTCTTTCTTTCCAGCTTCTGGGTGTCCTCAGTCAGTAACACCCCATACTTTGCTGCTATAAGGTGAGTGTTTGGCAAGGGGGTGTTTAACCCTTTTGTTGCCAGAACCATCTTTGCGTTTTTTGCACACATGTTTAAAAATAATTTTAGGCCTGAAGATTACACAAAACCCACACATATTATATATTTTCTGAAAGCAGATAGTGGTAGTTTCAATTTTTTATTTCACGCAATATTATCGCAAAGTAATGTATAAAATATAAAAGACGAGGTTGCACCAAGTAAATAGATACCCAACATGCCAAACCTTAAATTTTGTGCGTGCGTGAAATGGCGTCAAACTTCAGTACCGTACATTTTCGATAGGCGTTGCTTCAAAAGCCCCTATAGGTATCAGTTTAGTGTTACAGAAGAGGTCTTGTGTTAGAAGTATTGCTCTCACTCCAGCGTGCACAGCGATATCTATTATGTGTATTGCAATCAACATTTTCACATGTAAGTGCCCCAACACATGCGTTTACGTTTGTGCGTATGTATATGTGGGGGTGGGGGGCCTCACATTTTTTGGGGGGGGATTTTATGTGCTTGGGTGTAACTTAATTTTTTTTCATTACATAGGGGACAAAAAGTCCCTTATGTGATTTGTTTTGGTGACAGGTTCTCTTTATTGAGATATGCCATGTCTACCCTGTGATCACATTGCAATACATTATTTCCCGGCTGAGCTAGCCGGGGACACACATGGAGAGCTTGACCCGGACGTGACGTCAGAGATGTAGTTTTCTGGGTCACAACAAGAAGGGGAGGCGAGCGGACGTGTGTCCACTGTTCTCCTTCCCCTCCAGCTGCTGGCACATGCCATAGAGCTCCCGGGCCTGCCCATGGGCAAGCAGAGCCCGGTAAGCATGGCGGGCACGGCGGCAGGGGGGTGGTGCAGGTACCGGGGGTGTGTTAGAGCAATCTGGCAGCAGCGACGCTGTACGAATGCTCTCATCTGACAGGCAGGAGTCTGTCAGTTTCACACATAATCCCGGTGGCTGCAGCCACCGGATTGTGTGCAATACCCCCCCGCTGTCAGGTTCATACGACGTACGGACCTGGGGACGAAAGGGTTAAAATATGAATATCTTTGTGATGAGCAATATGGATTTCAGTGCTTGGTAGTAGGGAATTTGCTTTGTGCTGCATGAGGATATTTTTTTCAAAGGTGAGCAATTTTCAGCTCCGTTAAAAACAGTTCTGCATTCACATCAAATTTATTGACTGCCAATATCGTGATGCTTCCCATACCTGATCGTGACCATTCCTCCTGGGCCAACTTTAGGCCCATTTCTCTCATTAACATCGACAAGAAAATTCTTACTAAGATTCTTGCTAACCGCTTAAATTCCTTCCTTACTTGCTTAATGAAAATTATAGCTCATCGCAATGAAACAATGCTTTTATCACGTAATGTGAATAAGGCATTTGACACCTCATCATGGCCTTATTGTATGACTGTACCCTGTCACAACAGGTTTGGCGCGTCTTTATTACATTGGATAACAACATTATATTGTGCGCATAGGAAAAGTTTGGGACTTTGAATGAGGCCCACATAGACATGCAGCATAGAGGGGGAGAACATTTTGGGACTTTAAAAGAGGCGTGTAGCCAACAGTCCATGTAGTGAGCTGTGAGCATAACCATAGTATAAATGCATATGCAAGGCAAATGTACATAAAAAACTATCTTTATTAAAGCGGTTGTATACCCGTTTTGTTTTTTGTTTTTTTGTAAACTACCTGCAAGACAAAGTCATAATGAGCTAGTATGACTAGCATACTAGCTCATTATGCATCACTTACCTTAGATCGGGGCCCCCGACGCCATCCTCTTCTCCCCCTCCAGCCGCAGCCATCGCTCTTCCGGGTATCGCCGCTCCGGGCCAATCAAAGCGCCGCTGCGTGGCTGTGATTGGCCAGAGCAGTGAAGACGTCGCTCCGCGCATGCGCGCGTGACACTTCAACTGCAGTGGGCCGCAGTTCTGAATGGGGGGATTAACCCTGTAAATGCACCGTTGTCTACGGCGCGCTTGCGCCGTAGACAATGTTGTATAACTTTCTGTGCAAATATCTCCTAAACCGTGCAGGTTTAGGAGATATTTCTTGTACCTACAGGTAAGCCTTAATCTAGGCTTACCTGTAGGTACAAGTTGTAATTGAGGGTATACAACCCCTTTAAATTATCCATCGACAATTGTAGCCAATATTAAAACATGATAAAACAATTCATAGATAGACAGTGCAGGAGGAAAGTATATGTCCATATAGTGTCAAAGAGCCTTTTTAGACAATGCAGAGAATTAACCGCCTAAGTTCCACAGTGAGTATAATAAGCATGCTATTCTGCATATACAGACAGATTTTACTGTTGTGGGTTTAGTAACACTTTAATGCAGAGAATGCTTTATGGTAAAAAAAAAAAAAAAAACATTCAGTCTTTAGAATCACTTTAAATAACTGTTTTTAAGGTAACGTATATTTTTTATTTGAAGGCATTCTACACTTTCAAATGCTTTAACTTTTATTGTCTTAATTAGGTATTGCTGTAGCTATACTATGTTTTTTGTTTTCCTTACCTAGTAGTGTTATGATGATTCCCCTATGTCCATGTATTTCTGATGTGTAATTAGAACTGGTTCACCAGGGAGAGCATATTTGCACACGATCCATTCACACTTACACTTAATCTGCAATCATGCACATCACACCAACTCCAGAAAATTGCAATGCTTTTAATGCTTTTAATTCTCCTTTAGCAATACCATAAGTTAATACGTAGTTTCGTGGCTTATTCTATGGCTTTTTAATGGTTTCTAAGAATGTCTTTTAAGAATGCTTTTATAACGGTTCCATTATGTTTCATTAATTCAATCCTTAAATATACATGTTTTTAAATATGTTTTTAAATCATACATCTTAGATTTGATTTCAATTTTATTACTATTACTATCATTGCTCTCTACACGTCTCTTTTGGTCTGTATGGTATGACATATAATTTCATCAACAATTTTCCATATACAAGCTCTGTATTATATTTTATATGTCTTTGGTATTTATTCCATCTAGAGCGATGGGATGCGGACAAACTTGGAGTATAGGAGAACTCACCACTTAACATGTGTCACTCCTCCCAACCAACCAATCCCTTGTATGTTTGATCCACAACACTATACAGACCTCTCTTGTCATTCCACAAGGCTCTGATGAAGAGGGTTTCTTTCCTCGAAAGGCGTCAGCCAAATTCTAGTACTTGCCCTTGCATGGGCATGCCTATTTTTCTAATTTAATGTGTATACTTGTAACCTGATTTATTGAATACGTAGATACTTTTTGTATGGATTTATTTTTCCGTGAATAAACCGCAACATCTTGATCAATGTATTATATCACGCGCCTTTCATCACTTTCATACACTTGGCTTACTTCAGACCCCCCCTGGTCAGTTTAGGCAGCGGGGCTCACATGATCTTCTTTTAAATTTATCCTTTGAAAGTACTACCATTTCATACCAACAACGCCTTTACAAGCGCAGGAGAAAATTCTTTCTTTGTTTATATTGTCATGGGGTCCAGGCCTGTCAAGAGCCACCACTAATCTATCTATCTATCTATCTATCTATCTATCTATCTATCTATCTATCTATCTATCTATCTATCTATCTCATCTATCTATCTATCTATCTATCTGTCTATCTATCTATCTATCTATCTATCTATTTATCTATTTTTATATATCTATGCCATATTGGAAGCAGGCATAGAGAGTTAGGCAGTATGTCATGTCCCTTTCTATATCTATGAATTTCTGTGTTGCTTTCCTTGCTTTCCGGCAGGGAGATGGATATTTGACATCTCTGACAAATTTACGTCTGCTGAAGCATTTGCTGTAAGTGACAGAATAAAATGTATCCTGCATAAATTTGTACTTGTCTATGACAATTAATAAAAGGATTCTTGAAATAATAGGAACAGCACATGTTATAATCAGAGAGAGAAAAAAAACATAGAGACATTGTAAAAGTGTACGTTTTTAAAAAAACAATACCAACTGCAACAATAATCAAAAAATGCAGAAGAATGTATATCATTTACAGCATCTCTTTCCTTCCAACCAGCACAAAGCATATAATAACAGAGATGATAAAGAGTACAATAAAGCTGAATTCTGGTTAAAAAAAAAAATACATGTGGCCCACTCCCTGGGTGCACATTAACAAGCCACCCCTAATTCAATTGAGAATTATACAGAGGACTATGCCCATGTGAGATGCACCAAAGACTACTCCAAAAATAAAAAACAGTTTTTCCACAAAAAAGCAGCACATTGCTGTATCGCTATGGAGTGTCGTGCTCGGCTTGACGGTCTTCTTAGGTTCTTCTTTTACAGTATGCTGCTGTCACATACTTTGTGGCAGAGACTGACGTGTAGAGGGAGACCTCCTTACTGCCCTGGCTCAAGGGCCACTGGAGTTGCACCTGGGCCAAGAGAGCACGGCGAGGTAAGAGTGCCTGCAAGGTCTTCTGTTGGTATCTTTCATTGGTCTCAGAGCTATGTGGCAGGTGCGTCACCAGAGCTAGGCTGGATGGCTGAAGCAGTGGGTGGCAACAGAAACAGCAGATGCACACAGAAGATGTAGGACCAGTGTCACCAGGCACAATGCAGAGCACGACAGACGGAAAACTGGATGCAAAGTCAAACAAGCCAAGTCAGCCACGGATGATCGGAAACAAGCATAAACGGCAGTCAGAAAATGGTCAATGTGCCGGCAGAGGTTGGCCACAGGTTATCAGGCAGATGAAGATATAACAAAGTCTTTAAGGCAAGCCAAGGTCAGGACAGGTGGAGAGCAAGCATGGTCAGGATATGCCAGGTCAAACACAGGAATCAAGCAGAGATACAGGAGCAGGTATACGGGTAAAGCTGTAGATCAGACAACAAATCGCTAGTTCAGCTGCTGCCCTTATATAGGCCATTTGGTGCCAGAATTAATGGCAGACGCGCGCGCATGCTCATATGCGTTTGCCTATTCACAGTGTTGTCCACGCATGAGCATAGGCATTCACCTATGCCCGGCAAGACGGGTACCTTCGCCCTTGCCTCAGAACTTCAGCTGTGCTATGGCCAGCACACCCCTGACAGCTGCATCCAGAGTTGTCTTCCTGCACTGTGCCATCAGTGCTACTATTTTACTGCTGCCCCTTCTCAGGAAACTCAGCCCCGCTGACACACCTGGTTGAGTGTACAAACATACAATATCACAGGAAATCACTGAAAGTAGTACCTAGTACCCAATAGTAGTGCTGTATTAAAGAAAACAGGCACCAAACCAGGTAGTAAAGGCAAACTTAATATATTGTCACCCAATATGGTTGGTAACTAGACAAGCATAAAATGCATTAACAATGGTAACAACACATGAACAAGAGGGTTTTTTGGGACTTTAAATGAGGTTGGTAAGTGAGGCCAAAGGATCAGTCACCAATATATAAAATAATTTTATTGATAAACAATAACATAGTAACATGATAAATATCCAAGTATGGATTGGCAGTCACATCATATATACACCATGATTGATACGTTGTAAACAGAGTAAAAAGCCCCCAGACGATACAGGGCAGATAATCCTTGATAGGTGATACACTCATTTTAAAATGCACATAATCACAGAGCTTCTAAATAAAAACCTACTGTATGTAAATCTAGTAAAGGAAATAGTTGTTTGGTGCATGTGATAAGCCCGACGCGTTTAGTGTATCAAAACACTCTTCAGGGGCTTCTCTGTGCGCCTGGCCTTCCCTCTTTGGGCTCCTCCCTCGGCTCCCGGACTTGACTCATTTGGTAGCCTGTGGCTGCGGACCTCATGGTGTTCACACTCTATTGGCATGTGAGTATCCATTGGGGATGAGTAGCCTTTCCCCTCCCCTATATGTATACCCTCCCTATAACAATGCACATTAAATCTTTACTCATTCGATCCTTATTCTTTTTTAGACTTTGGTGCAAAACTGCCCCTGAAGAGTGTTTTGATACATGAAACAAGTCGGGCTTATGACATGCACCAAACAACTATTTCCTTTACTGGGTTTACATACCATTAGGTTCTTATTTAGAAGCTCTGTGATTATGTGCATTTTAAAATGGGTGTATCACCTATCAAAGATTATCTGCCCTGTATCATCTGGGGGCTTGTTACTCTGTTCACAATGTATCAATCATGGTGTATATATGATGTGACTGCCAATACTTGGATATTTAACATGTTACTATGTTATTGTTTATCAATAAAATTATTTTATATATTGGTGACTGATCCTTTGGCCTCACTTGCCCACCTCATTTAAAGTCCCAAAAACCCCTCAGTGTTGCATGACTGAGTAATTGTCATTCAAAGTGTGAGAGCACCAAAAATCTGAAAATTGGTCTGGGCAGGAAGGGTGTTTAAGTACCCAGTAAGCAAGTGGTTAAAGACCAGCCTCGTTTTGAGATTTTGGTGTTTACATGTTTAAAACAATTTTTTTTGCTAGAAAATTACTTAGAACCCCCAAACATTATATATTGTTTTTTTTTTCTAACACCCTAGAGAATAAAATGGAGGTCATTGCAATACTTTTTTTTTACACCGTATTTGCACAGCGGTCTTACAAGCGCACTTTTTTTGGAAATAATTCACTTTTTTGAATAAAAAAATAAGACAACAGTAAAGATAAATTGCGAAAGATAATGTTATTTTTTTTATTTATTTTTTTATTTATTTTTCGAGTAAATTGATACCCAACATGTCATGCTTCAAAATTTTGCCCGCCCGTGAAATGGCGTCAAACTTTTATCCTCAAAAATCTCCATAAGCAAAGTTTAAAAAATTCTACAGGTTGCATGTTTTGCGTTACAGAGAAGGTCTAAGTATACAATTATTGCTCTCGCTCTACCTTTCGCGGCGATACCTCACATGTGTGGTTTGACCACGATTTTCATATGCGGGCCTTAATCACATATGCGTTTGCTTCTGTGCACAAGCTCGTCAGGACGGGGCATTTAAAAAAAAAAAAATCTTATTTATTTTACTTGATTTTATTTATTTTTACATAGTTTTTTTTAAAAAAAATGTGGGTCACTTTTATTCCTATTACATAGAATGTAAACTTCCCTTGTAATAGAAAAAAGCATGACAGGACCTCTTAAATATGAGATCTGGGGTCAAAAAGTCCTCAGATCTCATATTTGGACTTAAATGCAATAAAAAAAAAAAAATTGTCATTTAAAAAAAATTACATTGAAAAAATGTGCCTTTAAGTAGTATGGGCTGAAGTGACTTTTAGACATCGCTTCCGCCCTGCAGTGTCATGGAGACAGGTGACACCGCTGCCGACGGCTCCGGTAAGCGGCAGAGGGCACCGGATCGCTCCACCGATAAAAGTGATCTTGTGGCAAATCCACAGAGACCACTTTTATCTTGTAGCCGCCAGCCGGCCGAACATGGGGATACCAGGGTTATGGCAGCTAGCTGCTGCCATAACAACGATATCCACCCCCAAAAAAGGGACGTATATGTACATGTGGCGGTTGGCAACATGATTAACAGTAAGGACTAGGCATAAGATGATATTTGGTGTCCAGATAAGTATAAACAGTAGCAAGGCCACCTCAAGTGCAGCAGTGAGCAGTAGTAAAGTTGAATCTACTGAGTGCTGGAACTGTTCTGCCAGAATGCATTTATGGTGGCAATGATAGTCCTAGACCGACCGAGTATGCACTGTCCAAAAGAAAAGGTTGATGGTAGTAGAATGGGCAGGGGAACAAAGGGGGTGTGCAGAATAGTTATTATGGGAGGGACAGTCCTTTGAAATGTTCTTCTGCTGGCTATTGTTGGGGCCCTACACTTCCTCTCTTTTCAGCAGCAAAAGTAAAAACATTCCCATGCAGTTTAACCACTTGTCGACCGGCTCACAGTGATATAGGTTGGCAAAGTGGCACAGCTGCACAAAATCACTTACCCATATGTCACTGCATCATCGGGAAAGTGCCTGCGGGTCACATGGACTCGATGTCCACCAGTGGCCCGCGATCGTGGCACGGAGAAGCAGAACGGGGAGATGGTAAACAAGGCATTTCCCTGTTCTGCCTAGCAACATGACAGGGATCTACTGCTCCCAGTGATCGGGAGCAGTGATTTCTATCATGTTCTAGTGAGCTCATCCTCACTATAGTTAGAATACACCCCGGGAACACACTTAACCCCTTGATCGCCCCTAGTGTTTAACCCTTCCCTGCCAGTGACATATACACAGTGATCAGTGCATTTTTATAGCACTGATTGCTGTATAAATGTCAATGGTCCCAAAATAGTGTCAAAAGTGTCCGATCTGTCCGCTGCAATGTCGCAGTCACGATAAAAATCGCAGATCGCCGCCATTACTAATAAAAAAAATAATAAAATGGCCATAAATCTATCCCCGATTTAGTAGACGCAATAACTTTGCGCAAACCAATCAATATACCATTGAAAACGTCTTATGAAGATGAAATGCATCTGGGAGGACGTGCAGTGACGTCACCGCACCTGAGACGGCCGGCATTTTTAAAAAAAGCATTACTTATCTGCTCAAATGTGAGTACTTTGTACTGCTTGTTTCTTATTAAAACCCATTGCTTTTACTGTATCACGCTATGGTCTCCTCATTTTAATCCACATGGTCCATGATGTTACCCATTGATCGCCGAGCATTTACTGACTGCTGAGTTTTGAGGCTTGTGCTTTATTCATCTGGGGAAGTGTGATGCTGGACGTTATATCCTGTGTATGAGGAGCTGTGCTTTCTGATAGCTGCTCTCTGGTAAGCAGCTTCGATTACTGGTGGTGGGATTCACCTGTTGGATTTGTGTGCACTAAGGTGTTATCGTGAAGAAGTGGATTCATCATAGATTACATAGACTTCTGTTCACCATCTTTTTTGCCCTCTTCTATGGACTAATAATATGCCTGTGAAATCCCACTCAGTTACTATCCTGTTTAAAGTTTAATTTCATTAGTTCTTTTTTAATTACATGTTGTGGCGCAGTTTTTTTCTGTTCTCTGTTATTTGGTTATCTCCCTATTACTGCAGCCTGTTTTATATATTTTAGGTCTACTTTTTAGGTCAGCGCGGTCTTTTTTACATTATACTTCAATCAATATACGCTTATTGCGATTTTTTTTTACCAAAAATATGTAGAAGAATACATATTGGCCTAAACTGAGGAAGATATTTGTTTTTTTATAGATTTTTTGGGAATATTTATTATAGCAAAAAGTATAAAAAATATTGCTTTTTTTTTCAAAATGTTCGCTCTTTTTTTGTTTATAGCGCAAAAAAAAAAAAAACGCAGAGGTGATCAAATACCACCGAAAAAAAGCTCTATTTGTGGAAAAAAAAGGACGTAAATTTTGTTTGGGTACAATGTCGCAGGACTGCGCAATTGTGAGTTAAAATGTATCGCAAAAAAGGGCTTGGTCAGGAAGGGGGTAAATCCTTCTGGGACTGCTTAATAAAAATCCTCTCTCCACTCTGCCTACTGCACAGAGAATGGTGCAACATAACATCAGTAAGTCAGCAGAGGGAGACAAGAATAAAAGGCAATCTACTTCTTCTGCACCTGGCTACACTGTATACCAATCATTCCTTGTTTAAATGTAAGTGGATACTATTTCAGGTTTGTATTTCATTAAAGTTACAAGGTACTGAAACTTCTCTGGCACTTGCTTTTTCTTCCATGTTGCCTGATTCCTTGACCCTGTTGTGTGGTGCTGCAAGATTTGTTAACCCTTGACCTGCCAAATGACTACCATTCTGATTATCAGCTCAGTCCACAGCTCAGATGGTGTAACCTTTTGGTTCTGTGATTTTCCCCTGGACTTCTTTATAGACTTTATGGCTACAATTTTAATAGCCATATTTTGCTCATTTTCTAATGTAGAATATAGGTAATGTTGTAGTGGAAGCGCCAGTGGTGTACCCAGCGGGGTGTGTTGGATGCAGTCAGGTACCGTAGCTCTAAGGGTGCCACTGCCGATCAAGAAATTCACAGTCACACAAAGGTGTTCTGATTGGCTGGCCTGATATGTTGTAGCAATGCCAGAAATCTCACAACGTACCAATGCTGAATCACTCTATTCCTCCTGCCCACCCCATAGAAAAGATTTCTTGAGCAAATTAGCAGCTACTGTTGCTTAGAAAATTAGCAACGGTAGATGTAGCGTTGCTTGGGAATGCTTTTCTATAGGGTGTGTGGGAGGAGCAGAGTGATTCAGCATTGGTACACTGTGAGATTACCCACCTCCTGCGTAAATCTTGCCCACACAGCTCACGTCTTTAATGACAGAGTGAGGCAACCCAGCTGCAGTACAAATTTACAAGGGAGAGATTGTCTGGAACTGGAAGCCATCTATTAGAAGAGGGGGGTTTTGTGACAAAGGCCCCTGGACTAGCGGAGGAAGGGTTGGGCTGGTTAGAGAGGCCCTGGACTAGGAAAGGTGGTTTGGTTTAGCAAATGCCCTGGATTTGGAGGCGTGGTGCAGAGGAGGCCCTAGACTGGAAAGGGTACAGAGGATGCCCTGGACTAGGAAAAGAGGGGTTGATGTGCAGAATGCCCTGGATTAGGATGAGGGGTGCAGACGGGACCCTGGACTAGGAAAGAGGGTTGGTGTGGCAAAGGTCCTGGACCGGGAAGGGCTGCAAAGGAGGCACTGAACTAGGGAAGGGGGTGTTCAAAGGCCCTGAACTAGGTGAGGAGGAGGCCCTGGACTTGTTGAGGGGTGTCTAGAAGCCACAAACTAGAAGAGGGGTGCTTGGAGACACCAGACTGGAAGAGGAAAGTACGATGGACCTGTGTATAAATCTCAGGTCAGTGGCCAGACCTGAACCTTGTAGCTCTCCTACAACTTGTGTCTTTCTACCCCATATTGGCACTATATCCAATGGAGCATTTGAATCTTGCATAGCAGAGTAGGGACTGACCACAGAAGGATTACTTTAAAGCAGTGGGCCAGCTTAAACATGCATTACAATATATTTAAAATAAAAAAAAAAACTGTTTTGCAAAGCTTAGGGTATATAAAAGTGTGTAAAGAACAATCCCCATTACTCCTGGTTTGGAAGGGCAGCAATTCTAAAGATGAACATCCTCCCCCGCATTCTATATATCTTACAAACCATACCCATTAAACTCCCCCCACCCTTCTTTCAGCTATACAAACAACTGAGTACTAGGTTCCTATGGAGACAGAAAAGGCCTAGGACAGCATACGATCAACAGACGAAACCTAAGACAAAGGGAGGCATTGGCCTACCAGACCTCAAGAAATACTACTGGGCTTGCCACCTCTCCAGAATTATAGACTGGTCTGTACACGGCCAATGCAAAGACTGGATAACCCTTGAACACACATTCTCCCCCCTCCCTTTGCGATTCCTGCCTTGGACCTTACCCGAACACATCCGTAAAAATCTCATTGATCATCCCCTAATCGCCCCAACGCTCCACTGTTTCAAGGACGCCTGCCGACAGCTACACATTTCCTCTAACCCTGGGCCTCTTACAACTATAAAACTCAATCCAGCATTCTCGCCTGGCATGTCTACCAACTTCCTGGCGGACATCTGGCAACACACAGAGGTTTTAGCCCACCACTTCCTCCGATCGGGTATATTTCTAAATCGTTCCTCCCTGCCAGTCAACACAGACAATAATGCCTTTCCACTATGGGCGTACTTTCAGATCAGACATTTCCTTAAAAACGCTGACCGTGTATCCCCTGTCTCTCGTATGCTTACACCATTTGAACAGCTATGTTCTCAAACTGCACCCCAGCAACATATGATCTCCAACATCTACAACATACTCTATTCTGATAGTTTATTGAAAATGAACAAAGCCTGTCTAAGTTGGGAAAGAGACCTACAAATAGAAATGACAGAAGCACAATGGGAACACGTCTCTAAGATAACACATAAAGGCTGCCTAAATGTCTCGATCCAAGAAAATAACTATAAGATTCTAATGCACTGGTACAGAACTCCAGTAATTCTTAACAAATTTAATCCTGCCCTCTCAGATACATGCTGGAGATGTGTCAGGGATACAGGTACTTTAGAGCACATTTGGTGGTCCTGCCCCCTTATCCAGCCGTTCTGGATTCAAGTGCGGGAACTGACATCACAAATTTCTACATACACTCTAGAGCACACCCCAGCACAGTTCCTCCTTCACCACTCGGGCATACCGACACATCAATACCGCAAAACACTGATAGCACCCCTAATAAACGCAGCCAAAATGTGTATCCCTCTCCACTGGGGAACAACCCATGTTCCGACCATCCCTGAATGGCTCAAACGAGTTGGCAAAATTGCAGAAATGGAGGAACTTATCTCCATAGCCAAAGACTGTCCAACCATTTTCACACACATGGGCCTGTTGAACCCACTTCTGCACTACCGACCAATACAAATTATTGACGAGCCAAACTACCATGAACTACACACCCCAAGACGACGGCAACTCTTAATGATTCTTTTACTTCACTCATAAGACTAACCCCATCAAAACATGAAACAAGTGCCCTCCCTCACCTAAACAAGGGAAGATTGAGGGAGGACCCTTGTCAAACTATCTGAACAAACACCCAAATATCGCCAGAGCAGACGTATCCCAACCTTCCGGGAATGGTGGCAGAGACTATGAGGTACCCCAAACCCAACTCATCCCCATCCTTCCTTTCTTTTTCTTCCTCCCCCCCCCCTCCCTACCCCTCTTCTCTCCTCCCTCTTTAGGTTTACACAATAAATCATCTCCTCCATCTAACATAGCTCCATTCTTCCAAACACTGCTATTTAACCAACTTGGGCAACGTAGGTTATGGATGTAAATGATTACTTAAAGTTGGTTATTACCTCACGATCTAGCAAATGTCCAATCCTATCCGCGAAACAAACACACTTAGATTCAGACAGAAGTACTAGGAATGTGATAGACATGTATATTGAACAGACCATATACAAGCATACCTCATGTTTTTCTACAAGTGTTTATGCCAACGATTTAAACCGAACAGTGTACTACAACTATTATTACTTGCTAGTTCTGTTAACCGATAATGTGATATCTCTTGTATTACCTAAGATACCTTGCTTAAATATGTTGTAAAACGTACTTCTTTTTTCAATAAAACATTATGGAAAAAAAAAAAAATTTAAAAAAAATTTAAAAAAGTGTGCAAAGTGTTTTTCCAGAAATTTTAGACTAGAAGAGGGGGTAAATAAAAAACACCCCAGATGATGTCCAATAGGATGAAACGCGTTGGATGATGCTCTTGGAATCGTTGCCTATGCTCCATTTTATTTACAAGCTTGTTTTATTGAATTTGCTGTAAGTGTAAAGCCCCTTTTTTACAATTAAATGTCAACCAGTAGCACACTATGTGCAGATCATTTGTTTTTTATGCACACCATTTGATGTGATTCACCGCATGTTTTGGAGTCCATCATGGATACTTGAAAGTCCCCCTTCAACATTGGGTGGAATCTTTCTTACCATTGTTCCAGTGACGGAGTTCCTGTTTGAGGTCATTCCCTCAAGGGTGCCTGTTTGACCCACGTGCTACAACATACATGAGGACATTTATTAATTGTTACAAATAATTCCAAAGAGGAGCAGAGAGACAAGCTGTGTGACAGATTTTTTAAATACCTGACACTTCTTTTTTCCTGCTATCTGACCCACATGACAATTAGGCCACATTCACATGGGGCTTATGTATCTGTTCCCCATGTGAGGGCCACGTACCGCACAGGGATGCACAGGTGTTCCCGTTCCCATTAAAGCCAATTGGGATGCAGCGGCTGCGCGGATATAGTCGTAAGTCAAAATTTGACATGCAGGCAGGAAGGGGTGCACAGATCTGAATGCACAATGTCGGCATTTGGATCTATGCACCCACTTCTATGGCCGTTCAGCTCTGAGGTAAATGCAGATGCAGCAAAAAGCAGCTAAGCATGGAGGACATGTCTCAGCTCCCATCTGAATGAACGCTTAGGGGAATTTATAAAAACTGGAGCAGCCAGAATCTGAAGCAGCTGTGCATGCCAACCAATCAGCTCATAGCTTTCATTTTCAAAGCTTAACTGAACAAGCTAAATATAGAATTTGATTGGTTGCCATGGACAGCTGCTCCAAATTCTGGCTGCTCCAGTTTTGATAAATTACCCTAACTGAATTTTACATTTTATACTCCTGACTACTGCTGTCAGGAACGGTGCTATTACCTGGATCGCCTGCTGGTGTCACTGTTTCCTTTGGCATCAAAGGGTGCAGTTCTGGTGGCCACCAGCAGGGGTCTCCCAGCCGATGGACATTGTCAGGAATGGTGTTATTACCTGGATCGCCTGGTGGTGTCACTACTTCCTTCAACATCAAAGGGTGCAGTTCTGGTGGCCACCAGCGGGGGTCTCCCAGCAGATGGACATGCCAGTAATCAGGCGGCACCTGTTGAACTGCTGAGACTATATAAGCCTGTCCCTCACTGAAGCTCAGTGCTTCAGTATTCCTTTCTGTAGCCTTGTCTTGCCTGTTCTGAAACCTGATCCTGGACCTGAAACCTGTACCTGTACCTGTAACCTGACCCTTTATCTGCTTCCTGCCCTGTCCTGGATGTTGTCCCCCTTACCTGGTTCCTGAGACCCGTCCCCTGACTCCTGCCTTGATGTTCCCTTGCTTCCTGTTTCCCCCTTGGTCTCTCCTCCCTGCCTTGTATATATATATATGTTCCATTTCCTTGAGTGTATAGTTAGTTAGTTAGATTAGGGCTTGGGGGTTTGCTGTGTTATTTGTGTTCTTGCTTGTTTGTGGTTGCTGTGTTTATGTGTGTCTTTATTATTAATAAATATATCTTTATCACTACCTTTTGGAGCCTGATTCCTTTAGTGCAGCCCATCGATCTGTTCACTAGTGTTGGATGCCTGTGTTTAGGCTCCACTCATGACAACTGCACTTTAAAGTGGTTGTAAACCCTCCTCGACAAGTTTATCTGTTCATAAAGTAGATAACACAGGTAGCTGATCGCTGCCTGTGAAAGTGTACTCACTGCTGTCTTTTCCAAGGAAATTGTCTTTTAATCTTAGATGACGTAATGCGCGATTGCGCAGTAGGATCATTCATTACCGGCACCGAGAGTGTGCCATTTCTGTGTTAGCTGCATGTCGGGAAATGTCTGTGGATGAGCTTCCCCTCTGAACGGCACAGAGGAGAAGTCTCGCGATGCTGCAGTGTTTATCTCCTTCCTGATACGGCGATACGGCGCATGCGCGAGATTTCACGAGGGATACATAGTAAGGGCGGAAGTGACGTCAAGAAAGGATTCAGCAAAAAGCACATACAATGGCACGGCCAATACCCGGAAATGAAGATAATCTAAAGACCCTAAAAAAGGTATTTGCAGACCTCGTTTTAGGTCGTTTTCTATCTAGTATACCTGGTAAAGAGCTATTGTATGTTAAAATTTGAAAAATAAGAAAAATTGCCCTGGGTTTACTTCCTCTTTAAGTACATCATATTCCTTGTTAAGGTTGGCTGTCTTTATATTGCATTCCTCTAAGTTGCATTTTGATTTTATTGATCAGCGGGATATAGTTGTGGTTAAAGAGGTTATCTACTTGAGACGTTAATTTTATTCCTAAATAGTTGAGCTCCTTTCTGCACCATTTAAATTGGAATCTAGATTGTATGGCGCTCTGTTCTTGTATTGGTAGGGTTAGATTTAATATCTCGGATTTAGACATGTTCACTTTAAAGTTCGACAGTTTACCGTATTGTTTTAATTCTTTCATAGCCATTGGGATAGATATTCTGGGGTTGGAGATATAAAGCAACAGGTCATCCGCAAACGCCGATACCTTGTACTCCCTTTCTCCAGCTCGGAGTCCCCGGATATCAGGATTCTTACGGATCGCTGACAATAGGGGTTCTAGGGTAATTATAAATAAAAGAGGGGAAAGTGGGCACCCCTGTCTTGTCCCATTAAACAAGTCGAGGGGAGAAGACAGGGTCCCATTGACTCTTATTTTTGTTGTCGGATGCTGATAGAGGGCCCCGATCCATTTCATCATCCTATCGCACAGTCCCATATAATTCAAAGTCCTCTCGTGGATGGGGAAGATAAACGCGGTCAAGATGTTCACTCTCCCCTTATTCATTTATACCTGCCAAATGATCCCAATTTCTCTCCCTCAGTCATACCTGAAGAAAATAAAGTCAATAATAACAAAATTCATCTGGGCGGGTAAACGGGCGCGCATCGCATTTGACACATTAGTAAGAGAAAAAGGAAGAGGGGGGCTTGCTGCCCCGGACTTCAAAAAGTATTACGAAGCGGTTGCAATCGCTAGAATAATAGACTGGAGCCACAATTATGAGGATAAAAGTTGGGTGGAACTAGAAAGAAAGTTAAGCAGAACAAGATTAGGAGAAATTATATGGATACCCCCTCACTATAGACACTTAGCACTAAAAACAACAGCACTCACAAGGCACTCACTAAAAATTTGGGATGCTATCCACAAAAGGCACAATTGGGATTATAATTCCCCACTAATTCCATTATTAGACACAAATTTTTTTCCTCCAGGTAAGGAGGAGTTCATATATTTTAGTAGATGGTCCAATAAAGAGAATTTAAGATTGATAGATGTGATGGAAGGGAATAGAATTAGCACTTACAATGAGATTATTACGAAATGGGGACATAGAACACTAGACAAATGGCGCTACACCCAAATTCAACACTTCACACAGACACTCCCAAAACCCCTACGCGGTAAGAGAGAATTTAGGCCCTTAGAAAAATTAATGGATTCCCCCAACAACCGCGAGAAAAGAATCTCAAAGACGTACAAAATCTTGTTGCGAGCGGCGGAACACGAATATCCCACGTATTTAGGCAAATGGGAAAGTGAGATCGGCCCACTAAATAGCGAGGATCAGAAGACCAAGATCTTAGGACGGGTTTTCTCAACAGCAAAGGACATACATTCAGTAGAAATGTCCTATAAACTCCTAGCTAGGTGGTATGTAACCCCTCAAGGAGCGAACGCCTACAACGGAGATATTTCTCCTAATTGTTGGCGAGGGTGCGAGGTAGTGGGTTCCTTCTCACACCTGTGGTGGTACTGCCCGAAAATAAAGGAATATTGGGAGCAAATAATAGAAATAATTTTTAAAATAACACAAGTAAGGGTGAAGAAGCTTCCATGGGTATGTTTATTCCATGATACAGAGAGTGGAGAGGGAAGACACTCTAGGAACCTCATCCCCTATCTATTAAATGCAGCCAAAGCCCTAATTCCCTGCTATTGGAAACTTCAGGAGACACCCTCAATGAAAGACTGGGTAGAGAGGGTGGAGAGGACAAGAATAATAGAACTCTCGCTATACACCTTACAGAATCTAGAAGAAAAATATCAGAGGATATGGCAACAATGGATTGAGTTCAGGGAAACAGAACAATATCTTAGGATAATGGAAGGAAATACTGTAGGGAACGGGGAGGGTGAGCGAGACGGGGTAGGTTTTCTTTTTTTTTTTTTCTTTATTAGAGGGGGGGGGGGGTGGGGCCGGGGGGGGGAAAATGTAATTCGAATTTGAATAGATGTATTTGTCTAAATACTTGATTATAAATGTGATGAATTTTGTATATGAAGAAAATGGTGAAAATAAAGAATAAAAAAAAAAAAAAAGGTTGGCTGTCTGTAGAAAAGCATATGTGCAATATAATAGAATAGTTTAATTTTAATAAAATAGTGTGATGAGGTTTGTACACATCTGTTATACACTTGTTTGTGGCACAGTCATTAAAGCATATGCCCTTTTAAGCCTCTCCCACAGGGAGATGCAATTTGACCCCACCAGGAGTGGCCGGTCCATAAGGGGTGTAGGGGCGCCGCCCCCTTAGTTTGCATGCAGGAATGTATGCAGAAGAGCACCGGACTTAGGTTTCTATGAGTTTTTTTTTTCAAGCCACATGATTAGAGCTGAAAAAGGTTGGGCTTGGGGCGCAGAGAACTGCACCCGAACTCACCCACTTGTGACACTAGCAAATCAATTTTCGCTATTGTCTTCCGGCTTCTCTTCCCGGCCAGGTCAGGACAGGAGGGGGATCGGGTTGGCCCGGGAGGAGAAGCCGAGGAAGTAGTGGAGAGGCTGAGTGTGGGGGTGACCATGGAGGGGTAAGTGTGGTGGGACTGTGGAAGGCTGAGTGTGGGGGGGGGGGACCATGGAGGGGGGAGGTCTCACCCGAGGGGGGGTTATTTCCCCCCCCCCACAGCTAACCCCACCCATAATTTGTCCGGCAAAAAAAATGACTAGCCCCAGGTGCCAGATGTGCTAGGTACGCCACTGGCGCGCCACATTAGTGTTGTCCACCTGGCTGTGTAATGGGGTTGCATGAACAAATCTCAGTATTGCATAAGCTTTAATATAAACCCTTTGTCAGGTGTAAAGACAGCTTATATGTATTTAACCACTTGACATCTGCGCTATGGCCGAATGACGGCCACAGCGCGGATATCAATTACCGGGAGGCCGTCATATGCCATCCTCCTCTGTGCACGCTCCCTGCACGCGCTGTGATCACAGAGTCACTGAGACTCGGGTGATCAGCGTTCCGAGTAAGGGGCGGGTCCCGGCCCCTTACCATGTGATCAGCTGTCAGCCAATGACAGCTGATCACATGATCAAAACAAAAGCTCGGTGATCATTTTTTTTTTTCTCCTCACGCTGACAGCGGAGGAGAAAAACAAAGGGACATCGGTCCTGAAAAGTCAGAGGCAATTATGCCTCATGTCTGCCACCTATCAATGCCCACAAGTGCCACCTGTCAATGCCCATAAGTGCCACCTGTCAATGCCCACAAGTGTCACCTGTCAATGCCCACAAGTGCCACCTATCAATGCCCACCAGTGCCGCCAATCAGTGCCACCTAAAAGTGCTGCCTATCACTGCCACACATCAGTGCCCATCACTGCCACCTATCGGTGCCCATCACTGCCGCCTCATCAGCGTACGTTTTTAAATTCGGTCTTTTTATTAAAAAAAATTAACAAAAAAAAAAATCGCAGAGGTGATCAAATACACCAAAAGAAAGCTCTATTTGGGGGGGAAAAAATTATAAAAATTTCATTTGGGTACAGTGTTGTATGACCGCGCAATTGTCATTCAAAGTGCGAAAGCACTGAAAGCTGAAAATTGGTCTGAATAGGAGGGGGGTTTAAGTGCCCAGTAAGTGGTTAAACTGTGACTGTTTGCTTGGAGTTTAGCTTTAACATTTGGCTGATCAAATTCACATTTTGATATTCAAAATTTTGTTTCAGACTGGCAGCATGTGATCAAACAGATCATGATGGTTGACTTCATGATTGAACCATAATTACCCTCCAGAATGAATATCTTTTTTTACCATTCCAGCTAGCAATGTACAATGACAGGTTTCAAAAGCACGGCTTTTTACCAGTGAGTTAGGGTTTTGTATTTCGGTTTCGTTCAGCTCTGCCTGCTGTCCTTAGTGGTAGAAAACGTGCACTGTCACCTCAAAGTATCATCAGCGGAGATCTAAAATGCTCCATGGGGATTACTTACTGAAGCCTGCACTCCGCACAGCATGAACTAAACATAACAAATTTATCTAAAAACAGGAAGAGAACACAAAAGCAACTGGAGATCTTTTTTCAGAATTTTTTTGCGTATGTTCATTTAGTAGAATTAGTACATGGATATTACTTATTTTTGTTGCAAGACCCCATTTTTTTTAAAGGAAACTTTTCTGGAGCAAATACAATATATATATTAAAAAAAAGAATAAAAAGCAGCACATGAAACCTTGATGCTAAAAAATAATAGTGCCCCCTTTAACCACTTGCCGACCGCCCTAAAGCACATTTACTGCTACAGGCCACCCGCGTTGCCCAGGATCACGTATATATAGGTGATCCTGCACTTCTAGGTATCGGTCGCGAGTGCTTGCTGCCGGCGGCTTGCTCCTGCTGTGATTTTACAAAGCAGGTAGTGTGGTCCCAATGTCCGCCGGCACCTGCTGATGATTTCGGTACACAGACAACATGGCAGTCTGCCTATATAAACAAGGCAGATTGCCATCCTGTCAGTACAGAAGGGATGAATCCTGTATTCATGTAAAGCTGGAACACCCATCCATGAGTTCCACTAGTAAAAGCATCTCCCCCACTACACTGAAACACCAGCTAGGCACACATTTAACCTCTTTATCCCCCCTGATGTTAACCCCTTCCCAGCTAGTGTCATTAGTACAGTGACAGTCCATATTTTTAGCACTGATCACTGTAATAATGTCACTGGTCCCCAAAAAAGTGTCAGTTAGGTTTCTGATCTGTCCGCCGCAAAATCGCAGTCCCACTATAAGTCGCTGATCGCCGCCATTACTAGTAAAAATAAATAACAATTCTATAAATACATCCCATAGTTTGTAAGTGATACTGTGGTTAGGCGCTACCTGTATTATGAGATGAACACTGGAAATATGTGTGAGACACGTCACCTAATTCCAGAGGATAAGGGCTAAAGAGTCAAACACAAAATAAATTGTAAATTGCTATAATAGTCGCAATTGTGCGAGTGGGGGTCAGAATTCACTATGTGGAACGTCGACCATAAGGACGAAGCGAAAAACTGGCCCAGTATATATAGTCTCAGTGGTGTTTGTTTGGATCAAACAGTGGAGCCCCCTAATGCATAAATCTCAAGCAGAGTGTGGACACTAAATCATATAAATGTTTGTGCTGGTGTCACCACATGATATGTGCCATTGTGATTAGCACAGTGCTTAGTGGCGTGCACACTTAATGAAAAAAAAAATGTATACACGTGTATGGTGATATTCCATAAATGAATATGATTCACCATATACCAACAATTTACATCCCTTAGATATAAACGTATCAAGTGACAATATATTCTGTGATTAAGTAGATAAAGAAAAAATTATGTGCTCATATACCAAATAATAAATAAATATACCAAACAAAAGAATTAAATGCAGCCGTGACCTAAAGTGTCATAAAAGCCCCTAAGCTGGTCGGCTGGTGTACTCACAGGGCAGACCCTGCTAATCCAATTGCATATGCTAAAGGGCTATAGTATAGGCTAACTATTAGACCCCAGCATAGGCTATCTGGGTAGGGTATCAGTGCTGCGATTTATAGTAGTGGTACTGGATTATTATATTCCGTATGTAGTTATTTCAACAGGTTATAAAGGTTTCTAATGCATAAATCAGAACCATTTAGACTATAGGGAGTCCATTGTATGTATTAATGAGAATAAGGCAGTCCACGTTCAGAAATTCCCAAAGGGAAAAGGAAGATTTTGTGGTAAAGCTGTGCTCAGAGTGGTTCTTCAGGTGACTTCAGTGCTCCCCCTTCAAAATTCCCACTCACCGGATGCCTGCACCCCTACAGGGGTCACAAGCCTGTAGGTCGCTCTAAAGGGCTCAGCTGGGTCACAGGTCCGGGCTTTTTCCTCCTCTGCTGGGCTGCACTGAGAACGCTCCAATGTGTCAGGGTGATGGGAAGGTAGCCTCATAAGGGGGAGTTGAGGGGAGAAGAGAAAAAAATCCCATAGTGCAGTAGCGTTGCCAGGTACAAAAAAGGTTTATTAAAAGCCAAAAATAAAAGAAAAAAGATTTCCAGAAATTTTTTTAAAGATAAAAACAACAATAAGGGTTAAACGCTAATTAAGGTTAGCTGTAGTACCATGCACCCCTATAAGGTTACCAGATCAAGGACAATCTAGGGATATAGATAGATTCTTGCTGGTAGGGCATGCAGGTAAACTATCTATACCCCTAGATAGTTGGATGTGTTTTAGAGCAGAAAGTAAACAATATAGTTTTTTTTTTTTTTTTCCAAATTTGTCAGTCGTTTTTTGTTTATAGCGCAAAAAAATAAAAACCCGCAGAGGTGATCAAATACCACCAAAAGAAAACTCTATTTGTGGGGAAAAAAGGACATACATTTCTTGGTACAGCGTTGCATGACCACGCAATTGTCAGTTAAAGTAAGGCAGTACCGTATCACAAAAACGGCCTTGTCAGAAAGGGGGGTTAATCTTCTGTAAGTAAAGTTTGTATCAAGTTGAAAAAGTTTAGGTTTTCCTACTTTCCTGGTTTTTAGGTTTCCCTGCTATCCAGGGCTCACTAAAGTAGAACTCTAGGCCAAACTTTTTATTTTTGGATAGAGTAAGAGAGGTTTAAAACCCCTTTGAGAATTTTTTTCACCATCTGTGTGCCATGCAGAGATTTAACTTCACTTCCGGTCCCATAGCCAAACAGGAAGTGAGAGGAAATCGCGACAAATCAACAGGAAACTAAGGTTTAAATTAGCAATGTGCCATCATCCCTGTTGTACAATATCAAGAGAATACCCTTTCAGATTGGGACTATGTGGGCACTATTCATGAGACATCAAATCATTATTTTAAGAAAATTAAAAAGTAATGTTTATTAATACATAAAAAATAAAACCATTTTAATACATATTGCGGCATAAAAATTACAGAGAGGTAAGTATTATTATAGGTAAATAAAGTGCATGACTCATGTATTTCGAGGACTGTTCTTCAGAGGTGTCATAAGATGGCATGAATTGCTGTCTGTAATACAAGTACAGATAAGTACACACTTTGTGTGTAGGATGTGAATGGTCAGTATGATACTATTCATTTTTGATAACTTATAAGCTTGTTATTGATATGATTCATATGATATTATCTGTACTTACATCTGTACTTGTATTACAGACAGCAATTCATGTCATCTTATGACACCTCTGAAGAAGAGTCCTTGAAACACGTTAGGTGTCATGCACTTTACTTACCTATAGTAATAGTTACCTCTCTGTAATTTGTATGCTGCAATATGGGGGCCGTCTTTAATATTGATTGGACCCTGGGCAAAAAATGTTGGGCCCCCCCTCCATGCAGTTTCACTCTCCACCTGCTTTGAGACATAACATAAAAAGCAGCTAGACTCAAAATCAGTTTAATGAATCAGATCAGACAGTGATTGCGACTGGTTACTAGAGGTTACAGCACATAGTTTCTGGTTGTTGATTGGTTGCTAGAGATAACTGTACATCAATACGGCTCACTGATTGGTTACTATAGGTTACTGCACATCATTACTGCTTACTTACTGATTGGTTGCTAGAGATTACAGCACATCATCTCCTCACTGCCTGCACACCATGGACTGGAGATGAGGGGCCCATTAATAAATAGAAAACTCCAAGGGATCCTAGGACTCCTGGGCTCAGTGACAGTGCTGGGGGGAGGGTGTGGCAAATGCTGATTTTTTTTTTACACTACCAATATAAAGAGGAGTTTCAACACTGGCCACCAAAGTAATAGGGGTTTACACTGACCACTAATGTAATAGAAGCATTCACAGTAACCACCAATGTAATGAGAAGATTTACACTGACCACCAATGTAACTGAGACATTTAGCCTGCGTTCACATTTGTGTCTGTTGGGAAAGCATGCAAAATCGCTTACCTGATACCAAAGAAATGTGCTGCCCTTTAGCAGATACACAGCAGTGCCATTAATTGTTAATGACATACTCACGCATCTGCTGACTTGTGCCTTGGTACTGTGTGATTTTGGAAAAGGGTTTGGGAGTTTCTTCCACATTTGTAGCACATAGAGCAGCCCATTGAAATGAATGGGCTGCTCTACACATGACCGACATCTTTATCCCCCTGTCAGTACACCTTTGCATCCCTAAACCCATGCTAACCTCTGCACCCCAAACCTCCCCCATCCTCTCCACTCCCCCTCCCCATTAACTCTACCTGCCTCCTCTGCTCATCTTTGCACCCACCTTACTTAGCTCCATGCATCCCCTCCTTGCTCACCTGTTCACCCCAAACTGTAATTCCTTCTCTGCCTACCTCTGCACACCCCACACTACCCCCCCCCTACTAATTTGCTTACCTTTGCAGAACAGGCTGATGATAGGCTTAATGACCACAGTTGTAGGCAGGACTTTCAAGCATGCCCCTTTACCTCCCAAGTGGGCAGTATTCAGTATAGGTGATGGTGGATATGACCTCAGGGGGGCATGATATAGATATGAATATCAGCTCTATTTACATATGAATCCTGCCGGTCTGCCTCTATTTACATATGAATGCCGTCACTATTTACATATCAATGTTAGTATTTACATATAAACACAGGGTCTGCAGGTGAGTCATCTGTACACAACAATAGGGCAGAGCTGGGCAGCATTAGTAACAGAACTTCACACTGAGCTATCAAGACACATCATGGGACTAAAACCTCAAGGGACAAGGGAATTTAAACTGGGATAGTTGCCAAGTATGAGGCACCTGCTTTGGGCCCCACAACAATGACAGGGCCCAAGGCAGCTGGCCCTTTTGCCCTGCCTTAAAAACGGCCCTGGCAATATGTTATATGCTTATTGAAATGGTTTTATTTTGTATGTATTAGTAAACATTATTTTTAAATTTTCTTAAAATAATGGGGGTTATTTACGAAAGGCAAATCCACTTTGCACTACAAGTGCACTGCAAGTGCGCTTGAAAGTGCTCTTGGTAGTGCAGTTGCTATAGATCTGAGGGGAAGATCAGAAATTAGGGGAAGCTCTGCTGATTTTATCATCCAGTCATGTGCAAGCTAAAATTATGTTTTTTATTTTCCTTGCATGCCCCCCTCGGATCTACAGCGACTGCACTCCCAAGTGCACTTGTAGTGCAAAGTGGATTTTCCTTTTGTAAATAACCCCCTAGGATTTGATGTCTCACGGATAGTGCCCACATAGGCCCAATCCTAAAGGGTATTATCTTGGTATCCTTGCAATTCAAGGGAATTCTTTGGGGAACCCCCAGGTCCCCAGGACTTCACAAGATTTACTTTTCTGGGGACAACCCAAAATGTGTGAGTTTCTTTTACTTTCACTTTCAATGACAATGGTAAACAGGACAAATCTCCCCAACAGAGGCACAGATAGCAATAAAAACCGACAAGTGTTCTAATCCCTCTCCACTCCATCCAAAACTAAGAAAAAGTTTTTGCCATTAGTTATACTTTAACTACTTCCCGCCAACTGTCAAATGACTGGGTAGTCTCTTGCTGTCTTTTTGCTGGACTAATCTGGGCGGTCTCTTTGCTGGGCGGTCTCTTTGCTGGGCAGGGCAGTCGCTTTGCTGGTCTGGCAGTCTCTTTGCTGGACTAAGCTGGGCGGACTTTTTTCCAGCAGGCTTTTTGCTGGACTAAGCTGGGCGATCTCTTTTTTGGGCTGGGCAGCAGGGCTGATCCTAGGGTCACAGACGCCTGGGTGCAGAAATATTTCTGGTGCCCCCACATGGGCATAGTCATCTTACCAACTCCTCCCCTTTACAAATGTTTCTATGGCAATGATTCAAACACACAGATGCTCCCCTAAGAAGTCTTCCTTACTCTAGGATCCTCCGATGATCTTTTAACAATAAAGAAAATACAAGAAGAGCGTACACTAATGAGACCTGGAGGGGAGTCACTCTGATGCACACAGAGAGGGCTTCTGTTTGAGAGTCTGTTAGAAAAGCCCCCAGACATAGTACAGGAGATGGTCAGAGACTGTAGACATGATACAAGAGACGGTCAGAAACTGAAATCATAGTACAGGAGATGGTCAGAGACTGCAGACATAATACAGAAGATGGTCAGAGACTGCAGACATAATACAGAAGATGGTCAGAGACTGCAGACATGTTACAAGAGATGGTCCTAGACTGCAGACATGGTGCAAGAGATGGTCAGAGACTGCACACATGGTGCAGGAGATGGTCAGAGACTGCAGACATACTACAGGAGATGATCAGAGACTGCAGACATACTACAGGAGATGGTCAGAGACTGCAGACATAATACAGGAGATAGTCAGAGATGGCAGACATAATACAGGAGATGGTCAGAGACTGCAGACATAATAGAGAAGATGGTCAGAGACTGCAGACATAATACAGGAGATGGTCAGAGACTGCAGACATAATACAGAAGATGGTCAGAGATTGCAGACATAATACAGGAGATGGTCAGAGACGGCAGACATAATGCAGAGGATGGTCAGAGACTGCAGACATAATACAGGAGATGGTCAGAGACTGCAGACATAGTACAGGAGATGATCAGAGACTGCAGATATACTACAAGAGATGGTCAGAGACTGCAGACATGCTACAAGTGATGGTCAGAGACTGCAGACATGTTACAAGAGATGGTCAGAGACTGCAGACATACTACATGAGATGGTCAGAGACTGCAGACATAATACAGAAGATGGTCAGAGACTGCAAACATAATACAGGAGATGGTCAGAGACTGTAGACATGATACAAGAGATGGTCAGAGACTGCAGGCATACTACAGGAGAAGGTCAGAGACTGGAGATATAATACAGGAGATGGTCAGAGACTGCAGACATACTACAGGAGATGGTCAGAGACTGCAGACATAATACAGAAGATGGTCAGAGACTGCAAACATAATACAGGAGATGGTCAGAGACTGCAGACATGATACAGGAGATGGTCAGAGACTGCAGACATGATACAAGAGATGGTCAGAGACTGCAGACATACTACAGGAGACGGTTAGAGACTGGAGATATAATACAGGAGATGGTCAGAGACTGCAGACATACTACATGAGATGGTCAGAGACTGCAGACATACTACATGAGATGGTCAGAGACTGCAGACATAATAGAGAAGATGGTCAGAGACTGCAGACCCCGGAATGCCCCTTCACTGGTCCGGGGATTTGAAATCATCCTCTCCTTCAGCGCTGACAGAACAGGATAGATGGAGTCTGATTGATCAGTGCCGCCCATGTGACGGTGCTGACGAATTAGAATGCCTCTTATTTGTACACACTGAGAGGTATGGGTAGGAGATTAAGCCACGGAGATTTTAAATACCTGGACTGGTGAAGCGTCAACCCAGTGTTTCACAGCAGGGTATTGTGGGCCTAAAGGTCAGCGGGACCAGCGGGGCATGGGGTGGGGTCCAGTGTAAGTTCACCTTACAGATTTTTATGTAAAGGTGAACTTGCATTTTAAAGGGTAACTCCACTTTCTTAGGAAAAATAAATAAATACAAATAAAATAAATAATAATTTAGCATATAAAATTGCGACACAAGTCATATTGTGATTAAATGCTATTTAAAATTACCTTTCCTTTTTAATCTGCTGCTCTGTAATTTTCTGTAAAGTGCAATGCAATATGGCTATCTGGAGGTGTTCTGTACACACAATGTGTATGTGAATTTCCTGCTTGTGTGATTGGCACACTGATTTTCCCTGAAGTCTACACTAAGATACAAGTCAGATTTCAGGCATCCCCTGCAACCAAATTTAAATTTTTAGTGAGATACTCCTAATAGACAATCACGTCTGTAGATCCTGCATTTTTTCTTATTAGAACCCTGTAGGTGCAGCAGCTGATTGATAATTATGATACCACTCCCATAAGATTCACTTTCCACATGGACACAGACAAACACAGAATGATTTCTGCAAAATAACAAAACATAGGAATCTGCAACACAGTTTGATAAAAATCCTTGTAATATACATACAGTATCATCCAGAGGGGAGTGTTTTTTCTCAACAAAAGTGGAGTTACTCTTTAACTGGTAAATATTCAGCCGCAAACTTTTTTTGTATAATATGGGGAAGGATTAGAGCCCCTGTCTGTTTTTTCACTGCTATCTGAATCTCTGATTTCCCCTCACTTTCTGGCTTGCTAAAATTTTATGATAGGAAGCAAGTGGAACTTGTCAGGAGAAACACAGACAGAAATAAAAATGCTTTTTAGTAGAGTAGGGAAAGTCTACAACTTGTGCCAGATTTTTTATTTATGTCTGTGTCCCTATTGCAGATTTTCTCTCACTAAAACCATTATCAGCATGACAGAAAGTGAGGGGAAATCTCTCAGAGCACTAGATAGCAGTAAAAACCATGCAGAAATTGTAACCCTACGCAGCTCTATCCAAAACCTACAAAAATCGCTTGATATACATGTTAAATGGAGTGCCAAAAATAATTTGTAACTATAAAGAAAAAGGGAGGCTGCCTGCGTTCTAACAGTCATGTATAGAGAAATTTAAGTTAAGGCTACAATGGACTTTTATGGTACCATACAAACGTTTGGGATATACAGAATAAATATAAAAATTTGCATTTTATTTAATATACAACAACATATTAAAAACATACATAGTTTATTTAAAAGAAAAAAAAGACAAAGGTATGTAACTCTGTAAATTCACAAATAAGGTGACACTAGAAAGGCTGATATTACCAATTCACCCTATAACAACTGTACATTAGCATGCTCGACATGTTTCGTGGAAATAGTCACCGCTTCTTCAGGAGCTTTTTTGCATACATATGGCATTATAGAACAGAGATCATTATCATACCAGAGCAAGACTATGTGCAAAAGTCAAAATGGGATAGGTTTGCCCCGGCGGGTGTGGGAGCAGCCATAATACACTTAAAGGTCCAGTCTGCCATATAGATGTCTGTAAGATGCTATATATATATATATATATATATATATATATATATATATACACACACACACACACTTCCTTAAAGGTGTTTCTGTCAGAAGGTGAGTCTAAAGCAGATATGGCGGAGGCCGTACAGTCCTTGTAGTAGGTATATGGATAGAAGGCTGAGATATCGTCCGAGTGGGTTAGATAGATGTCCATTGCATCCACACAAAAGATCCCCGTCTGTAAGGGATAGGAAGTCCCAGGACTGCTGCAGCCCCTTAGATGTTTATATAGCTCTATCTTTGAGAGGACTTGTCCTAGATTGCTGCATCCACTGTTACGATTACAAGCCATACCCCTTTTTCCCCTGTTTGTTTGTGGGGGCTCCCACACCCGCTGGGGCAAACCTATCCCATTTGGACTTTTGCACATGGTCTTGCTCTGGTATGATAATGATCTCTGTTCTATAACACCATATGTACTGTATGCAAAAAAGCTCCTAATGTACAGTTATTATAGGGTGAATTGGTCATATCAGCCTTTCCAGTGTCACCTTATTTGTGAATTTAAAGAGTTACATACCTTTCTCTTTTTTTCTTTTAAATAAACTATGTATGTTTTTAATAAGTTGTTGTAAAATAAATACCATAAAAGTCCATTGTAGCCTCAACTCAAATTTCGTGATATACACGTTACCATTTTTCATTCTTTAGAAAAAGTCCATTAAACATTATGCAAAGCCACAAAGATATGTATGGAATCTTCCATATATGTATTCCTCTAAATAAGATGAATGCTATATATACTTATATATTTATTCCACATTATAATATACTTTTATATACTTTTTCCACATTTTGTTATGTTACAGCCTTATTCCAAAATGGATTAAATTCATTATTTTCCTCAAAATTCTACAAACAATACCCCATAATGACAGGAAGGACCCCCCCAGAAGGGCCCCCAGACCATGAGAAACAAAATCCCCTGGTCTGATGAAACAAAGATTGAACTTTTTGGCCTAAATGGCAAGTGTCATATCTGGAGGAAACCAGGCACCGCTCATCACCTGGCCAATACCATTCCTACAGTGAAGCATTGTGGTGGCAGCATCATGCTGTGGGGATGTTTTCCGCAGCAAGACCTGGGAGACTAGTCAGGATTGAGGGAAAGATGAATGCAGCAATGTATAGGGACATCCTTGATGAATACCTGCTCCAGAGCTCTCTGGGCCTCAGACTGGGACAAGGGTTTATCTTTCGACAGGACAACCATAACATAACTTAGGAGTGGCTATGGGACAACTCTGTGAATGTCCTTGAGTGGCCCAGCCAGAGCCCAGGCTTGAAGCAGATTGAACATCTCGATCAGAAAATGGCTGTGCAGCTGCACTCCCCATCCAACCTGTTGGAGGTTGAGTGGTCCTGCAAAGAAGAATGGTAAAAACTACCCAAAAATAGGTGTGGCAAGATTGTAGCATCATACTAAAAAAGACTTGAGGCTGTAATTAGTGCCAAAGGTGCTTCAACAAGAGCAAAGGCTCTAAATACTTATGTACATTGGATTTTTTTAAATTTTTTATTTTTAATAAATTTGGAAAGATTTCAAACAAACTTCTTTCACATTGTCATTATGGGGAATTGTTTGTAGAATTTTAAGGAAAATAATTAATTCAATCCATTTTGGAATAAGGCTGTAACATAACAAAAAGTGGAAAAAGTGAAACGCTATGAATACTTTTCAGATGCACTGCACATTAGCCTGTTCTAAGAGAAACGCGTTGATCCATGTGTCTTCCACCACAATGTATGTTGTATCACCGGACACTTTATTAGGTACACCTTGCTAGTACCAGGTTAGAACCCATTTTACCTTCAAAACTACCTTAATTCTTCCTGGCATAGATTCAACAAGGTGTTGGAAACATTCTTCAGAGATTTTGGTCCATATTAGCATGATAGCATCATGCAGTTGCTGCAGATTTGTCAGCTGCACATCCATGATGTGAATCTCCCAGTCCACCACATCCCAAAGGTGCTCAATTGGATTGAGATCTGCTGACCGTGGAGGCCATTGGAGTACACTGAACTCATTGTCATGTTCAAAAAAACAGTTTGAGATGATTTGAGCTTTGTGACATGGTGCATTATCCTGCTGGAAGTAGCCATCAAAAGATGGATACACTACTGGGCGGAAGTATTCCAACTTCTCAACAAAATCGCCAACATCCCAATCCCCCAGTCACCTGCTCTGGCAATCTTGAATCTGACCATAGATGACCTCCCATACCCCATCAGATATGTCACTACACACATACTCCTAGCAGCCAGGCTCAACCTCACTAGACATTGGAAATCTTCCTCATCCTTGACACTCTCACAAGTCCTGAATATAGTGGCCCTACACTACAGCTACGAACTTATGACAGCAGCCAGTAATGGTTGTTATACCAAGACCAATGCCCACTGGCAACCCTGGATTAACTGGACTTCAAATGCGCCTACAACTGCGACTAGTAATTAAAGACACCCGCATACATCCTGACGATCCACTTCTTGACTGAGCAATACTTAAACCCCCTGGAGAATATACACTATAATACCTATGCTACTAACCCATAGCTACCGCTGTCTGCATTATATATGATATACTAGTGATTCCTCTCCTCTCCTGTGGCACTAATGTTCCCGTTTGGGGTGCCACTTGAGAGGTCAGGTTTCGTTCTATGTTTACCACGTTTTTCTTGTTATTTACACAGAGTTTGAATACATACTCTTTATGGTTATACTGTATTTCATGTAATTCCTACGTCGCTAATCGACGTACAATGCCAAATTGTACAATGTATGCTTCTTGAAAACAATAAAACTTTTTTGAAAGAAAAAGATGGATACACTGTAGTCATAAAGGGATGGACATGGTCAGCAACAATAGTCAGGTAGACCGTGGCATTTAAACGATGCTCAATTGGTACTAACGGGTCATAAGTGTGCCAAGAAAATATCCCCCACACCATTACACCACCATTACCAGCCTGAACCAATGATACAAGGCAGGATGAATCCTTGCTTTAACCACTTGCCGACCGCCCCATGTAGATATACGTCGGCAGAATGGCACGTACAGGCAGAACCACGTACCTGTACGTGCCATTCTTTAGGCGGTTGGGGGGTCCGATCGGACCCCCCTCCGCCGGCGGGGACGGTCGGCATCGCTTCAGGAGCGATCCGGGACGAGGGGACGGCCAGTGGTTTCTGGCCACCCCCTCGCGATCGCTCCTGGCGAATGAAAAGCTTCCCCTTCCTGTCTATTGTATAGACAGGAAGGCGGAAGTGATGTCACGCTCGGTGCGCCGGTCTATGTGACCGGAGACGCCGAGCGGCGAACATGTTAAGGTTAGTGCACAACACTACACTGACACCAGTACAGTTAGGCACACAAAACACCCCCCTGTCACCCCCTGATCACCCCCCAGATCACCCCCTCCCCCCCCAGTCACAGTGTCACTAATTGCAGTGATCATTTATTTACTGATCACTGCATTTAGTGTCAGTGTGACTGTAATAACTGTCAGGGCAGTTAGTTTTAGGTCCTAGGTAGCCCCCTACCCCCCCCTAATAAAGGTTTAACCCCCTGATTGCCCCTAGTTAACCCCTTCACCCCCTTTTGCCAGTGTCACTAAGCGATCGTTTTTCTGATCGCTGCATTGTGTCGCTAGGTAACCATTTTTTTTTATTTTAACCGCCATGTTTTATATAGGTTCATAAATAGTTTTATAGGTCAGGTACCCCCATATTACAACCTAAATAAAGGTTTTAACCCCCTGATTGCCCCTAGAGTTAACCCTTTCACCAGTAATCACCGTATAACTGTCACTGGTGACGCTGGTTAGCCAGTTAGTTATTTCGTTATTTAGGTTCCCCGTCAGGTTTTTATATAGCGTCAGGTACCCCCATATATTACCTAATAAAGGTTTAACCCCCTGATTGCCCCTAGTTAACCCTTTCACCCCCTTTTGCCAGTGTCACTAAGCGATCGTTTTTCTGATCGCTGCATTAGTGTCGCTAGGTAACCAGTTTTTTTTTAGGTTAACCGCCATGTTTATATAGGTTCATAAATAGGTTTATAGGTCAGGTACCCCCATATTACAACCTAAATAAAGGTTTTAACCCCCTGATTGCCCCTAGAGTTAACCCTTTCACCAGTGATCACCGTATAAAATGTCACTGGTGACGCTGGTTAGCCAGTTAGTTATTTCGTTATTTAGGTTCCCCGTCAGGTTTTTATATAGCGTCAGGTACCCCCCATATATTACCTAATAAAGGTTTAACCCCCTGATTGCCCCTAGTTAACCCTTTCACCCCCTTTTGCCAGTGTCACTAAGCGATCGTTTTTCTGATCCCTGCATTAGTGTCGCTAGGTAACCAGTTTTTTTTTGTATTACTGTTACGGGTGACGCTGGTTAGTTAGCTTGTTTTTTATACTGTCAGGGCACCCGCCATTTATTACCCAATAACGGTTTAACCCCCTGATCGCCCGGCGGGTGATATCAATTAGGTTTTAGGGTCAAATAAGGTCTGCGTCGCCCCAGGTTAGTGCCAGTACCGCAAACACCCACGCGCAAAGCATACACCTCCCTTAGTGGTATAGTATCTGAACAGATCAATATCTGATCTGATCAGATCTATACTAGCGTCCCAGCAGTTTAGGGTTCCAAAAAAACGCATTGTTAGCGGGATCAGCCCAGATACCTGCTAGCACCTGCGTTTTCCCCCTCCGCCCAGCCCAGCCCACCCAAGTGCAGTATCGATCGATCACTGTCACTTACAAAACACTAAGCACACATAACTGCAGTGTTCGCAGAGTCAGGCCTGATCCCTGCGATCGCTAACATTTTTTTTGTGGTAGCGTTTTGATTCAGTCGCTAACAGTCAGGAGCTTTTTTACCTGTGAATCTCAAAAAAATAAAAAAAACAAAAATAGTTGTCGTTTTATTGTTCTCTCTCTCTCTCTATTGTTGCTCTTTTTTTACTCCATTCTATTCTGCAATGTTTTATTATGTTTTATCATGTTTTATCATGCTTGCTTTTCAGGTATGTAATTTTGTTTACTGTGTTTTAGTGTTAAGCATTTTTTTGTTTTCAGGTGCGCCATTCAGTTGCAGCGCGGATTTATTTATCTTGACAGCAACAGCGTTTGCTCCCACGATACATAAAGCCGCGACTCCAACGCTGTAGGAGGTGATTTCACCACCACAGTTAAAAAAAAGAGCATATATGCCGAAGCCTGGGGGCCGCCGGGGGGGGGAGGAGCGATTGGCTCCTAATGCCACGTACATACGGTCGAAATTCCGACCGTGTGTACACGGCATAACTTTTGCGGGAGGATGCCCCCATGCATCGGCATATATAAATGGTGCATGTATGCCCATCATTAGAAGTGGGTGGATGAAGGGAGGTATTCTAATGGTGGGCATACCCACCAATCAATCTCTTTTTTTTCGTTCAGCCAAGAGGCTGCATGAAAAAAAAAAAGATTACAATATATGTCCAGTATGTTGCTGGACTTTGAATGGTTATACCAGAATGATGCCTGCAGGTTTAGGTATCATCTTGGTATCATTCTTTTCAGCCAGTGATCGGCTTTCATGTAAAAGCAATTCTAGCGGGTAATTAGCCTCTAGACTGCTTTTACAAGCAGTAGGAGGGAATGTCCCCCCTCCCGGATATAAACCGCGCCATTGGGAAATTGGGAAAGCATTTTATCACACCAATCTTGGTGTGGTCAGATGCTTTGAGGGCAGAGGAAAGATCTAGGGTCTAATAGACCCCAATTTTTTCAAAAAAAGAGTACCTGTCACTGCCTATTGCTATCATAGGGGATATTTACATTCCCTGAGATAACAATAAAAATCATAACAAAGAAAAAAAAATGGAAGGAACAGTTTAAAAATAGAATAAAAAAGCTAAATAAATAAAAAAAAAAACTAAAAAAAAAAAAAAAAAAGCACCCCTGCCCCCCCTTCTCTTGCGCAAAGGCGTACACAAGCGTTGGTCTGGCGTCATATGTAAACAGCAATTGCAGCATGCATGTGAGGTATCACCGCGAAGGTCAGATCGAGGGCAGTAATTTTAGCAGTAGACCTCCTCCGTGAATCTAATGTGGTATCATGTAAAGGCTTTTAAAGGCTTTTAAAAATGTATGTAGTTTGTCGCCACTGCGTGTTTGTGCGCAATTTTAAAGCATGTCGTGTTTGGTATCCATGTACTCGGCCTAAGATCATATTTTTTATTTCATCAAAAATTTGAGCAATATAGTGTGTTTTAGTGCATTAAAATAAAAAAAAGTGTATTTTTTCCACAAAAAATGCGTTTGAAAAATCGCTGCGCAAATACTGTGTGGAAAAAAAAAATGCAACACCCACCATTTTAATCTGTAGGGCCTTTGCTTTAACAATATATATAGTGTTTGGGGGTTCAACGTAATTTTCTTGCAAAAAAAAAAATATGTTTTCATGTAAACAAAAAGTGTCAGAAAGGGCTTTGTCTTCAAGTGGTTAGAAGAGTGGGTGACGTGTGACATAGGCTTCTAAATGTTGTGCATAAAATGCCAGGACAGTTCAAACCCCCCCCAAATGACCCCATTTTGGAAAGTAGACACCCCAAGCTATTTGCTGAGAGCAATGTTGAGCCCATTAAATATTTTTTTTTTTTTTGTCCCAAGAGATTGAATAATGAAAAAAAAAAAATATATATATTTTTTTTACAAAAAGTTGTCACTAAATGATATATTGCTCAAACATGTCATGGGCATATGTGGAAATACACCCCAAAATACATTCTGTTGCTTCTCCTGAGTACGGGGATACCACATGTGTGGGACTTTTTGGGAGCCTAGCTGCGTACGGAACCCCAAAAACCAAGCACCGCCTTCAGGCTTTCTAAGGGAGTAATTTTTTTTTATTTCACTTCTCACTGCCAATCACAGTTTCGGAGGCCATGGAATGCCCAGATGGCATAAAACCCCCCAAAATGACCCCATTTTGGAAAGTAGACACCCCAAGCTATTTGCTGAGAGGTATTGTGAGTATTTTGCAGATGTCGCTTTTTGTCACAAAGTTTTTAAAATTGAAAAAAGAAAAAAAAAAAAATTTTTTTTCTTTACTTTCTTCATTTTCAAAAACAAATGAGAGCTGTAAAATACTCACCATGCCTCTCAACAAATAGCTTGGGGTGTCTACTTTCCAAAATGGGGTCATTTGGGGGGTTTTGTGCTATTTTGGCATTTTATGGCCTTCGAAACTGTGATAGGTAGTGAGGAGTGAAATCAAAAATTTGCACCCTTAGAAATCCTGAAGGCGGTGCTTGGGTTTCGGGGCCCCGTACGCGGCTAGGCTCCCAAAAAGTCCCACACATGTGGTATCCCCATACTCAGGAGAAGCAGCAAAATGTATTTTGGGGTGCAATTCCACATATAACTATGGCATGTGTGAGCAATATATCATTTAGTGACAACTTTTTGAAGAAAAAAAAAAATTATTTTTTATTTTTGTCTTTATTCAATCACTTGGGACTAAAAAAAAAAATATTCAATGGGCTCAACATGCCTCTCAGCAAATAGCTTGGGGTGTCTACTTTCCAAAATGGGGTCATTTGGGGGGGTTTTGTACTTCTCTGCCATTTTAGCACCTCAAGAAATGAAATAGGCAGTCATAAATTAAAAGCGGTGTAAATTCCAGAAAATGTACTCTAGTTTGTAGACGCTATAACTTTTGCGCAAACCAATAAATATACGCTTATTGGCATTTTTTTTACTAAAGACATGTGGCTGAATACATTTTGGCCCAAATGTTTGACTAAAATTGAGTTTATTAGATTTTTTTTATAACAAAAAGTAGAAAATCTCTTTTTTTTTCAAAATTTTCGCTCTTTTTCCGTTTATATCGCAAAAAATAAAAATCACAGAGGCAATCAAATACCATCAAAAGAAAGCTCTATTTGTGGGAAGAAAAGGACGCAAATTTCGTTTCGTTACAAAATTGCATGACCGCACAATTACCAGTTAAAGTAGTGCAGTGCGAAATTGAAAAAAGACCTCTGGTCCTTAAGCTGACAATTGGTCCGGGGCTGAAGTGGTTAATGTTGCTTACGCTTGACCCTGCCATCTGAATGTCACAGCTGAAATTGAGAATGACCAGACCAGGCATTGTATTTCCAGTCTTCAATTGTCCAATTTTGGTGAGCTTGTGCGATTTGTAGCCTCAGTTTCCTGTTCTTAGCTGACAGGAGTGGCACCTGGTGTGGTCCACTGCCGTTGTAGCCCATCTTCTTCAAGGTTTGATATATTGTGCATTCAGAAATGGTATTCTGCATACCATGGTTGTAACTAGTGGTTATTTGAGTTACTTTTGCCTTTCTATCATCACAAACCATTCTGTCCATTCCCCTCTGACCTCTGACATCAACCAGGCATTTTCTTCCACACAACTGCCGCTCACTGGGCATTTTCTTTTTCGCAGACCATTCTCTGTAAATCCTAGAGATGGTTGTGCATGAAAATCCCAGTAGATCAGCAGTTTTTGAAATACCAAAACCAGTCAGGCACCAACAACCATGCCACATTCAAAGTCATTTAAATCCCCTTTCTTCCCCATTCTGATGATCGGTTTGAACTTCAGCAAGTCATCTTCACCATGTATAGATGCCTGAATGCAATGAGTTGCCGCCATGTGATTGGCTGATCAGCAATTTGTGTTCCTAAGCAATTGAACAGGTGTACCTAATAAAGTGGCCGGTGAGTGTATATCCCTGAACTTGGATGGTAGCTGATATTATGTGGCTTTTATGATGTGCTGATTTTAACGTTACAATAAATATGGCGTTTTATTGACATATCTTTCCCTGTTTTGACTTTTGGCACACTAAAATCCCCAATTCCTGGATATGATTCAGTGGGAAGCTTCTATTTTTTACTTTATCAATATTAGGGGATCCTGTCACACTATTTTCATGCCAGGGTCTCCCACTTAGCACTCTTTTTTTGAACAGGGTTTTAACACTTCCCTACTCTGTCCAAAATGAAAAGAAAATGGCTTTAGGTAATCATTAGGCTTTAGTGTGGCAGATTCTGCAGTCACTTACTGTATTACCCTATTATTGTACAATGCTACAAAATACATAGAGGTATTAGTGGTCACAATGAAACTTCATTCATAATGCGGTTGTAAAAAAAACTGGCTTTGCTATTTTAAATTATATTTGCACACAAAGCACATTTCCTGATATTCTTAAATATTTGATTTCTTCTGCAAATACAGCATTTTTGGTGGAATTTATGCCTGTAAATCCCTAAAGATCAATTACAACAATATTTCTTTCATTATCCTCTAGCACAGTACAATGAATGCTATCACACTCCATGACGCACATAATAGAGGGGTCTTGCGTGCCCCGAAGCCTCATTAACTTGCCTTTTTGGTATATTCTTTGCATAATGCCACAATCATGTGTGGTCTCCTGGAGGATGTGAAGAAAGTAGCAATTTCATTTCAGAGTTTTAAATTGAGGGCTATGCTGCAGGGCACAGTGTCAGTTTAGCTCATGCAAGGAAAGTCAAGTCCCCTTCGATAGATTATCTCAGTGGCATCATTAGCAGAGCACAATCGGCGATACCTTTCCCACTGGGACTACTACATACTACATAATTGCTGGGGTTTATACTTTAAGGAAATCTAACATTCTGGCTTAATCATTCTTTCATATGTAGGATGAAAATATTTTCTTATTTTCTAAAATGTGGGAGACAACTGAGTATTGGCAAGTGAGTACATATTTTGAGCATTATTGAGAGATTATATGAAAATAACAATAGCGGTGAGTGCATAAATTTTACTATATGGATAAGTATTCTTGGCCACCATTAGGCTAGTGTACCAAGGGCAAGAGAATATATTAAAACAGGGAATATATTAAAAACAGGGTGATCCAATGCTCAAATTACCAGCATCTTCAAGATCAGGCCATTCCTTACATTTGAGAGAGGGGTGGGAATGAGTAGCTGTAACAAATGTTTCCAAATAACTCTTATTCTTGAAGAGAGCTGTATTAGCTAAGCAAAGCATGTTTGTTATAAAGCTGATCTCTAGGTTAGGTCAGCCCCCTTCCCTCTCTCACCCCTTTCTCTCAGCCCCCCTCCCACTCTCACCCCTTTCTCTCAGCCCCCTTCCCCCTCTCACCCCTTTCTCTCAGCCCCCCTCCCTCTCTCAGCCATCTGTCTCACCCCCCTCCCTTACCCCTCTCTCTCTCAGTCATCTTTCTCTCCCTCTCTCAGCTCCCCTCCATCTCTGTCTCACCCCAATGTCTCTCTCAGCCCCCTCCCTCTTAGCTCCCATTTCCTCTTAGCCCATTGCTCTCATCTCCCTCTGTCCCTCTCAGCCCCCCTCTCTCTTTCTCTCTCAACCCCCCTCTCTCTCAGCCCCTCTCTCTCAGCCCCCCCTTTCCCTCAGCTCCACTGTCTCTCTGTTCTTATTGTCTCTATCTCACTCCCCAATGTCTCTCTCATCCCCCTCTCTCTCTCAGACTTGTCTCAGCCTCTCTCTCAGTGAATCAAAAACACCAGTGCTGCAAAAACACACAATTGTGCAAATATATAAATACATAAACAAACATAATTATTTATATATTTGCACAATTGGGTGTTCTTACAGCACTGGTGATTTGAATTCACTACCAAGTAGGGCTATCTTTGAATTATTATATTTGATGAATATAGTAAGAATTTTTCTATACTTTATTTATTTGCTTTATTTACACAATTTTGAGGTTGCTTACAGCACCGGTGATTGGAACTCACTACCCAGTAGGGTTAATTTTTAGTATTTCAGTTAACGGAAGCTACATATATCATATTCACACTGTAATACTTGTTGCAGCACCGTGAAGTTGGGATCAATATCCAGTAGGGTTTTGTGTTTAACCTTTTTAAATTTTTATATATATATATATATATATATATACAGTGAGGGAAAAAAAGTATTTGATCCCCTGCTGATTTTGTATGTTTTGTTGTGTAAATTTTATGAAGATGTATTTTAATATGTATTGTCATAGAGTGTCCCAGTGTTAGTTCTCCCGCAACCCAATCTGAAGAGCTGACTGAGGCAGACTGACGCTGGTTGAGATCCGTTAGATAGTGGAAAACTTCCTGTTGTTGGAGAGAGGTGTTTCGGAGTAAGGATATGTCTCCCGGCGAAAGGGCCCCTGTGTGATGCACAGACGTTCGTCTGGGGGGGTGTGTTCGCATTATCGGTTTAGAGAATGTGCGCTCGTGTCACCCCTGTATGCCTGATCAACATATTTGTGGTGCCATGGGCATACGCCTGCAGATAAGCTCTCATCAGCAGGAACTGTGTTCATTGGTTGTTGTATAAATTAATTTTTTGACATTCACATCCTGTGTTACATGCTGTGTTGTTATATCCTTATTTGGTCATATCCTGTGAGGTTGCATCCTGTGTAGGAGTAGGAGGCAATTGGCTGTTGGAGGCAGAGTTCCCTGTTTGTGACTTCTTTTTGTGTGTGTGAATAAAAAGAGCCAGTGCACTGGCGACATGGGGAGACATGGGTTATTTAAAGATGCATTATACTATTATGCTGAAAGGGAGATTGATTACGTATAGCATATAGCCAATCTCTCCACCACAGATGGCGAGTCAGTATCTTAGGATCAGTAGGCTGTTTGATGTGTTAGGTAGGTTCTGCTTTGCAAAAGCACACATTTTTCATTTTTGGAAGAATGCTGGGATTTTTAGTGTATGTTTGTTATGTGTAAGTAACCGTATGTTGTGTATGATTTGTCAGAATGAATTGGGATTATCTGCCTCTGCTATGGGTCCCATTTAATGCAAACTGTATGCTGTGTGTGAGTAGGCTGACACTGTGTGCTAAAATGGCTGCTGCATATGTAATTGACCATGTGGCTGAACGTGGGAGGGGCAACCAGTATTGTTGATGGTCCTGTGTATCTGTTGACTTTGCAACTATCAGAACAAAGCTATGTGTAATATATTTGTGATGTATATGAGAAATAGAAATGTAAATCGCAGCCCAAAATTGCAAAAAGTAATACAGACACTACTGTATTTTGAAATGGGTGCAGCACCGGAGATGCGGCATCGCACCGATTAGGATGGTGCCATTGACGGCAATTGCTGACAATTTGACCTGCAATTTGACATGTCAAATTTCCCATAAGCCACATATAGCACAGCCAAATTAAATCAGCAGGCTGCCCTATGCATGTCACAAGAAAAACAAGCCAGAAAACGTGTGCTCCCACTATGCTAGATGTGAATAGGGCCTGAAAGTGAAATCAGAAATGCACGGCACAAAAAATCGGAGTAAAAAATGCACCACTCTAAAACAAAGTTCTGAAGCTTCTTTGGGGTGATTGTTGCATGTAGGGCAGCCCATTTAGGTGGATGGGCTTCCCTGTGTGTGATGAGTGAAAATGCTTTAAAAAGCCTCCCCCCTCACTAAAAAAATGAAACAAAAAAAAGCTTGTTGGAATGCGAGTACCCACTATGTAGAGTTGTAAACGGGGCTTGACAGCTGAGTGTTTCTGTCCACTCCCTCCTATGTACTTGTATAAAGTTGTATTACTTGTATTAATGCACAAGATTCACATTATTAAATATACATAGTGGAATATAGAGCGCCACATCACTACTAATACATCTTTATTGATATATGTGGGGACACATTGATTGATGTGAGCATTTGCTCCTAACCAACAATATCCCTTTAGACATGTCACTAAACTGTGGTCTACGTAGCTCACGAACCACGCACCGCTTGCCTCGATAAACAACATACAACCACACGCACGTTTTGGTTAAACACGATCGGGAGCCACCTAGTGGCACGCACCTTCAGGGCCGCCCGCCATGACACTCCGACCGATGCCGCGTCCGGCACTCAAGGGTTCCCCTTACGCGGTCGGAGTACGCAGGCTTTGAAGCGTTCAAACGTAGCTCGCTCACGGGTGCCGTTCGCACTCACACACAGCGATCATGTCATGTCAAATCGGTCTAGTCAGTTGCCGGGTCACTGGTTACGTTCCGAGTCTGTTGGCATGTTAAACGCACAAATTACTTTGACCGTGTCGAAACATTTCATTGTATTAGCATGGCAATCATTTCATCATTTCGAAACATGGCTAACGTATCAGGCCACTCGGTCATGCTAAGTCACTTCGCATCAGTTAAACAGGGCGTTTGTGCCATCATTTCGATCCTGGTCGCACTCAGATTCAAGTCATGTCACACTCAGGCACAGATTTGTCTCGGGTACCCAGGTTACGGCCGCATTACCATACATGTTTCAGAGATTGGCCCACAGCTCGTACGGATGCGGGCTCGAGTCCAGTCTTTGGCATGATTTCGGTCATTGGCCACGTATCGGTCTGAGTCCGGTCGCATTCCGGGATGCATCGATTCGCACTGATTCACCTAGCCGCTCGGCCTCCTTTCTGTACATGCTCCAGAGATTAGATTCGGTTACAAGTGGCTCGGTTTGTTGAAATCTAGTCTTTGTCATGGTTTCATTTCGGTCACCATACCTCTGGGTAGGTCCGGTCGCATCCATAGATGCTCCGATCGGGGCAATCCAGAAGCTTGACTACCCGGCCTCATTTCTATACATGCGCCAAGGGCGGAATCGCATCACAGGTTGCGTTCATTCTTGATTCTTGCCCCTGTCATGGTATGTCATTTCTGTCACCTTACCACGCCCCGGCAGGAATGCAGTCACTTCCCCGCACTAATTCGTGTCGGCGTGCCCTAGGCCGGCCTCATTTCAATACATGCGCCAGGGACGGAATCGCATTTAAAAAAAAAAAAAAGAAAAAAAGAAACTTTTGATTCTTGTCCTTGTCATGTTATGTCATTTCTATGTCACCTTACCACGCCCCGGCGTTAATTGGTCACCTCCCTGTACGAATTCGCGCCGGCGTGCCCTAGGCCGGCCGCATTTCAAATACAAAAAAAAAAAAAAAGGTTCAGTCACTAGACAGTGGCATGATGATCGAGGTCGCTGGCACACGAGTGCTTGCATTCCAAATGCATGCTGTAGCACTTGGAGTCGGACCCGGTGGCAGCCTGGATGTCACAGTTCGGCCCCAGCGTACCCAGGCAGTTGGCCTCATTTCACGGTTGCCTCATTTCTGTACGTGCTCCAGAGTCCGGCTCACAGTCACCCCCATACGGTACGAACGGGCCGGGCCCTGTCACGGGAAGTTCATTTCAGTTAAGGCAACATGTCGTGTCAGTCATTCGTGTTGTGGTCTGTCATTTGATTCCACAGCTGTCTCGGCAGTCGACTTAAGTCACTATCGCCTGTTGTTATCATCGACGTTGGGTACCGTCGCTCTGGACGGCAGCAGTTTCAGGCTCTTAAACAGGTACTTTCTCTCACACTCTCTCAGGTCAGTCGGATTCAGTAGGTCCACCTGCACCAGCTTGATCAGGGTTCCAGCAGTAAAAAAAAAAAAAAAAAAAGACGCAGGGGTGTGGGGGGGCTCCTGCTTTTCTCGTGGCAGGTACGTATACAATAGGTTACACGTCCAAACTAATTTCTTGTCACCTCTTCATAGGCCCAGCCTGCAGACACGTGACCAGTCAACTAAATAACGGGTCTTGGCAGCCGCCATGTCATCAGTCGGCAGCGATGACCTCACCACCCCCGCTATCTCCGGCGTCAGCCTCTGAGGCTGGCAGTGTCCAGTCTCTTAGGGCATGGACAATTCCCAGGCTGTCCGCCGAGCTGAGGCGCAGAGGGATACCCTTCTCGTCCGCGGCCAGGAAGGCGGAGCTATTCAGGCTCCTCTTCCCACCACCGGCCACAGCAGGCTCCAACAGCCAGCAGGCGTCTATGGAGTCCATTTCAGCCGCCGTCGCTCAGCTACACACCCTCGTGTCCTCCCTGTCTTCCTCGATCATTGAGGTCCAGGACAGGGTGTCACGTCTAGAGGCCAGCCCGGCCGCCACGGTTCCAGACCCTGCGGTGGTCCCAGCCATCAGTGCACCGGCCGCAGGTAGTGAGCTTGCCACGACTACCGTTCATCCTTCCCACCTGGTGCCACTCAGCGTAAGGAAGGACATTTTAGAGGGCAGAGACGTTAACCTCGCCTCACTCATGATCTCGTTCCATGACTTGGCCGAGAACAAGGCCTACACCTGGGGGGACGTCCCGGTGGTTTTGAAGGCAAAGGATCCGAGGCTCAACAAAAAGCTCACGGTGCCCGAGTTCACGCTCGCTTTCGGTATGTTCAGGGACGTGCTGTGCTCAGCCTCCCCGGGCAGGCGGGAGGAACTGGACCTCTACCTCCATTTGATCGTAGACCTGGGCCACAAATACGGTGGCTCAGCGTTCTACGATTATCATCGGTCCTTCTCGGCCAAAGCCGCGGCCAGATTCTTACAGTTCCATTTGACAACGGACTGGAGCGTAGTGGACACGGAGTTGTTCTGCCGCCACTTTGCGGGTCTACGCTCCCCGCTATGTGCTGTCTGTCAGTCAGCATCCCACACCACGGTCTGGTATGCCAACATAGCCTCTGTCCACCCGATAGCTAGCACGGCCTCTACCAGCACGAGCCAGGCTCAGCAGGCCCCGGCGCAAGGGCAGAAGGTGGACATGTTGGGACGTCCGGTGCGGATGGTTGGGGGAGCCGCCATTTGCAACAACTTCAACTACGGCTCCTGCAATTTCAGCCAGTGCCGGCTCTTGCACGTTTGCACCCTATGCCAGAGGGTGCACCCCAGGGTCCTTTGTGAGGTCAAGCAGAAGAAACCGTGACTAAGCCGGGTCAATGTCCTTTGGCTCGATGTTTACTTGACCTCACACCCCACTCCGTCACTCGCCAGCTACCTCATCCGAGGTTTCACCGATGGGTTTCATACCGGGCTCATCACCCTGCCCCACTCCACCCATGAATGCCCGAACCTGCGCTCAGCAGCAACAGATGAGCCAGCTATTGACGTCCTTCTTCAGACGGAGTTGGATCGGGACTTTATGATAGGCCCGTTCAGTCAGTCCCCCTTTAGTATCTGGAGGGTTAGCCCTCTCGGGCTTGTACAGGGAAAATTTTCAAATAAAAAAACGTCTGGTGTATGATCTGTCAGCGCCTCATTCGTCCGTTGTTCCCAGTCTCAACTCGCTCATCCCCTCCGAGGAGTTCTCACTGAAGTACGCTTCGGTAGATATGGCTATCCAGGCCATTCTCAGGACTGGGGTGGTTGCTTGGCTCTCGAAGGCGGACATATCTGACGCCTTCAAGCTGCTGCCCCTACATCCTTCCCTGTGGTGCTGGCACGGCATCAAGTGGAGGGAGCGATATTGTTTCGCGACCAAATTGACCTTCGGGTCTAAGAGTAGTCCTTGGTTATTTGACAAGTTCGCGGAGACCCTGGCGTGGATCCTTCTCCACGAGGCACAGTGCCACGAGGTCATCCATGATTCATTCCCCCAGGGGACCTTGGAAAGTTGAGGACGGTTTTCGACAATCTGAACGTCCCCATAGCGGAACACAAGGTTGACGGCCCGGCGCACAAGATCACGTTCTTGGGCATCGACCATGACACCCTTTAGACAATTGTGGAAAGTGGTAGCACATAGGACCTTGCATACACAATTCATTAACAAAATTGTCAGTAAAGTGTAGCAAGAAGGGTTAATGTTTTGCCACTGGTCACTGATGCATTGCACCCTCCCAGTGATGTATTTAAATATTGTGCCTGGGGGGGGGGGGGGGGGGGGCGTCTATAGTATATCTGTAAAGTGGCACATTTTCCCGTATTTAGAACAGTGCCACAGAAAAATTAAATTTCGAAAGGAAAAAAGTAATTTAAAACTGATCGCGACTGTAATTAAGTGTCGGGTCTCGGCAATATTAAAAAAACGGCATGGGCCCCCCAGTCCATTACCAGGCCCTGCAAGAATTTAAAAAAAAAACAATTGCCCTCCAAAACCCATACCAGGCCCTTCAGGTCTGGTATGGATATTAGGGGAACCCTGCAAGAATTGAAAAAAAACAATGGCGTAGGGGTCCCCCTAAAATCCATACCAGACCCTTATCCGAGCACGCAACCTGGCAGGCCGCAGGAAAAGAGGGGGGCGAGAGAGTGCCCCCCTCCTGAACCATACCAGACCACATGCTCTCGATATGGGGGTCACCCCCAAAGCACCTTGTCCCCATGTTGATGGTGACAAGGGCCTCATCCCCACAACCCTTGCCTGTTGGTTGTGGGGGCCTGCAGGTGGGGGGCTTATCGGAATCTGGATGCTCCCTTTACCAAGGGGACCCCCAGATCCCAACCCTCCATGTCAATTTGTAATGGGTACATTGTACCCCTACCAATTCACAATTTTTTTAAAAAAAAATAGTAAAAATTACAAGAAACACTTTGAGACAAGTCCTTTATTAAAAAATAAAAAGTGCAACAGCTCCGCCTCCATGGGAGGCTTCCACCGAGTGATGCTTCTTCTCGATGACAGCACGATGACTCGGTGACGTAAATGGGTGACCCCGCCTTCCTCTGACATCACGTGGCATCAAAGGAGGACGGGGTCATCCGTTTATGTCACAGGGTGGCCCCGTCCTCAGATATATAACAGCTGTCATAGCATGTAATTTCCTCTCATTTCCTGTTGTGTCCAAAGGGCTAGAAATAAAGAGAAATCTCTCCTGTAGGGCAAAAAGAAAAAAAACTATTAATTTATCAATACCGACTCTATCCAAAATTAAAAAGGTTTTGGTCTTATGTATACTTTAACATTAGACTGTTGCAAATTCATTTTGAAACAATCCACTTTTATACCACAGTCATACAATGATCCTTGCATTTCAAAATTACGATTACTTGGCAGCATTACCCAGAGATTTTTAAATCAAATGCAGTACTTACGTCATCTCACTCAAAATGAATGCAAAGGTGTTCTGTATTGCCTAATATATGCAGCTACTCATTGAAAATGATAGGTGTGTGAGACGCTCCTCTCAATCTACATCTGTACATAATCAGCAAAAATCATGGGCTCATTTGTGCAAGGTAAAAGGTATTCAGTAGTTCTTCAAATACATCACGACTCTAAGGAAGGAAATATTTTTGCATCTATTCAGTGGCAAATCTGCGATTTCTGGCATTTAGTGCGTAGCCTAAAGAATGAAGAAACTTAGTGCTTCAGCGGCTGCATTCGTCGACTAATGCGCGTTCTTCCATCTCACTTGTCATTCAGCAATCACAGACCATTGTGTGCTGATTGCTGAAAATCAGGGGCATTTGTGTCCTTTGGTACAACTCCTTTATATACAGAGTTCCGAACTGTATTATTTTTTTGGTATTTTGTGTAACGGAAAGGTTAGACCATTCATGGTGCACTGCTGAGTCTTTCACAGTCGCTCCTTGTGTTGCATTGCCCTTTAAGGATTTATGGCTCTATAGAGGCTTTTATAACGTAAGTGGCATCATCTATTGTGCTAGAAGTTGGAGACTTTCCAAATCTTCAGCTTTCTTTTCCTACCAGAGCATTGGGTGCATCCATCCTCAGTTAAAGGGAGCCTACCTGTGCAGCTGTTACCAAAGACAGAAAGACAGCTAAGGCTCTTTTCTTGTACTGAAGACATTGCCAGATGACCAGTTCTTTGAAGGTATGTTGCTGTGTGTTACATGCCACAGAAACATATTTTTTAAATATAAGGAACTTGTAGGCTTTAGCACTGCAAGAGCATAACTAAAGCCACAGCAAACAATCTGACTACTATAAGGTACAGCATCATTGCGAGCCCAGCATTGCCTGGCTACATAGCGATTTATGCTGGTAGCATTAGACAGGAATCATCCCTCCTCAGAACACCAAAGTAAACCCAACTTTGTCAAACTTTTTTAAATCACCAGCAGGTGTTACAACTAAAAAAGAATCTGAGGTTTCAATACTCACACTCAGTGTGGCACTGTACCCACAAGATATCCTCAGTTTTTTGGGTTGAATGATAGCTTGGATCACTCAACCAGGAGCAGAAACTATGAGTGCAGTGTGTCATGCCACCCACCCTCAACCTGATGGGGCATCATCACAGTGCTCACTATACAATTATAATGATTCCAAGAGTGCCACAGATATCACCACATCAGTTTCTGCATGATACAGGACTGCCCACTGGTGGCTGAGGATTGGAAGAAGAAGAGTGTGTCACATGATTGGTCTGAAGACCTTGAAAAAAAATGTTTTATAAAAAATAAAGTAGTTGGGGGTAAGAGGGAGAACCGGGGAACTGATGAGCAGGGGCATAAGCTCAGATTTGGACTTTGAAACATGAGGTGCAAGCCTATCTGAGCCTATCTGGCCCTTTTACACAATTATTAACCAGAATCATTTGTTTCTTAATGAATATGGACATTTTTGGTAAAAGAGAACCCCATTTAGAACAGGCTTATGCATTGTATTCTGTTGAGTTGACATGTAACACCTCTGTATACCTGTACCTATAGTCAGGTATTTACAATTACATGTAGAGCACTTCTAGTTGCCAGTTCTTTACCCCCTTTTAAGGGTTAAAACAATCCAAATGCCTGAACATATAATTACTACTACTTAGTGTATCCAGGTGTATTATACCTTGTTTTTTTTAGGACAAATTGGCCTTTCATTTTGTGGTAAATGGTAATAGCTATTTCCTGATTTTTTATTATCAAAGAAAAACTGGCACAAAATAGCAAAGAAATATAATTTGTTAAAAATCTAACTGTGTATTTCTTGCTATTACCATAACCTACCACCAAAGAACAAGCCAAAATCAGTTCACCTGCTCCTGAGTCCTGACGATCACAGTGATACCACATATGTCATTTGTTGTCTGTACCCATACTAGGACCCAGAAACAATAGTGCGTATTTTGCTGTTTTTTATCCTACATAAAATACACTGACCCTGACCCTTGACATTGACCTTGCCCCTTACCCTAACACTGATCTTGATCAAATCCTTTTTTCCTTTATTTTTTTTATTTTTTTACTATTATTATTATTTTTTTACATACATTTGTTTTGTTTCATTTACATTTTTTCCTCTAGCAGGAAAAAAGATACAATGTATCTTTCTCTCCATTCAGGAGTAGAAAAAAACAAAAAAAAACAGGGGTGGGCTGCACAGTAACTGATCACCATGATGATAGCCAATCCAAGGTGACCAAGAACTGGTTTGTGGTGGGAGCTGTGAAGTGCCCTCCCAGCACAATCATCTGTGAGGCCACATATACTGTATGTGTACACACGGCAGGAAAGGGTTAGGCATTATCTTTTATATAGAAGATAACTGACAAAATAATAAAGATTTTGTGAGGCAAGTGCATTTGGCATTGATCCACCTCAAAAGAAATGGAAAAGCTAATATTTGTATAACCCTAAGCAGCATCCATCCCCTGCCCACATAACAACAGCTGGAATGGTAGAATTACCAGCATGGCACATTATTCGGAATAACACCCACACATGTTCATTGCAGTACAGAACAATGTGCAGCAACTAACTAATGTACAGTGCACCAACAGAAAGGTTGCATGTACCATTTTTGGCAGTGCATCCGTCTGCAATGTACATTATTCTGCAATGTGCGTTGGGATGCCATTCAAAATGAATAGCAGTGCATCTAAATAAAGCATGGAATGTGCATTGGCACGCACTTCCACAAAGTGCATAATAACATTACTGCAACATCATAGTGTAAGCCAGCTCTTAGTTATCGATAGAACAGATGTCCTCATTGAAAGGTTTTCCCTTAAAGTGGAGTTCCACCCATATAAAAGTCAGCAGCTACAAAAAGTATAGCTGCTGTCTTTTAATAATCGGACACTCACCTGTCCCATGGTCCAGCGATTCGGGCAAACAAAGCCCCGCTCCTCTCCCCCTCCTCTCCTCGGCGCCGGCATTGTGACTTTGGGCGCCCAGCTGTGGCTTCATAGCTGGGCACACACTGCGTATGCGCGAGCCGAGCTGAGCGCTGTGATTGGCTGGGCAATCTTCTGGGACCTGTGACATGTCCCAGAAGATTGCATGGAGGGAGGGGGGAGGAGGTGAACTTCCTTCCGGCTCCACGGAGCCCTGGGAGGAAGTGGGAGCTGGATGACCCTAAAAAAAGGGTATCTGCCCCCCCTCAAAAAAATGACATGTCAAATGTGGCATGTCAGGGGGTCACCTTCACTTAAAGCGGAAGTTCCATTTTTGGGTGGAACTCCGCTTTAACTCCTGTTCTTGTGACAACTATACCTTTTTTCGATTTCCTTTCACTTGGATTTCCTTTCACTACGAGATCCTCTGCTGGCTCTGACATCTTCTCCCTGGATTCAGTCTGCCAATTGAGTTTGCAACTATCTAAGGGTGTCCTGGCCTTAACCCTCTTGCCCCCAAAATATATAAAAAGGACTGTCAAAATAAATAAAACCTCTTTTACATCCAAGAAGTGTCTGGTGCCCAATGACTTTTACCATCTTTGCACCCACTATGCCTCACAACCTGCCACATATTGAAGGATGTCAGCTATCTTTGGCATTGGAGGTTCTCACTAGACCAAAAGAGGTAAAAGAAACATACATGAAATTCCCTGGAATGCCTATTTTCACTATTTTTATTTACTCCATAAATCAATACTATCTATTCAAAAAGCTTGTCCAAGTATGTTTCATTAGTTCATTCGTTTGCCACCTTTCAATTAACTGCTTTTCCTGTATTGTATTTCCATTTTCCACATTTATAAAGCTGTGCAATTGGAATTAAGGAGAAGAAAATTGAAGGATTTTATGTTACTGTATCAGTGGTATGCATAATGGCTCGTGAAACAAACCCCTCCCTCCCCTTCTTTATAATTTTCAGAGTTTTGTTTTGGGCTTTCTGTTCTTTTTATTTGCTAATTTAGTTGGAATATTGTTAAAAAAAGTGACAGCTTCTTTTAAACTTTTTTCAAATCCAATTTATATTTATTGTTTGCCAATCTTTAAGCTGCCGCTTCATTTTGTCTGAACTGTTTGCTTTTTTTTCTTACTAGTTGAAGGGTTGTTCCAAAAATGTGACAGTTTTCTTTAGAACTTTTTAAAATATATTTTTATATTACATTTATTGTTTGTTATTCTTTAAAGTGGTATTAAACTCAAAAGCAAATATTTAATATACAGTACAGTCGACCCCAGAAATCCACGGGGGTTACGTTCCTAGAGCACCTGCAAATTATGAAAAAACGCAAATTTTGGATGTGGTCAAAAAAATGCCTATAAAAAGGTGCAGGGCGTTTGGGCGGCATCTTAGGAATTTAAGAAGAAGAACACGAAAAACACGAGAACACTAGGCGGAACACTCGAGCTACATGCGGTAAACTGTTATGATGCGGGAATGCTGGGCCGCATCTGCCGGAGATGCGTCACAGGGCAGCAGCCAATTAGCAGCAAGGAGAAATGAATAATGCTCTCGGAAAAATCAGCTACTGACGACTGAGGCCACAAACTCTGAACCGCGACTTTGTGGTGGTCGAGTGTATTGCAGTTTACTCATTGTTAGATGTGGTGGCTGCCTTCATTTTATTTTTTGGCCTTTATTTTTTTTATTTTTATCTGGTGATTCAGCCAGTAAGTCTGCTGCTTTCCAAGAGAACACGCTTTCCTGCAAATGTAGCAGTTAGGGTATTGAGACGAACCATTTACCCCTGACAGGGGTGTGTTCAATGATCAGCGTTTATTTATTCATGCAAAGCTTTTGTCCCAAAAGAAAAAAAAACAGTTGTTGCAACTTCTTGTGTAACTGCAGTGTGAGCTGGAATTTGGCTTAAATTTGTTAGTGTATTTATATCTGCTAGTACATCCAACACTTCCCTCCCCACATCTAGATTAACAAAGCTGCTGTCCAAAGGTGTCTCTGTTGCTTCTTAAAGAGTGGGGGCACGCTATCACAGAAGGTGTCACTAGCCAGATCATCGGGTGAAACAGAGGGAAAAAAGCCTAAAAAAGAAAACGAATGCAGCCACCACATCTAATGACCGGTAAGCTGCAATATATTACATTTTTGGTTTTGATTTTAATACCACTTTAAGTTGCTTCTTTTTATTAATACATGGGAAAATAACAAGTCACTTTGGTCAGAAAACTGTCTAACTTAGCATTTGTGAACCTGGTTACGTTTGCAAGTTCTTTATAAGTAGACCCCAAAGCACTGATTTCTGACCAACTGTGTATAATTAATTTTGCACAGAGTTTATAATGAGCATACTCACTGCTCTTCAAGTCTCAGCAGAGATAAATATATGCAATATTTCTTGTTAATAATAAAAAGTATCATTCCACTGATAACTTTCTGCTCAGTCAAAGGCAATGGTGTTCAAAAGAAAAAAGTGCTCCAGACTTCAAACATTCCTGAGGCTCATATTTGATACTGAGGAATATAGTATGTAGTGTTACCCCCTGCAAGGGCCGCTAATTTTAACTGGTTCTCCCGCAGGGGCCACAAACCACCCTTGCAACAGTCCATTCAATTTGTCTTTTTGTAATTTATTGCTGATAAAACTTTTAACAGCAGAGAGGCTAGCAGCATGGGATACTCAAAGCTCTTACCACATAACAGTTGAAGGAGAGTCTGAATTCCCCACAGCTGAAGACCATGAGGTGCCTTTCTGAACCAGCTAAAACCTCACGACTGAGGACCATTAGGCAAGTCTCTTTGGCATATGTAATCTTTTCCTTAGCAATTGTTGAGAAATGGGGCAGTCTCTAAAGCCTCACAGCCGAAACATTAGCAGGCAAGTCTTAGAGCAGTCTAAAGCCTCACAGCTGAAGACCATGAGGCCATGTCCGGCCTCTCTTCCTCCCCCCCCCCCCCCCCACTGCCTTCTGGGACCTGTGTGTGTCTCAGAAGATGAGGAGACCATTTAGAAAGCACAGTGCAACTTGAACCGGCTGTGAAGCCTAAAGGCTGGAACTCCACTTTAATAATATCTTGACTTTGCATGCAGCGGGCGAACAGCCCACCAAGCGCACAGAAAATTTGAGTATTCGGAAAAATTTTGCTCGGCCCGAACCGTTCACCCAACACTAGTCAGTATCTGAAACCCTATAAAAGTAGTCTTAATTAGAGCCAGAAAAGCGACAATACACCATCTTGGTACGCCTGCTACATGTGGAAAACACTCTCTCTTCTGAGCTCAACTTTACTCTCTGTGCATGGTAATTTCACTTCTCTTCCAGGACTCTTGGGTGCCAACTTTTTTCTATGTTGTATAGACTCTTCCTGCACTGAAAGTTAACTCTTCACCGCCCACTGAAAAATGCACCCCACACTGGCTGCTATTTCCTCAGGCAAAGCTTCTTGTCTGCAACAATTGAGTATCACAGGAAGCTCCATCCTGTACATCCATTCACCAGACAGTTCACACAGCGTCCCAGCTCTTGATCCTCTGTTTATTGCTATTGGTAGCCACAGCTTGCTCTGAGTGAGATCTCGGACAAGCCCCCACATGTAGCTCTACCCCTGCCAGGGGCAGCTGATTTTAACTGGTTCTTCCTCAAACAGTACAGAGGCCACCAGCCACCCAAGCAACAGTCCATTCACTCTAGGTCCAATAAACAATCTAGGGGTTGTCTTTTGGGGATTTATTGCAGAGAAAACTTGCAAGAGGAGAGGGCTTAACTGCATGGGCCACTTTAAAACATTTAACACATAACAGTTTATGGACAGTCTTTTCTCTGAGTCTGAACTCCCCACAGCTGAAGACCATGAAGTGACATTCTGATCAGGCTAAAACCTCATGGCTGGGGACCAAAAGGCAAGTCTTTTTAGGTTTATGTGATCTTCTTAGCACTTGTTGAGAAATGGGACAGTCTAAGGCCTGACAGCCAAAGACCAGAAGGCAAATTTCAGAGCAGTCTAAAGCCTTACAGATGAAGACCATGAGGCCAGTTTCTTTAACAGCAATCTTCTCTTTAGTAATTGTGGATACTAAATGGTCCAAGACCTCACAGCTGGGGACCATAAGGCATGTCTCTTTGGCACCTGGTTACCCTGCACAATTGCACAGCCCTAGATAACCAGTACAACTTCAGCAACGCTGCACAGTACAGGAAAGCAGTCACTAAGCTTACATTCCAGGTCACTGCCAAAGACAGGGGTATGGCAAGTATCTGAGACACTATGATAGTCTCAGTCAGAGCAGCGTATGGCGCTTTTAACCCAAAAGAACATAGTCACCAGGAATCATTACAGAGTCATTACTCACAATTCCCCAGGACGGCTGCCACCTTCCAACCTCCTCTTGACAGCTCCCAGGGAGTGAGAAAAATCCTTCTCAAGACAAGATCCCCGGTGAAGTCCTGCAGCCAGTTCCCAGCCCCTTACAGGTTTCCAGTCTCTAGGGCTCAGAGAGCAGAAGCACAATCAAATGGATGCGTCAGAGGGACAACAGTCCCCTCTAAGGCTGGAAACTTCTCCTTGCTGGGGAAGACAATCTTTTCAGAGCTTCAGACTATTTATCAGCTTCCCCAGCCATCTGGGCACAATCCCCGGGGATTGCCTAGGTCCTGATCAATTTTCATGCTAGTTATTTAAATTCTCCCTCCCTAAGCTCTAGAAACTTCTTCTAGAGGCAGGGGGAAGCTATCAAACTTCTAACCTGTGAAACTCTAAACAGACCAGAGAAAACAATCACTGCTACCTGGACCAGAAAAGGAGCCAAAAACTAAATTTACCTAGTAGCCTAACTAGGAGTGTTTTTGTGTGCACACATAAATCAATACAAACCACTAAAAGCAATACAGGCACTCATGGAACAATGGGGTTAATTGACTAAAGGCAAATAGACTGTGCACTTTGCAGTGAAGTTGCACGCTGCAAGGGCATTTGCTCCAGAGCTTAGTAAATGTGTGAAAGCTCTGCTAACACCATCCAATCATTTGAATGCAAAAAATCTTTTTTTTTCCATGCATGTGATTGGGTATTCTTTTCAAAGTGAAGCTTTACCAACCACTTCAGCCCTGGAAGGTTTTACCCCTTAATGACCAGGCCATTTTTTGCAATAAAAGCAACTGCGTTATTTTAACTGACAATTGCGCGGTCTTGCCACACTGTACCCAAATAAAACCGATGTCCTTTTTTTTCCCACAAATAGAGCTTTCTTTTGGTGGAATTTGATTATCTCTGTGGTTTTTATTTTTTTGCTCTATGAAACAAAAAAAAGAGCGACAATTTTGAAAAATAAATAAATATTTTTTACGTTCTGCTTTAAAACATATCCAATAAAAAAAAAAAATCGTCATCAATTTAGGCCAATATGTATTCAGCTACATACTTTTGGTAAAGAAAATCCTAAATAAGAGTATATTGATTGGTTTGGGCAAAAGGTATAGCATCTACAAACAATGGGATATTTTTATGGAATTTTTTTTTCTAGTTATGGCAGTGATCAGCAATTTTTAGCGGGACATTGCGGCGGACAAATCAGACACCTAACTGACACGTTTGACACTTTTTTTGGGGACCAGTAACACTAATACAGTGATCAGTGCTAAAAATATGCACTGCTACTGTACTAATGTCACTGGCAGGGAAGGGGTTAATATCAGGGGCGCTAAAAGGGTTAAGTGTGTACCTAGGGGGTGCTTGCTAACTGTGTGGGGGTTTTTCTGACTGGATGAAGACAGAGATCGGTGTTCCTGCCTAGCAGGAACACAAGATCTCCATCTTCTTCCTTGTCAGAACGGTGACCTGCCTTGTTTACATAGGCAGATCACCATTCTGCCTCTCCTGGGAACGATCGTGGGTGGCAGGAGGATATCGGGTCCAATCAGCGTGCGATCGTGCCTCCGGCGGTGCGTGTGCACCACCCAGTGGCTATTGCACAAAATGACATACAGGTACATGATTTTGCGCGATAGAGCAGTAAATATGCGGTAGGTGGTCGGCAAGAGGTTAATGAATAAAGTAATATAGTGCGGCGCTAATGAAAATGGAATGAACATAAAATATTTCCAATCAAAATTAAATAATAGTATATAAATGTGCAAACCATATATAAACAACAAAATATAATTACACAACAATAGTGATAAAGTTACATAAACCGACAGTGTTAGTGCATATAAGGTGCATATAGTCCAAATAATATTGCAAAATAAAGTGACTGTGAATCTGTGTGAACTGGTTGTCTGTAGATAATCCAATCCCGTAAGGAAAGAGGCTTACCAGACAGATTCAACCCAACTCGGCGTATGCCTGATGGGTCAAACCAAGCTTTTGGTGTAACACACCCAAGGAGAGGTACAGCAACCACGACTTCCAATATAAACCAATCTGGTAGGGATCCGTTACAATATTGACATCAATGAGTATCCACCATAGGTATAGTGACCAAAAGTCATGAGCGGATCCTCTCAATATAACATATGGCAAAAGGAGAAAAAATTGGGCCACATAGTGTGATTCCGTTTTAAATATAAAACATTTATTGAAAAATGATAAAATGGTCACTCACATTTGAGAAGACATTAAAAGCATATGGATAAAACCAAGTAACACAGTGGCATCAGCAGAACCCGTCCCAACGTTTTGTCCTAATAAAGCATCCTCTGGGGCAAGAGGTTAATAAGCTCTGAAGTAAATGCCATTGCAGAGTGCAAAGTCTTTTTGTCCCGTCTGCAACATACTTATCTTATCACTGAAAGGATTGTCAATAAAAGATACTAGTATTGTCTCAAACTGCAACAGTGGCAATATACTGGTGTTGAAAACCACACACTGCACTTCATGCTTTACAGCCCCATTTCCTGAGAAGTATATCGGTAACATTTTCTTCAGAAATCCCTTTGGGGTTTATCATGGGTGTAAATATTTTTTTTTCTGAATGTGAATAATGAATCTGCAGTTGACTGAAGTTGAGAATACCTACATTGCAAAATCATTTGCTTGGAATTAGATGTTCCAAGAACACAAGGCCACCATCAACCCAAAGATTTTATAGAGTGGTGCAACCTACTATGCATGAGCCCAACCAGGCTGATAAAAGCCCTAAGAAAATGTTGTATGCTTCTGTATGTAAACCTTTAACCTGGCACTAAAATATAAAGAGCTGGCATCACGGGAGTTCATAAAAATGAATCTGTATTTTCCCAGGTTACTGCAGATTACACATAATATGGCACCATTCCATTTGCAGCCTGTACAGGTTGCTCATTCATCATGTGAAATAACTACATCATAAAAACACCAGATGATATTTGACAGTAATTGGCATGGCAACCAACAGGCCCACTCGGTTAGACGAGAAGTAGGACAGGGATATCCCTCCAGTCCGATTTAATATGTCTTCCGGGAAGCAGTACCTCAGGACCTTCCCAGACAGTCAGTGAGTGAATGCCTCACAGAAGGGTGCCCCTTGAATGATGATAGTAAATCATTATGAAATGTGTGCTCGGTGCAGGCATGACAGGGGTGTAGCCTGTGTGGAGGCTGAGAATTACAGCAGCTTCTGCTTGTTGCTCTGTTCTATTTTAGAATACAATGACAGTATATCCATATGTGTGTTTTTACAGAGACCTACACAGCTTCTAGCTACAAATTAGGAATATGACAGTCAAGTGAAAGACAGGGTTGACATTTGGTGGCAAAACACAACAAGTAATTTCACTGAATATAATCTTCTGTAATACTTCTGGAATAACAATAACAAAAAAACGGTATATTGTCTATATTTTAAAAGAAATATATATAATAATAGCAATGATAATAATCAGGTCAACCATCAGAAATTTGTGGGCCCCTTATACAGCTTCAGGGCTGCCCCCCCCCCCCCCTGGGCCTGACCACCAACATACCCCAGGGCCTGCCCAAGGGCCACCTCACCAAATCCGCACTCAGCCCCCTGTACGCACTCATGCCCCCTCACACCTGTACGCACACAGCCCCCCCTCACACCTGTAAGTACTCATCCCCCCTCACACCTGTACGCACACAGCCCCCCCTCACACCTGTAAGCACTCATGCCCCCTCACACCTGTACGCACACAGCCCCCCCTCACACCTGTAAGTACTCATCCCCCCTCACACCTGTACGCACACAG